>PVIA01000599.1:0-403373 GCA_004024845.1 Tonatia bakeri | reverse complement strand
GGAAGTGGCCAGAGGAGAGAGAAGAGGGAATTTTAGGGGAAAAGGGGAAGGGTTTGCAGGAACAAAGTTAAAAGACACATGGATAAAACTAGGGGGAGGGTGGTAATGGGAGGGAAGATGGGAGGGGGGTGGGTGGGCTTGATTGGGAGTAAAGGGGAGAAAAATGTACTTAAACAATCATTAAAATAATAAAAAAAAAAGAAAACCACTGCATGATACACTAATTACTAATATAGAAAATAAAAAGTCATTATATGTGACTACAGTAATCATCAGAATGTTTCGGAGAGTCACACGGTGCTGTATGCACATGGTATTTTATCGAGCTGTATACTTGAAACCTGTATGATTCAATTAACCAGTGTCACCCCAACAAATTCAATCTAAAGAGAAAGTTTTGGTCAAAGGTTAGAAAACAAGGTGATTCCAAGAGCCGTCTGTTAACATTAGCACATACTGATAGATACAGATGATGAGGAATTTGAACTTGTGTCATTTATATCTTTGTTTTCTCTACAGCACCTAGTAGAATGCCTTGGACACAGAGAGTTCATAATGGTCTTTGAATGCAAGCCCAGTAGAATTACAATGAGCTGTGCCGATTGAAGTGGGGAAGCCCAATTTACTCCAGTGTTCTAGACATGTCACTAAACCTGCTGAGCTGTCCCTTGTGGAACAGTTTTGATTTAGTGAACTAGTTTAGTGTTAGCAGAGTGACATCTTAGTGCCAGAACTGAAGTTCTTGCCTCTTGCTTTGCTGTTGACATATTGCTCATTACATAAATTTACCACAGAAAATTTATGTCAACCTTTCAAAAAGTGAATTCATTTCTTCCCAAAATTTGTGGTTGGGAAAATGTGAGGAGAGTTTGATGTCTCATTACGATTCAGAGCCAGTCAGTAAGTGAAGAGGAAAAGCACACTGAACTGAAGGAGCCTGCAGTTCATACAGGTGAGTGAGGGGTCGGAAGTGCTCTGCAGGCTCAGGGGAGTGGGAGAAAATTCTAGTCTCTCTGTTCTCTATTCTGTGCACATGTAGGTCTCTGACCACTATCCAAATCTACAGCTTTCAGACTGTTCTGCAGGCTATATACAGAAAAGGGAGTTTTCTCCCCTGTACCTAATGCATAGTTAGGTGTTGGACATAGTAAGGTTCACGGTGCTTTTTGAATGCAAGGCAGTACCGACCAAACCCTGGAGTAGCTGAGATCTGTAGCACGATGTATCACGGCCCTTGAATTGTTTCTTCAGATCCTCATAGTAACTGCCTGAGCAAAGAAGAGAGGGGACTGTGCTCCGTTTTTGCTGGGACTTGTCCAACATCACAGACTCTGTTTCCTTTGTTTTTCTGCCTCCTGGTTAGGTTGCATTCTCACTGCATTTCACACTGACTCTCTCAGATAGAACTCACCACCTCACCACGGGCTGTCCTGAAAAATATCCATCCTCCTGGATTCTACCTACAGACATCCCAGCACATAGCTGCTGTCTTATTTTGTGCTAAACTCTCGGGAATCTACCTGGACCCACCTAGTTTCTGAATATCTTCTAGCCTTTCACTTGTCTAGTATGAATGCTCTTAGGTTCTGGTCTGTGTAGTCTTGAACATTGAACCTGACTTATTCACAGGGGCTTGAAAACAATCTGCTTTTCTGTAGGCTAAAGTATGCAGAAAAACAGCTGACCAGGACCTCTGGGAAGTTATGCGTGTCTCTTAGTCAGTTCATCCTACTCTTGAGAGATAGGGCAATTGGCAAAACACAAAGCTTCAGGGCATGAGATTCCCCAGGGGATCTAGGTGATGGGACTCACTCAAGGTTCTAGGGGACTCACTGTCTTGAATAAAAATGATAGTCTCCCTTTTCTTTAGCCACACCTTCCAGAATATTGCCTAAGTACCACATTTTAAACCAGAGAATATGTAGGTAGAATCATTCCTTCAGAAGAACTGAAAAGTTTCCAGAGCCCAAGAACAAATGAAAACACAAAGAGAATTAGTTGGTTAGTTATGATAGATCTCATGAACAAACTTGTAAACTCTGGCTTCGAGGTACGAGGATTCGCATTGTGTCCTCTGTTGTGTTGTTCGCTGGCAGAGATGCTGTGGCTGAACCCTAGGTTCTGAGCATGAACAGAGAAAAGTCAAAACCCCACACGAAATGCCTGCGTGCATTACACCCAGACAGAAATGCAAACTCACCACTGTTTCTTCCCTGCCAACATGGCTGTTCCCGACTCTCTTGGGAGAGTTCATAGAGAATATGCCGGCATAAACACTCTCGATGCTCAACAATGTCTTGGGCTTACCATCGTAATGACATTGAGACAATAAAATTAAGGATTTAAGACTTGCAAATATTTTTTTGCAATTTTAGAGGAATTGTATGTGACATCTGAATTTTAATAAATAGCTGTTGATTGAATTAATACACTTGTTTCTAAGGAGCTAAAACAAATGGAATGGCCTGACTGGTGTGGCTTAGTGGATTGAGCACTGGCTTTTGAAGTGGAAGGTCACTGGTTCGATTCCAGTCAGGGCACGTACCTGGGTTGTGGGCCGGGTCCCAGTGGTGTGCTTGCCAGAGGAAACAAACTGATGTTTCTCTCACACATAGATGTGTCTCTCCCTCTCTTTTCCCTCCGTCCCCCCTTTCTAAAAATAACAAACAAACAAATGGAAGAAAAGAGTCCTCTGAATCCTATGTTCTTCTCAGGTACTACCCCTGGGACAGAGTCCTAAAAACAAAGATGCCAACTTAGCAAAAAAGACGACAGTTCCATGCACTAGAGCAGAGAAATTGCGACAAACCAAGAAGATTAACAAACAGAAAGAGGAAGGTGGTTGGTGGACTGGTTATAAAACTAGAGATGGGAGAATTGCGTATGTTCTGAAGATGATTCCAGGATAAATGCTGAATTCTGGAACATGACAAGTGCCTGTAACATTGGCTCATAGGTTTTTTTCTAAACCAGAAATGGAGTTGTAAATAAGCTTACTGTTTCTCAATATCATTAGATCCAGCAAAAAAAAAAAAACCCTTTATTAATATTATCATAGGATGCTCTTGAACCTCCATAGCCTTCCAGCTAGAAGGCCACTATCAGTCCATTGAATGTTCCAATGTAGCCTTTCTGTTTCTGACCTGTCCAGGGGTGCGAGGGGGCATAGTGAAGCAATCCAGGAACTTTTCAAACAGAGCAGAGCAGATACATACTTTAATGAGACCAGGGATATTCTAAGACCTCCCTTATTGGCCTGCTAGAGTCTTCCTGCCTTTGTTCATTTCACACATATACCACGTGTTTTAATGACAAGCAAAAGTACAAAATGTTGCTTTAGTTTTTATTTCTTCATCAAAATATAAAGGATTTTACATGTACCATGTAGGAAGCCACTTACTTATGATAATGATTATCATTTAGAGAAAGAAAAATTATGAATTTAGTTTTATATAAGTTTTAATTTTATATATTACATCTGTGTTCATTTTGCAAAAATATCAGTTTATGGGTAGGTGGATGAAAAAATGGACAGAAGTTATATGGATACATTCAAATATAGTAGTATATAATGTATCCAAATCTATATGAAATTCTTCACAAGTTTTCACTAAATTTTCTAAATTTATTGTCTTGGTATCATTCTAATGCATATATATACATTTATTTGTAAGTATTATTATATTGTCATTGTCACCTAAGACCCATTTTTGTTGTAAAAAGTCATGTATAAAAAGTACACCAGGTTCATCAAGACATGTTTTTGCTTGAAGAAAAGAAGGAAAGAAAACAGTTGTTTTTTTCCATTTGAAACCTAGCACATACCATAAATACTGTTATGAATAAGCTAAACAATTTGTTCCATAATAAATTCCATAACATTTTTCTAGAAAGGCATCTTTTTCAGAAATTAAAGGAAGCAGGGAAATTATAGCAGTGAGATTAAAAATTTAGGGCTGCATTGTTCATTCCTATTCTATACCACCTAGCTCCCCAAGGCCAGAGTCAACAGTATATAGTGAGAGTGCACAAGAAGACAGTGAGGGAGGAGAGCTAAGGAGAGCAGTAGTAGTCGAAGAAATGGCAGAAGGAAAGGGGAGAGGAAAATGGGAGGGGAAGAGGAAGAGGGAGAGAGAAACAAAAACAGAGAGAGAAAGATAGGGAATGAGACATTCAAAAGTTAAATTAAAATGTCATTACATAATTTTTAGTATTTTGTTTCAGGTCTCTGAAAAGAGAAAATATTGAATATTTAGAAATATTTGTTCTTGTCCACTTACTTCAACTCTCAAATAACAGTAATGTATTTTAAAAATACTCTCATGCCTAGCTGGCATAGTGCAGTGGATTGAGCACGGGCTGCGAACCAAAGTATTGCAGGTTCAATTCCCAGTCGGGGCACATGCCTGGGTTTCGGGCCAGGTCCCCAGTGAGGGCCACATGAGAGGCAACCACACATTGTTGTTTCTCTTTCTCTCTTTCTCCCTCCCCTCCAATCTCTAAAAAATAAATAAATAAAATATTAAAAATAAATAAACACAAATACTCTCACAAATATAAGAAGGTCATTTATGAAAAATAAATTGTACTTGTTTTTAATTTAGTTTATTTGCATGCAAAATATCAATGAATAGAATTTACCATATTTTACAAATGGGGGAACATTGAAATATTTGTCTCAGGAAGAATGCTTTTAAAATTAACAATAACCTACAATTGACTTTATATTTCCAGAATTTAGTGTTACAAAGAGATATTTTCACAAATATGCATTTTAAATTAAACCCAAAAAGACTTGTGCATTCATTTCAGAATAATTTATCATTTTGAGGTGCTAACTAATATCCCTTAAGTCTGTCTGCCCTTCAAGTCTGCAAAGACCTTTATGACAGAAGAGTTGAGCACTTTTATCAGCAGAGGCCAAGGTTGTGTTCACTTTTCAGACCATCACAGTCTTACTCAAGTCAAGTCTTAGAGACTGAGGGGAGCTCAGTGCTCCCTCAGACCAGCCTCACATCCCGTGTCCTTCATCCAGCATCTGCAATAACACTGCCAGGGATAAAGAACCTACTGAAGAAGGGCTTTCATTATTATGAAGCTCTTTCATATGTTGAACTGAAATATATCTTCTTATAATCATAGATCATGGGTTCTACTTGGAACCTCTGGAACCTCTTGGAACCTCTGGAACCAAATTTATTTTGATCTTTTCCCAGACAAACTCTCTAATTCAGAGCATTGAAACAATTATATATTCATATATCTCCTTTGCAGGTTAAATATGAATTCTTCTTAACATGGCTTGGCCACTCATTCTCAACATGCATTGCAATAGTTCTATATTTCTCTAAAGGTGAAGCACAGAGAAATAAAAATAATAGCAAAATAACCTGTTATGGTACAGAGTAAGGTATTGTTCCTGCCTTTTTAGGTCTGATTTTTACACTTTCATCAGCAGAGACCAAGGTTGTGTTCACTTTTCAGTGGCTTCGTCTCTGGTTATCCCATATCAAAATCCCTTCTTTATCTTTTCTTGAAATTATTTTTTTAACTCTTCTCCAGGGATTTTTAAAATTGATTTCGGAGAGAGAAGAAGGGAGAGGGGGAGGGAGGGAGAGGGAGGAAGAGGGAGAGAGAGAACGAAAGAGAGAGAGAGACATCAATATGAGAGAGAAACATACATCAGTTGCCTTCCGTATGCATCCCTATTGGGGACTGAACAAACTCACAGCCTAGGTGTGTGCCCTGACCAGGGATGGAACACGCAGCCTTGTGGTGTATGGGAAAATGCTCCAAAGAACCGAGGCACCTGGCTAGGGCATCTCTTTCCCATCTTTTTAACATAAACACTTTAGGTCAGGTCTCTCTCAAATCTCTTTATAATTTCTTTTTGAATATAAATTTTAAAAATTAATTCTTACTATTTTTTTAAATTTAGGGTCAGAGTTAAGAATATTAAGATCTCCTTTGCTAACAGCAAATTCTTTTAGATTTAGGTTTCTATCACCTAAGATTTTTATAAACATATTTCCCATATTTTTATTCAATTATGCATAAGTTGCTTTGTTGCAAAATAATTTGAGTATAATCATAAACAATACAAAATGGTGTTTAAAATGAAATCAGATTGAAGGTACAATTAATCAGAGAATAAAGGCAAAGTCAGTACTCAGATATATATCACATGGTACTTCATAACACACAGAGCCAACAAAAGGTCAAAACTAAAATATATGTCTCAAAATTCAATGTAATATTACAAAACCTGGAAATACAGTTCTTCCGGATTCTGAGACCTAATAGTAATTTTTTCATATAACTATGTGTTCGAAGGCATGCCATTGGAAATCTCCATCCAGGTTTTCATCCATCTATTAGTCATCATAATTGTTCAGGTTACATCAATGTATACCCACCCTCCTGTAGAGAGAGAATTTTTGTGACACCACTCATTCATAAGCATTTACGAAGCATCTGTCTTTTTCACAAAAAATTATATCAGGTGCTAAACACGTAATTAATTTTTATTCACGTATGTATTTGATGTTCATTGCTGCAAAGGAAATTAACCCAAAATTTAGTGGCATAAAAACAACAAACACTTATTATCTCAGAATCTCATAGATTCTGTGGAACAGTAACTTGAAAGTGGCTCTCGCTGGATGGTGCTGGCTCCACATCTTTTATGAGGGTGTACTCAGGATGTGCAGTGGGAATGTGTTTATCTCAAGGCTTAAGTGGGACTATAAGATCTGCTTCTAAAATGTCTCATTCAATGTCTAGCAAGTTCATGCTGGCTTTTCCTTGCCAAAGTCTGTTTTTTTGCACCATAAGCCTCTCCACAGAGCCTTGCACCCATGGCAGTTGGGTGCCCCCATGGAAAATGATACGAGAGAGAGAGAAAGCAAGCAGGAAGATACAATGTCTTTTATGACCTCATCTTACTACTTGTTTTTCTTTTTCTATTTTTTAAGAGGAAGTCATTCACTGAACAAACTAGGTGGAAGAAAACTATTTCAACATTATGAAGGCCATTTATAAAAAAAGCCCACAGCTAATGTCATACTCAGTGGTAAAAGACTGAAAACTTTTCAGATCAGGAACAGACAACGATGCTTAGTCTTGCCACTTCTATTCAACATGGTATTGAAAGCCCTAGTCAGAGCAATTAAAAAAGAAAAAAAATAAATAAAAGACATGAAATTGTATAGGAAGAAGCAAAATTATCTTTGCTTTCAGATGGGAAGATCTTATATGTAGAAAACCCTAAAGAATTCAAACACACATTAAAAAAGTACTAGACTAATAAATTGCTTAAGCAAATTTTCAAAATACAAAAGCAACACACAAAAATTGTTTGCTTTCTATATACTAAATGAACAATTCAAAAAGAAAAAAATCATCTATAATAGCACCCAACAGAATAAAATACTTAGAAATAAACCTAAACTAGGAAGCAAAAGACTTATACACTGAGAACTCAAAACACTGCTCAAAGAAATTAAAGAAGACTCATAAAAGGGAAAGATATTTAATACTCATGAATTGAAAGACTAATATTTTTAAGCTGTACATACTATGCAAAGCAACCTACAGATTCAATGCAATCTCTCAAAATCCTAAAATTTTTAGAGTAATAAAAAATAACCATCCTAAAATTTTTATGGAATCTCAGGGTGCTCCAAATATCCAAAATAATTTAGATAAGAAACAGAGGTTTCAAACTTATTGTTTTTGAACATATTACAGAGCTACTGTAATCAAAACAATGTGGTACTGCCATTTAAAAAAAAAAAAACAGAGAGATAGAATAGAGGACCAGAAGTAAACCTCATATATATGATCAAAAGAACTTTGACAAGGGTTGCCAAGACCACTCAACAGGGAAAGGATGGTCTCTGCAACAAATTGTGTTGGGAAAATTGGATATCTACCTGGAAATCATAGACATTGGATCCATATCTTACCACATATACGAAAATTAACTCCAAATTGATTAAAACCCTAAATGTAAGATTCAAAACTACATAAGATCTAGAAGAAAACATTGGAAGAAATCTTTATAACATTGGACTTAGCAATGATTTCTTAGATATGACACTAAAAGCACAGGCAAGAAAAGCAAAAATAGACAAACAGGGTTACATCAAACTGAGAAATGTTATTGCATCTAAGGACAAAAATCAACAGACTGAAAGTCAATCTCCTACCCTTTGCAACAGCATGGATGGAACTGGAAAGCATTATGCTAAGCAAAATAAGCCAGGCGGTGAAAGACAAATACCATATGATCTCACCTTTAACAGGAACCTAAACAACAGAACAAAGAAACAAGTAAAGTACAGTCAAAGACACTGAAATAGAGGACAGGCTGAAAGTGACCAGAGGAGAGAGAAGAGGGAGTTTCAGGGGAAAAGGGGAAGGGTTTATAGGAACAAAGGTAAAAGACACATGGACAAAAGCTAGGGGGAGGGTGGTAATGGGAGAGAAGCGGGGAGGGATGGGTGGGCAGGCTAGAATGGGAGTAAAGGGGAGAAAACTGTACTTGAATAATGATTAAAATAAAAAAATAATAAAAAAGAAAAGTCAATCTAAATAATTGAAGAAAATATTTGCAAATCATATATCCAATGAAATATTTTCAAATCAAACCAGAACACATAAAGACTTAAACTCAAAACCAACAAAAAGTATCAAATAGCTAGATTAAAACAGGGACAAAAGCATATTAGACTTTTCTCCACAGGTGATACACTAATGACCAATGAGCATAGGAAAAGATGTTCAACATTACTAATTATCATAGAAATGCAAATAAAAACCACAAAGAGATATCTTATCACCTCACACTGATTAGGATGACTACCATCAAAAATAAATTATGTTGGCGAGGATGTTGAGAAATTGGAACCCTTGTGCACTGTTGATGGGATTGCAAATTTATTCAGTTGCTATGGAAAAGAGTGTGGAAGCTCCTTGAAAAATTAAAAATAGAAGTACCATATGATCCAGCAATTCCAATTATATATAGAATACCATATAATATATGTGGGATACTATAAGACCCAGCAAACCATGGATACATATCTCTGGGTATATATCCAGAAGGACTGAATGCAAGGCCTTGAAGAGATATTTGCATACCCACGTTTGTAGCAGTGCTGTTAACAATAGCTGAGATGTGGAAACACCCCAAATGTCCATCAACTAGTAAATGGATAAACAGAAGGTGGTATATACATACAGGGCAATATTATTCAGCCTTAAAAAAGAAGGAGATTCTGTTACATGCTACAACATAGATGAACCTAGAGGACACTATGTTAAGTGAAATAGGTCAATCACCAAAAGAAAAAGTACTGTATGATTTCACTTACATGAGTTATCTGGAGGAGTCAGACTCATAGAAGTGGGAAGTGGAATGGTGATGACGTGGGGCTGGGGGAGGAAGAATAGGAGACTTGTTTAATTGGCATGACATTTTAATTTGAAAATTGAAAAAGTTCTGGACTTCTGC
This sequence comes from Tonatia bakeri, assembly GCA_004024845.1. NCBI lineage: Eukaryota > Metazoa > Chordata > Mammalia > Chiroptera > Phyllostomidae > Tonatia > Tonatia bakeri. Next base: position 393,856 of record PVIA01000599.1, on the reverse strand, counting down.
TTCGCAGCAGCGTGAGTACACTGTGCACTGCTGGACTGTGCACTTAAAGATGGTTAAGATGGGAGATTTCATGTTAGGTATTTTTTTAACCACAATGTAAAAAAATGAAGTCTGTGACCTCAGCTCACACTCAGGTATCTGCCCTTTAAAAGGTAAAGAATGTGTAGACTCTTTTCAATCAGTAAAACATGTTTATTATTATTATTTTTGTCCTCAGGAACATTTCAGAAATGTTTCCAAGTAAGCTAACCCTACTGGAAACTGGAAAACCAAAAAATAAGTGAAATTAATCAACTCACTTTTTTCAAATTAAATTTGATTTCAAAATAATTAAGTTAATTTAAAAAGCATCTTTTTCTAGTTAATGAAAGTAAAATTTGTGTTAATAAGTTTTAAATGCTTTCATTGAACTTGAAAAAGAAGAGAATTAATATGAAACTGCTTTTTAACCCAATAGATGAATTTTTGGAATTAATTTAATTTTAAATATGAAGTCAGCCTGAAGTGACATTATTTTATATATTTCAGGAAACTGCATTCACAGATTTTAATTGGATTTTTGGAAAATAAGATGGGGGTTGCTGAAGACAGAAACAAAATCAGACTAAATTGGAAAGGAGTACGAGGGTAGACTTGGTGGTGGGAGAAACAATTGTCATAAGATTAGGAAGGCTGGCTTTGGAGGTAGTTGGACAATGTATATGTAAGACAAGGGGATACCTTAGTGTTGTGGAAGTCATGAGATCCAGATGTAAAGCAGACAAAGGCAATAGGTTAAGCACGGACACAAGGAAGCCATATGCAATCTTTAGGTCCACTGCCTTGGTCTTACTCTATTCAACTGACTCCCTATCATGTGTCTCTCCATCCAACCAAGCTCTGCCTCTCCTCTTTCATTCACTCAGCAAGTTTTTGTTGAGTTCATGGTTTGCTCTAGGCATTATGTTAGACCCTGTGGATTCAATGGTAAACCAAACAGACTCAGTCCCTCAAGTAGCTTACAGATTTGTGGAAGGTGCAGAAAAACTGTAAGGTGTTTAGTACTGAGAAAAATTAGATGCAGGGTACTATGTGGTATATGGTGAAAAAGAATACTTGAAAATGGAGACAACTGTACTTGAACAACAATAAAAAGAGAAAAAATAATCTTAAAAAAAGACTGATGACAAAGGAGGACCCAAGTTAAAGACAACGTGATTCTTCCATGCCATTAGAATATGGAATTATTTTCCTTTTCTAGCTGCCCTTTTTAATTTTGTTTTTTAATTCGGTCTTGCAATAAGTAAAGATGTCATGCTTAAAAAAAGAATACTTCCTTAGGGGGATGTAGAAGGCATCTTAAAGGAATCAGCCAATTCAGCCCTGATGGAGGAGTTGGGGATATTGAAGGTCCTTCATTTTTTGTCCTAAATCATAATGTTCTCTAAGAAACTTAAGAGTTTCTCTGTGTCTTTGACTTTTCAACATTGGAGTGCTCAGGGGTTCTCTTTTTCATCTAGACTCACTCCTTGCTGATCTTATTTATTCTTGAGACTTTAAATATCACCCAAATATTGATACCTCCTAAATTAATATCTTTCCTGAAATCCAGACTTGTATATCCAGCTGCTTACCTGACATCTCCACTTGGTACCTAGTAGTACTTTCAAAATCTTAATATGTGCCAAGCTGAGATCCTCATAAGTTCCCCTTCCTCAATCTTATCCATCTCAGTAAATGGAAATTCTTCCAGTTGCTCATGCCAAAAATATTGAAATAATTTTGGCTCCGCTCTCTCACACCTGGTCTGCTAGTAAATACTGTCAGCTCTCCCATCAATACTTACCCTCCCTGAGTCCAAGCACCATCATCTCTTGCTTGCATTATTGCACTAGCTTCCTAATTGGCCTTGTTCTGTACACTCCATCCCAACACAGCAGCCAAGAGATCCTCCTAAAATACCATGCCACTGCTGTGTTTAAAATGTCTAATGCTTTTATATCTTACTCAACATAAAAGGTAAAGTCCTTAACATGACCTGCAATTTCATTCATAATCTCATATCTTTACCCCATTTCCTCTTTAACTTCCTTTCCTACAGGCATTTGTGTATACTTGGCTATATCCCCAGTGGGGACAATAGCACCTGGCGCACAATAAATGGACAATTAACATTTGTTGAGGGACCTCTCTCCTTTCCTACTCATGTGGCAGACAATATCCTTCTCTGCAAGCCCCCTCCTCTGTGACCTGACCACTCCCTGCCAGTCTTGCTTAGAATATTGCTCTCCCAAGCATGTCTCTTTTTATCTACATTCTGTCCTGTGATTCTGTGACCCTAACTCTGCTCAAGTTTTTCCATCCTAACGTCAATGGACAAGTAAATAAAATCTTTTTCTCTCAGTTACCCTTTTAAGCAATCTATTCTTTCTCCTCTCCTTTCAGTCTGGGCCAAACCGCCCAATAGATTTTTTTAAGGAAGAAGGAAATCTATACCCCATGTTCCTACTTTCTACTCAGTCATTGTTCACTTACCGTTTGGCTTCTGTCACTATCATGCTACTAAAATTACTCTCTAGGGGTCACCATGATGGGCCAAATCCAATAGCCTTTTTCATAGTTTTTAATTTTCTATTTCCCCAGAATGGGACGTTACTTTCAGTAATCTTGAGTATTTCAAATGTATAAATTTTTTTTAAAAAATAACTAACAGTAGTCTACTTTTATTTTGTAAACTAAAGTATGCCATAGGAATCCTTTAAGAGATCATTCTTCCTTGGCTTCCGTGAAGTATCTCTGTTCTTCTAGCCCTCTGCTCTACTCTGCTCTGCATCCTCTGAATGCCTCTTGTTTTCTCTCTTGTAAATACAGCTGTTGCCCAACAATCTGTTTTGGGCCTTGTCATTTTTTGTACATTTTCCCTTGACCATCTTATATTCAAGGACTCCACTTTCAGATCTGACCTCCTTCCCAAATCTTTGGCATGCATCTGCCTCCCTATCTCTCTTCGGACATTCCACTGGCACCTCAAAGTCAAATATTTTCACAACTGATTTCATTATTTTTCTCCCAATCTGTTCTCTCTTTATGTTTTCTAATCTCAGGATTAGAGTTGATTCTTTCCTGCTTGCCCATCTGGGGCCAACATTGTCTATTCCACCTTTATTACGTTGCTCACAACTGCCACCACCTCTTCTCCACGCACTCTGCTGCTGCTCTAGTTCTAATCTCCATTCTCTCTCTGGCAAGATTGGAAAGTCTTTTTGATCAGCCTTCTGTCTTTCTTTCTCCCAACTCATTTTATATACTTTTCTCAGACCAATTTTTCTAAAACAAAGGTCTAGTTAGTCACGGCAAGGCCTGGCTTAATACCTATTACTGACGTATTGCCAACAGATTCAAGCCAGTCTGCATGTGTTCAAGATCTTCTTAGTTAGACCTTGTATACTTACTGGGAAAGGAGCAGTTATCCAAGGGCAGATCAAGAACTATAGTATTCTCAAAACAGCAAGCTACTTATTAAGCTTACTTCTCCTGTGTAATTCTCTGGATGGTAAAGGAACACTCCATTTCTTTAGGTCACATGAGTTATTTGCATCCTAAGAACTTCCAGCCGCAATCAGATGACAGGTTCTATTTCCCTGGTTTATTTTGAAGCTTCATGAGGCAGCATTAGCATCCCCATGGGGACTAGTAAGCTAATTGAAAGACCCTCAATTTTATCTTTATCATAAGATTAACCTCTGAATATCCACTTTTATATGGGTCAGGGGCAGAGAAAGTACTCATTTTTACATGTACTTTCAACCATCACCTTATAAACTCGATTGGAAATACAAGCTCTTATGGGGCCTAAAAAGTAGACATAGACAGTGGTTCCTCAATAACATCATATAACAATTTATTGAAACGGGTCTTTGATGATCTTCATTGAATAATGTCTATAACTAATGAATAATGTCACAAGTAGCAGACCATCAGCGTTACCACTTCACTGGAATCCCTTTAAGCTGTCGAAGTCCCTTAACACAACGTTCCACTGATATTTCTGTTATCAAAGTATGTGGGTTTGGAATTTAAAAAATTCACATTAGTTTTTTACCCACAGTTATGATTTGCAGTTAGAGGTATAGAGTGTGACGGGGGAAGAGAGGGGTTGGAGAAAAAAGAGAGTAGTAGACATGTAGAAAAGTGGTAAAGGAAAAGACAAAGTCAACTATTTAAAAATTCCTAAAATACTCAACAGTGAGAAAACTATATATTGCATCTGGTTATGCAAGGTCTTAGCCTCCAAGAAACATTTATTCTGATTTAAAAAGACAAGTACAGTATAAAATACAAGTAGAGATTTAAATTCCTTTATAACTTGGCTGTGAGTGGATAAACTGAGAAGCAAGCAATTGAATTAGTGTGTGCTGACACCGGCAAAGGAGCTAGAGGGGGCCTGTACAGAAAACAGAAAGAGATGTATTGGGTTGGCCAAAAAGCCTGTTTAGTTTTTTTCTGTAAAATAGGAGACATTTTTACCAATAATTTTATCGATTTGGATATTTTGAGTATGTCAGCTATCTCCCACAATTGGCTTCTAGTGGGTAAAGGCCAGGGATGCTGCTAAACATCTTCCAATGCATAAGACACAGCAGAGAATTATTTGGCCAAAATGTCAATAGTACCAAGAAACTTAGTGACCACTTTTGACGTGTTCGATCAGTCACAGCACCTTCTCTACACACTGTACAAATCTATTTTAGCTTTTCAGCTGCATTTTTACATTTCATGAAATTGTAAAGTGTAATACACCAAAAATGTTGCATATTTTCTTCCATCTTCAATATAAAAATGGCTGCACAAAAATTCATCGCTTTTGTTAAGTTTTTTCTTAATGCATGCAGCTACAACAGCTGTCACAATATCATCTAACAAAATTGTTTTGAATGAAGGTGAAGACAACCAAGCACTACTAGAGGCTTCATACAGAAAACACTAAATGACCTTTTTGATCAACCCTTAATGTTCTTACATTAAGACAATAAGACAGTGTCTTTGGATTTCATTCATTTTATAATCAATATAAAAAGGCAGACTCAAGGGCTATTGACAAAGCCAATGATTTTCTTGCAGTGGTTCCCAATATTCTGAAACAGAGAAAGAAAGAGATCATCTGAATCACAAATTTTGAGTTACCTGGCCCCTTTGAATATCCTACTTCTCCAGATGAGGATATGGAAAATCTTGACAGATTTATATAGACACTATCAACAAATACCTGTTGGTGGTGCTGACAAAGGCTCTCTTCTAGACCAAACTTTAGTCAAGCTCCTCTGAGGCCTCTTTGTGACTCAGCCTTGACTGTGACCCCAGTCCCAAATGAGCCTGCATAGCCCAGTTTTAGCAAGAATCCTGGTAAGTCAGCTTAGTAAAATCTATGCAAATTTCTCATCTCTTGCCTTCCAATCACGCTGGTCTGCCTTTAGTAAGAACCTTGTTAAGTAGGTTTAGCTAGAACCCTCTCTGCTCTCAATATCTCCTTTAGCAATTTTCCATCCACTGAACCCCTCACTTGGCTCATTGACTATATATCCCCAATAATTCTTGCTGCATTTGAAAGTGAACTCCACTCTACACTGAAGTCTCTTTTCCTCTATTGTAAAAGTTCTTGAGTAAAACCTGTCCTTATTGCTTTAAACTGGTTCTCTGTAACCGTTCCCACTTCTTGGGTATAACATCTCATTGTGCTTGCAATTATTTCAAGTTGATGAAATCTAAAAAATAAATATCTAATTGGAATTGCTTGTAGTTCAAGTTCATTTTAGAAACAAAAATATGCCACACAAGTGGCATTAAGAGACTGTCAAAAAATTACTGAGTGCTTTAAATTTGGGATCAGTGGTTTGTGTGATAAGAATATAAAACACTAAGCTGAACACATTTATTAAATCTTATGAGCAGTTCAATGCCCTCTGTTAAAAAAGAATATCTGAACATACTGAGTAGAGTTTGGCTGGTACTGGATTTGACTTCGTGAAGTGAAGGAGCAAGAAGGAAAGGCTGGATAATTGAATCGGGAAACAGACTAAATTTTGTCCTCAGGACTTGCATGATGGACTTTACAGCAGAAAGAAAATGAATGGCCTCAATATAGGAGGCTCTGTAGCTCCTTTTACGTGTGATGACAGAAAAGCTGCTGCCTCCACATTTTCGACTCCTTTTCTTCAGCATAATGTGGGGTAGAGGGTCAGGGGACACACTTGTGGCCTCTAATGGCCAGATAATGGACCACAATAAAAGTTATGTGTCCCCAGCTGAAGGTGAAGACATATAATGGTTGACAGAATCCATTATCTAACTATTAGAACCTAAAGCAAAAGGAAACAATTATTAAATCACAGAAAAAAATTACTTTCGCTTATTCAAGGAAAAATATTTTTGCTTATGTGTCATGCATTTTTCTACAAGTACCATTTTTTTATCTCAAAATGATAATACCTGTAGTAATCCCAACTACTGTTTATTGAGCACTAGAATATGCAAATAGTTGGTAGAGAGCATGATTTTGTAGAATCAGATTCCCAGTTTCAAACCCTGGCTTCAGTACTTCTTGGAGAAAGTTGGGCTTTCATTGTGTCAGTTTTCTGGTATGTGAAATGAGGACAATATCAGCACATGTATCATACAATTGCCAAGTATGGCATACATTAAGTGTGCAATAAATGCTGGATATATTTAGTGCCGTTGCTGTGATATTGCCATTGTTGACGTGAATATACAGTAGGTATATTTAGATCTCTTATTTGTACTATTTGGTAAATTAAGAAACATAGAGGATAGGGTGAGATATTTAATTTCTAGATTTGTAAGTACATTTTAAAGAGTTCGTTGGCCCCTGGAAAGAAACTGAAAAATGTTCTGTCCGTGTCCTTTGGTAGGTGAGAAGTTGCATGGTTTCCAATAGGCTCTCAAATAGCCCATGACCTCAAAATTCTAAGAATCCCTGACACACTGAATTGCGTGTGTCACTTCACTACCTATCAAGTGCTGGACAGTGATTATAAGGCAGACATGTTTTAAAATCATCTCATCTCTTTTGAATTGACCTTTCAAAGATTACAGAAAATCAAATAATAAAAAGCAGTAAGATACATGTTCTGTCTGCTGAGTGCCAAAATACGCACACGCATGCCCCATACGATGGTACGTTTTTCATCTCTTTCTTGATAAAAACCTCTTTTTTGAGACTTGAAAAAGACAAAACAATTCACTTTCAAATGTGGTAAACTATAGTTTTAATGGCTTAATAATCATTCCATAATAATAACAAACATCTGTAGCCATTTCTTTTGGCATTTTGGAAGTCCTGATATTTGAGTTGAGATTCCCATGAACAAAATGGTATCACACTATGAATATTCTCTTTTTTTCATAATGCACTTCAAAAAGCATCTGCTCCAATCCCTTTTTCCCTGTTGGTATAAGTATTGCTGTGCAGGACCAGTCTCCGTTCAACTCATGTGGGGCTGTCGGAGCTGCTTAAACACTTAGTTTTTTGATCCCAGAAAAATGTCTATAATTATCATAACTATAATTAAAAAGTAAAATATCAGTCCTTTGCACAGAAAAAAATTATAGCACAATAGTTAAGAGCACATAGTCTAAGTTGTACTATAAGGGCTCCGATCCCAACGCTGTCATTACTAGCTGTGTCACCATGGACACATTAATTTACCTCTCTCTGCATCGGCTTTTTTGTCAGTAAAATGGAGATAATACATGCCTTACAAAATTGTTGTGTCATGGCTAAATTTGTCAACACACACACACAGGGATAGGCAAAAGTAGGTATACTGTTGGGAATACACAAAAGTCTATTCTTATGTGATTATCGATTATGGTATTATTTTCCATAGGAACAACTGTAAACCTACTTTTGCCCCACCCTGTATGTGTGTGTGTGTGTGTGTGTGTGTGTGTGTGTGTGTGTATTACATAGTTTATATTCCAACAGAATAGTGCTGGAATATAAACTATGTAAGTATTAGTTATTAAGGTATCATTATGTAATCCATTTCTTGAGGAATAGAAAGAAAAGATCCCAGTGCTAACATTATTTTTGACCTGCTGAATCACCTTTAAATTTAGAAAAACCATTAACTCTCCGAGATCCATTTTTCTTACCTTCATGAGAAGATAATCCCCCAAGCTCATAATGGTCTGTGAAATCAGGAATGTTCTAGTGTTTTGTAAGTTGCTGGGCCATGGACATATATCAAGTTTAAACATATTGATTCAAGTCCATCTACAAAATTTGTCGTGTGTTCTGAAAGCATTTTATGATTAATTATAAGTAACTAGAGAAGCAAAATGCTTCCTACAGAAACTAGAGGAATTTGTAAACCTCATCTGTGCACATGTGCTGTCAGAAGAAAATATGGCAAATAGATTTTCCTCAGAGGTCTTCTTATTAATCTCAGTTAAGAACTTGTTTAGCTGTAAATTTTCTTAGTGTTTTGTTTAGTTTTGCTTTGCTTTGCTTTTAAGGGAACCAGAATTCTGGGTCAAGAAAAGAACTGACCCCATTATTGACTCCTTCGCATTTGGAGAAGCTGAGGGGAGGTTATTGAATATTAATGGATTTTTCCTTCACAGCATTTCTTTTACAAAATTCCGGACCTCTTTTGCTAGCTTTTAAATACTTTTGTCTAACATTTTACTGTTTTAATTTTGAAGCATTGGAAGAGTTAGATGATTCTCACATTGGTTTGATTACTCTTATATTTTATCTTTGTTTGCCAAAAATTGAAGATTTACAAAATCAATGTTTATGAACAAGTGCTTGCTCAAGCCTTTTCTATTTCTGTCACTTGACATGACGAGCTGGAAATGCTTTGGTAGCCTCACTGAATAATCTTACTTTATTTAGGGTCTCTGGGGCCCCTAGAAAGACATTCAGGTTGTTTATGCCTCCACTTTGATTGTTAGGAAAAGGAATCCAGAAGTTACTGTTTGTTTTCATGCCTCTACCGTTTATCTCTGGCTGTGCAGCAAACCAGCCCAATGCTGAGAGGTTCACAGCAATGTGCTTTATATCATCACTCCTGCACGGGCTGACTAGGCAATTCCTCTGCTGGCAGTGCCTGGGCTTCAGCGTACGGGTCATCCGGAGTGGGATTGCTGGGTGGCTGGGCCTCTCTTTCCATGTAGCCCTTCTTGCCCAGGTTCTCCATGTAGTGGTCCCTGGGAAGCATTCCAAAAAGGCAAATGGAAGCTATGGGGGCCTTGGTTCTGGAACTCGCACAGTGTCATTTTTCCCTCATTCTATTTGTCAGTGTGCCACAAATAATGTCAGCCCAAGATGCATGGGTAAAGACAACAAATTCTATCTCTCCATGACAGAACCTGCAAAGAATTTATGGCAATATTTAATCTACTAAAATGTCTAGGTGTTTATTTTTTAGCTGAGTGTCTCTGTGTTAGAGTGTTGACAGAAACTGTTGTCAGTTAACTTAGTAGTGGCATTGGAGAAACCCATAACAAGAGCCAATGAACTTCCAATCCAGAGGCAATATTCCATCCTTTCTTGTATGGGGTTGTCCCATGTTGTTTAATGACTCAATATATATTAATTAGGCAGCTATTCTACCATGTGCTAGTACTGTGCTAAGTTCCTTATATAACACCAGAAACTTCACAAGATTGTTGATACTCACTCTGAATTTAGCTATGCCTTTTTGGAAGGTGATCATGTCACATTTTCAGGATCTTACAGAAAACCACCATCATCAATGCCAAACAATATTAAGCACCTACTGTGTGAAAAAAATAATTCTATGTCTGAAGATTTTCCAATGGTTCAAGGCAAGATTCCTACTTACAAGCTTAAATCTTAGCTCAACAGAATTCATAACCTAGCAATAAATAACAACAAACCTCTCAATTTAACATACACTTATTGGATGCATCCTAGAGGCCGAGGCTCTACATATATTAGGCACATATGGTAAGCACTGTGAATGCAAACTTAAGTCTGACGGGAACACTGGTTGCATGAGTCAGAGTATAGTAGGTGAAAGCAAACTGTAAACAAGTACAAAATTTAATGTAAGCAAGTAAAAGATTAACAAAACAGAAGGAATTAATACTATAAGTGCTCTGTCAGGAAACTAAACCAGAACTGCAGGAGGTGTATATCTTCTTGGGGGTTAAGAATCAAGATCTCCTTTACAGAAGAAGTGAGGCTCAAGTTAAGCCTTGAGAAGTGGGCGAGTGGCCTTTAGCTGACCAGTACGGGCCTTGAAGCCCAGGAAGAGGAAGCAGCATAGACAAAGGGAAACCAGGGGAAACCCCGGACCTTCTGGGGATGAATCAAATTAGAACTCCCAAGAACATTGCCTGCTTCTGATTTGATCATGGACATGAAGATATATCTTTTAGCTGACTTTCTCCATGTAAAGCCAACAAGAGGAAAGCAATCAATAATACTGGCTCACTATCTCTCTGTTTGTATGTTCACATTATCAGCTAAACACTATTATATCCTGACAAGGACCAATTATTATATTCTGGGTATGTATTCCACCTATTTTTAGCATCAATATCTAATTCCTGGCACAATGATAAACCCATTACATTTGATTAATTCTCAGTGTTTGACATTAATCTTCCTCATAGCTTTTCATTAGATCAATCAGGAAAGCTTTATAGAGTTTATACTCTTTGCTCAGCAGTATAGGACTGGGGAAACAGTGTTGAGGAGGATGAAACATTTTCCTTCTACATCAAAAGAAGAGATGCAGATAAGTAAACAAATACCCACCATATGTCACCTATTCATTGGGTCCCTGCTCTCTGGTTTTGGCTTTAAGAATACAAAAATAAATAATACCATTTTCTACATATTTATGGTTAGGTAGATAAAGAACTGATTATAAGCACCATGTGTGGCACTTCACATAGTTAGTTCTTCTAAGTCTTCTACAAGTTCTTTGTGTTAGGTGTCATGACCGCTATGGCAGAGAGGGAACTAGAGGCTGCAGGACTTTTGAAAGGCCACGCAGGGAACACGGACTGAGTTAGCGTTACATATGTGCACGTCCAAACTCTGTGGGCTTCCCTTAAAACATAGGACCTTTGCATAATGTGTTGAGTTATAATAAAAACATACCACCACCAATAATAATAATTAAAATATAATGAGTTTTCTCTTAATGTTGCCCTTCTTTTATTTACTACTTCTCACATACCCTTTATAGCTAGGCTGCTTGAAAATACAGTTCATGTTGTCAAATAATTTACTTCCCATTTGCATTTCGGCCACTCTACTATCCAGATGTTTGAAGAACCCCCAACACACACATGCATGCAAATTTGTTGGCCCTGACTCAGTAAAAAATAATTTTTCTTACTTAAAGGTGACATTGTCGTCATCAGTGAAATACACTCTTAGTTCTTAAAGGAGGCAGTATAGTATGTTTAAAAAATTGTGTTTCAGTATCAGATCTCTGTGAGTTTAAATCCCAGAAGCATTTAGATTTGTGGCTGTTTTTGACCAGTATGCCAGTTTCTTAGGCTCTTGGACCTTACTTTATTCACGTATAAAGCAGGAATGATAATGCCCACCATTTGGGGATGTTGAAAGATAATAATTTGTTTTGAATGTGGTAACAAAATATCTTACATTTTTCAGACACTCACTAAATATAATTGTTATTATCTATCATCATCATCATTATCAAAATCTCTACTGCATTTGATAAAGTTGATAGCTTCTTTCCCCTTTAAATTCTTTCTTTCCTAGGGTTTATTCAGGAGACATCTTTCTACACAATGTTTTCCCTTGTTTTTCCCCTTCTTCTACTGCTCATCCTTTAAATTCTAAAGCCCCCCAGTGCTCTGTTCTAGGACCACTTCTCTTCTTATTCCAGATATTTATCATCGACCTGCCTACCCTTCCTATGGTTTCAGGTTCTTTAATCTGTGAATCCCAGACTTCTGAGCCCAAGGTATATGTATCCAAATGTCTATCAAACATTGCCAAAGTAATGTTCTTTAGATTACTCAAACTCAGCAGGCCCAAAATTGAATTACAAATAATTTCCCTCCTCCTCCCTAAAACTATTTCTCTCCCGTATTCCTTATCATCAGTGAAAGGTCCCATCACCTATTCAGTTACTGAGACCAGAAATATGAGTATCATCCTAATTACCAGCCCCCAGTTCAACTAGTAATTAAGTATTATTGATTTTTCCTCCTTAAATCTCTTCCCTTCTCTTCTCTGCTCACACTGGTATTGCACGGGCTCACACCGACCTCATCACTTCCACCTCCTTCCAAATGGTTTTCCTGCTCCAGGGAAACAACTCCTCCTGTCATTCCTCTTACTTTCTAATGCCAGAGTAATCTTTCCAATACGTCCATGGTACACTTTTTATTGTTTGAAATATATGTGATGTGATACAACAACAAAATGAATAACACATAGCAAAGGCAAAACAGGGACTTGGATTCAAGAGGAATTAGTCAATGTGATGTCCAAATGTGACCCAACATTCATGATTTCCTGCAACCCATCCCATCCCACTGTGTTCCTGCCTTTCATAATCCCAGTAGGGTGAATTTAATGAATTCTCCTCCTGTCATCAATCTATGTTTTATGCCTGACACAGTTGACTTTAAGAAAGAGATTAGCCCTGGCTCCACTGGTTGGAGCATCATCCTGTACACCAAAAGGTTGTGGGTTTGACCCTCTGTTGGGATGCCTATGGGAGATAACCAATCAATGTTTCTCTCTCTCTCTCTCTGTGTCTCTCTCTGTCTCTCCCCCCCGCCATTTCCTTTCCTCCCTCCCTCTCTAAATTTCTAAAATCAATACACATATCCTTGGGTGAGGACTTAAGAAAAAAGAAGTGCATCCATGTTCATTCAGATTGTCACAAATGACAGTATTTCGTTTCCTTTTTAAGGTTCAAATATATATCTCACATTTGAGATATTGAGAATCTGAAGAGAATCTGAATATAGACACTTTGTAGAGTTTCATGATGTTTTCCTTAACCTTAACATTTATCTCATCTACCCCTAATCAGAATATTTGTTAATGAAGAACTCGATTTTGTATTCAGAGGACTTCTACATCGAAACGTCTATGACTTTGGTCAGGTCATTTCACTCTCATGCCTCCCTTTCTTCATGTTTAAAATGAAAATGGAATTAGCATCTATCCTAATGGATATCTGTGAAAACTAAATAAGCAATACTTGGGAAATACCTTAAAACAGGTATGGCACATAATGACTACTCAAAACTTAAAAAGAATAGAAGTAAAAATAAAATAAAAATGCTATTATTTATGAAAGTTTGAAGTTATCTTATGTCAGTATATTATCATTTTTGTTTGTGCTGCTGTTGTTGCTGCCAACAACAAGTTATGTGAGTATAGCCAACATTTATTGAACACTTATTATATGACCAGCACTGTGACAAATACATTACATGCATTATGTCACTTCATAGCTTGACTAAGGTCACCTAAGTATTAAGTGGTAGAGCTACAAGAAATTCAATTTTTTATTCCAGAATTTCTACTATTTTTCAGTTGGCTTATTTATAGTATTTCTTTCTGAAACTGGAAATATTTTCCAAAAAAGAATTTTAAATTTGGCTTACAAGGATGCATTGAATACAATAACATTACATATATTAGGAATAAAAACTTATGCTACCCATAAAAACTAAACTCTTTTTAATATCTTTAAATATACATTTAGGAAGTTTTCTGTGTACCAACAGTTCTCAAATCTAGTGGCAACTAAAGTAAGTTTCTACTTTATAATTAGAAATAATATTTCATATTAAAGAAAAACATTTGAAATTCAAAGGTGTTCTTTTTCTTTTATCAGAAGGCTAAAGTTACTACTCACTTTCATATGCTGTCAGCTATTTTAAAAAAGCAGAAAATTCCATTCATATAAGTAACTGTCAGAATAAGGTATCAAGCAAATCAAAGCTCCAGTTTATCAATGGGCATATTTCTCCTGTCATGGAGGTTAATCGGAGGAAGCTCTTTAGCTATCACGCTTGTGTTTTCCATCTGAACTTTTATCCAAAGATGACCGTTTCCTGCCTTTTCCTGTAGACACCACTAGTCTGGGCACCAAATCAATATGGAAATTAAACTGGCAATCCAGAACACATTGATTTATGAGGTTGCATTTTCCTTTACATTTCATATTTTTTTGAGCATTCATAAATTAAACACAAAATCAATTTAAATTAAAAGTTAAGAGGCAGTAGCCCTCAGGTATGTGTTCAATGGTTTTTTAGTTTCATAAAATATATAAGAAATACTAAACTTTATACGGGTGTGATTATTATTTAATATTTCCTACACACTAACAAGGTGCCATCAATTTCTGTTTACTCAAGACCCAATTACCCAGTTTTTAAATTATGTAGGCTGCTCAATTCTGCAATTAAACCTTTGGCCATTTATTTCATTCTAAACTTTGGCTCTTCGAGAGAACAAAAATGTCAGACAAAAAAATCCCATTGTACTTGGAAGCTTTATTAAAACTTAGTAACAAGACCCAAATTTGGGAAGTTATTCGTTTGCAATTAATCAGGCTTTACAAGTCATACATTTGCATGACAATGAATAAGAGAACGTTTATTCAGCAATATTGTGTGAAAGACTACGTGCGTCGTGTCCACTGTTATTTTATTTGCATTATATGTTCACGTGTTCAATCAACCCGAATTCACTGTATGTCTAATATGCACATAGTAGTAAAAATAAAGTGAAGAAAAAACAAACATGGATGGGCCTGCCTTCATGGAACCTGCATTCTAGAGAGAGAAACAGCCATTAAGCAATAAACTATTTAACTGAAATTAAACAGGAAAACTTCAGGACTTACTGTGCGGTAGCCACGATGCTAAGCGTTCTCTGTGCACTAGCTCCTGGCACCCTCCTACCAAACTGGTAAGGTAAACACAGCTAGGATGTGATGATGCCAGGACTGGGTCCCGGGCAGTGGGGCGCCAAGGCGTAGGTGCTGGGCACCTCGGCTGGCTCCCTCTCCAGTGAGAGGCGTGTTATAGAGGGCATGGACTTGCTCCTATGACAGGGCACACATGCTCTCTTGGAAATCAAGCCGGATTTTTTTTTTCTAGGAAATTACAACTGAAATGAGATCTAAAGGCTGGTAGGAATGAAGCAGGCACTGCTGTGGGCGGGAGAGGGTATGCTGATTTAGGTAGAAAGGCCAGACTGTGCAAAAGGGTTGAAATGCGAGCAGCGCGGGGCCGCAGAGGAACCAGGGGAAACTCAGAGCGGCTGCAGCGCAGAGGTCGGGACGTGGAGCGGTACAGCTGGAGGACAGCCCGGAGAAACCTCTCTGAACCGGGCAGCCTCTGATTTCATTATCCACATATTTAGACTTCTCTTTACATCAGCGGATCTCAGTTTTGGCTGCAATTAGAACCCCCTGCGGTGCTTTTTACAACCCTTCACCCCAGATCAATTACACCTGAATCTCTGGAGGAGGGACCCGATAGCTTCTCAGGTTCCCCAGATGTTTTCATTGTACAGCCAAGAGGGAGAACCTCTGTGTTAGATGGCCATCAGACCACTGTCTAAATTAGCTGAAGCCTCTAGAACAAAAATATAAACAATATTTTTATGACGATCCAGTGCGGTGTTGAATTCTGACTGTGCGTTATTTGCTGAGGTGAAATGGAGTAGTGCCTGAGGGAGGCCGACAGCAGTTGCATAAAATCCTCAAGCAAGGGAAATGTTCCGCCCTTGACTTTGGAGCAACCGGATGCCGAGTGCACATTCTCTGGACTGCTGACCTCATGTCAGAAATGTTGTCCCGGACAACGGGAGAGAGAGCAGCCGAAGTACAGGGATAAAGTACACTTTGGGTCTAGGGACCTCCCTTCCCAACAGGGTGCCCCCCACCTTCTGCATGGAGGGGTACAGGGTTGGGGGCAGGATGGAAACAGAGCAAGCACCTGAGCTTAACCAGGAAGTGCGTGATCCTTGGGCACCACCAAAAAGAAAAGAACTGATAGAGGGGGTGACCCGCCAACAACGTTGCCCCGAGGGACAAGCCCAGTGGCAGTGGCTGAGTCTGCTGAAGATGTGAGACGCCATCCCAAAATTTACAGGGAGCTTTTGAGACAGAACCAAATTAAGCTGTTCAGCATTCATAAGAACTAAAAAGATTACTATACTCCCAAAATAAATGAAATGTTTGTTTTATAACATAAGATAAATCTAAAGGGTATTCTGAGTGTACTGGACTGCAAGAATCTGGGTGTTTATTAAAACTGAGCTCTCTTTTCTCCTCCTCCTCCTTCTCTCTGTCTGTCTGTCTCTCTCTCTGCCACTTGATAATTATAAGATAGAATAAAGGTCAAGGGTCTTAAGGCTCGGAGTGGAGCCTAGTGGGAGTGCAACAGGATAAAGTGGAGAGGGAGGTTTGTCAATAAGCATTAGAGGTAACGAAAGCAAAAGAGATGATGATCAATAAATGGGGAGATGGACATAGAGATAAAAGAAATATTTCATCTTGCCAGCTACAACTGTCGTTTCTCCTTTGCCTGCAAATGCTATCATTACCTTTTTGTGTTTTATAGTGGGTGACTAATCATGGAATGATGGAGTAAATATAGGATGCACACATAATTATGTGCCCACAGCTGACTGGAAAAAATATGTCCAAATGTTGGTAGGGATGAACTCTGGGCAGGTGGCATCACTGGGCCACTCTAAGGACACAAACGGTGAGCACGTCTTGAGTTCTGTTCCAGAGAAATCCTGGTCCCTTCGCTCACATTATCTATTTCATCCTCAGTTTGGCGGTATGTGTGGGAATGTTTCTCAGAGCTGGTGATTAAAAGTATTATTGACTTTTTCCACTATTTTTAATAACACTAAACAGGAACCACAATGACAATAATAGTTGCTAAACATTTACTGTGTACGGAACTGTGCTAGATATTTTACATGTATTTAACTCATTAAATCTTAAAACAATTCAGTTAGGTGAATGCTATAATTATCTCTGTTTTACAAGTGGAAAACCATGTCCTAGGGTAAGTTCGTTTTCCCAAGTTGTTTGCCCATGTGGCTGCAGCGACTCTGAAATTCAGGGGAGGAATGCAGAATTCACTGCTTCAGAAACAGAGATTTGCTCTCCATCTTGGGGAGACAATGGTGTCTGGGATTTCCCCAAAATCCAAGCACACAAAACATTTTATAATCTCTCAAATATTTAGAGTCTTATTTCTAGAGAAGAGGTTAAAACCCAGTATTATCCAAGTGTGGCTAGGTCTATATAACTAGGTTCCAACTATTTTACCAATTGCTAGGTGAACTATCAATCAAAGAAGAAAAAGCCAATAAATACATTTGATTATAGAGATGCCTGGAATAACTTCACTAAAAGCAGAATATCATCATTTTAAGGCGATAGCTTTTATAACCCAGCTCCCAATTCTAACTGCAGATGCCCATGAGTAGTCATTGAGTGTCAGGGGACTAAAACTGAATTTCCCGAGGAACAAAGGACCATGTGTTGAGGAGGAAAGTGTTTCTAAAACGTGTGTTGACAAAAATATACCCACAGATTAAAGCTGAGGAACTCGAATGCTCACCCGGATTTTCAATGTGTTAAGAGCCCAGTATGAGTGATCGGTGATGGGTTGTCAGTATCTCAGTGTTTATCACGTATGTAAGTCCATATCAAGTGCATTTCCATTGAAGTTCATTACTAAAGCTTCTTTGACCGCAGTGACTTTGTTTGTTATTTCAGCTAGAAAAATAAAAGTTATATACCCATAACAAAGAAAGAATATATGCTCTTAACTCTTGTTCATGTATACCCAAAACGTAGCTGCTTTTTTTGAGACATAAAAGGTCTCAAAAGGATAAAGCCGCAACTTCCAATTCTCAAATTAGCACAATGTTTTGAAGTAATTCATCACCAAGCAACAAAGCTCTTTCTGAATTTTTAGTACTATTCATTTTTATTTAACTTAATCCCAGAGCCTGGGAAGAAAAGAAACTATGTTCTCTTCTTTCTTACTGTCTTTACTTGTTAAAGTTACACATATGTAAACACCAGGAGACCATTCAGATCACACTCCCCAACCCAATATGGTTTGAAATTTAATTTTTAAAAATATGTTTTATTAATTATGCTATTACAGTTGTCCCATTTTTTCTCCCTTTTATTACGCTCCACCCTGCACCCCCTCCCACCATCATTTCCCCACCTTAGTTCATGTATATGGGTCACACATATAAGTTCTTAGGCTTCTCCATTTTCCATACTATTCTTTACTTTCCCCTGTCTATTTTGTTCATACAATTTATGCTTCTTATTCCCTGTACCTTTACCCCCATTCTACCCCTCCCCACTGATAACCCTCCATGTGGTCTCTGTTTCTGTGATTCTGTTCCTGTTCTAGTTGTTTTCTTAGTTTGTTTTTGTTTTTGTTTTAGGTTCAGGTGTTGATAGTTGTGAGTTTGTTGTAACTTTACTGTTCATAGTTTTGACAATCTTCTTTTTCTTAGTAAGTCCCTTTAATATTTCATATAATAAGGGCTTGGTGATGATGAACTCCTTGAACTTTACTTTAACTGGGCATTTTATCTGCCCTTCCATTCCAAATGATAGCTTTGCTGGATAGAGTAAGTTTGGATGTAGGTCTTTGCCTTTCACGATCTGGAATACTTCTTGCCAGTCCCTTCTTGCCTGCAAGGTTTTTTTGGAGAAATCTGCTGATAGTCTTATGGTAACTCCTTTGTAGGTAACTGTCTCCTTTTCTTTTGCTGCTTTGAAGATTCTCTCCTTATCTTTCATCTTGGGTAATGTCATCATGTGCCTTGGTGTGTACTTGCTTAGGTCTAATTACCTTGGGACTCTCTGAGCTTCCTGGACTTCCTGGAAGTTTATTTCCTTTGTCAGGTTAGGGAAGTTCTTCATTATTTTTTCAAATAAGTTTTCAATTTCTTGCTCTTCCTCTTCTCCTTCTGACACCCCTATGATTCAGATGTTGTAATGTTTAAAGTTGTCCTGGAGGTTCCTAAGCCTCTCCTTGTTTTTTGAATTCTTGTTTCTTCATTCTGTTCTGGTTGAATGTTGATTTCTTCCTTCTGATCCAAACCATTGATTTGAGTCCTGATTTCCTTCCTGTCATTGTTGGTTCCCTGTACATTTTTCTTTATTTCACTTTTCATAGCCTTCACTTTTTCCTATATTTTGTGACCATATGCAACCAATTCTGTGAGCATCGTGATTACCAGTGTTTTGAACTGTGCATCTGATAGGTTGGCTATCTCTTCATTGCTTAGTTGTATTTTTTCTGGAGCTTTCACCTGTTTTTTCATTTGGCCCACATTTTTTTGTCGTGGCCACCCTGTTACATTGTAAGGTATTCACCTTAGGTATTCACCAGGGTGGGGCAACATAGGTCCCTGAGTCGTGGTGCTGTATGTGGGAGAGGGGTCCAAGAGGGAACAATGCTACTTGCTCAGCTCTCTTTTAGCTATTAGTCACTTCCTCCGCTACCCACAAGCAAATTGGACCCTTCTGGTGCTGATTCCCAGGTGAGTGGTTTTGTGCACATTCTAGGACCCTGTGGGTCTCTCCAATGAACTCTTCTGTGAGGCTAGAAGTTTCTCCCACTACCACAATCCCCACAGATTTTTTCAGTCAGAGGTTTTGAGGCTTTATTTCCCCACACTGGAACCCTGGATTGCACAGTCTGTCTTCTCCCCAGTTGTTCCTCCAAGTTTATGCACATGCAAGTGTGGGACCACCCACTCCTCCAGCTGCTGCCATGCTGTGAGTCCTCTCCACCCCAGCTGCTTGTCTCCGCCCCTCCTACCGGTCTGGATGAGTGTTTCTTCTTTAATTCCCTGGTTGTTGGACTTCCATACAATTCGATTTTCTGGCGGTTCTGATTATTTTTTGTTCTTAAATTTGTTTTCTTTCTTTTGGTTGTATGAGGAGGCAAAGTGTATCTACCTACTCCTCCATCCTGGCCAGAAGTCTTTGCTATTTGGTCTAAAATTTAATTTAAAAACACAAGGAATGTATATGTGTCTTGAGTTTTAAAATTAGATTATGGGGTATTTGAAAATCAGACTTGTACTTTAGAAAGTCAGGTGTATTAAAATGTGATTGCTTTACCTAGGGTTAAGCGAGTGTGGAAGAGAAGTGCTCCTGACAGAATTTTTAAACAGATGGATTTTTGTTAGGAAATTTAATGC
The DNA here is from genome assembly GCA_004024845.1 of Tonatia bakeri. NCBI lineage: Eukaryota > Metazoa > Chordata > Mammalia > Chiroptera > Phyllostomidae > Tonatia > Tonatia bakeri. The sequence continues at coordinate 373,599 of PVIA01000599.1, read as the reverse complement.
ATTTTTAAATATATCAGAAAAACTCTGGGAAAAGTACCTCATAGAAAATCCATGGGCATTGCCTTATTAGAGTTCCATGCTACTGAACAAGGTAAAAATACGTGTTCAAACAACACTTCCTTTACCTCTAAGCCAACATTGTGTTTTCATCTCTGAAAAAGCATGTGATTTATCTCACAATTGCTCTTTCTATCCTGCATAAGTTTTTATTTTGTCTTTAGGGCTATTTTGCTGTTTATTAAATTAGAGGCCACCTGGCATTATCTTTTATTTTACCTAGAAATTCTACTAATAGAATTATTCCATCACCATTTAATATTTTTGCTGTTGTTTTTTTTTCTTTACTTTGATTATCCACACTATTAAAGATATCTCCATTTTCCCCCTTTGCCCACCTCCACCCAATTCCCACCCCCGACCTGGCCATCACCACACTGTCATCTGTATCCATGGGTCCTGCATATATGTTCTTTGGCTGATCCATTCCCTTTCTTTCATTCAGTCCCCCTTCCCCTCTCCCCTATGAGAGCTGTCAGTCTATTCCATGTATCCATGCCTCTTTTTTGTATTTTGTTAATCAGTTTATTTTGTTCATTGGATGCCATATATATGTGAGATCATATGGTATTTTTCTTTCTCTGACTGGCTTTTGTCATTTAGAATAATAATCTCTGGGTCCATTTTTGTTGTTTCTAAAGGTAAAAGTTCCTTCTTTTTATGGCCTTCTTTTTGTAGTATTCCATCATGTAACTGCACGACAGCTTTTTTATCTACTCATCTACTGATGGGCACTTGAGCTGTTTCCAGATTTGGGTTATTGTAAATAACACTGGTATGAACATAAGGGCTTATATATTCTTTCTAATTAGTATTTCTAGAGCCTTTGGACATATTCCCAAAAGTGTAATCCCTGGGTCCTAAGGCTGTTTCATTTTTAATTTTTTGAGGATACTCCATACTGCTTCCCACAGAGGCTGGATCAGTCTGCATTCCTACCAGCAGTGCACTAGGGTTCCCTTTTCTCCACATCCTTGCCAATACTTGTTTGTTGATTTATTGACGGTAGCCATTCTGGCAGGTGTGAGGTGATATCTGATTGTGGTTTTAACTTGCATCTCTCTAATGATTAGTGATATTGAGCATTTTTTCACATGTCTATTGGCCCTCTATATGTCTTCTGTGAAGAAGCATCTGTTACCTGGGAGAGACCTGAGTCAGGGAGGCCCCCCATCCACCTTGTTCCTTGCTCCTGGCCTGCTTGCAAAAGATGAATTCAAGAGAGAGAAAAACACGTACAGTGGAAATGAGATAGTAAGTTTATTTATGAAATACATAAGAGCACAAAGCTGCAAGCAGACACCCAGCTGGTCTGAAAGCCCCACATATGGAGGAAATAAAGTTGTTAGTACGTTCGTTCTGTACACTTAAGCCGAGGCTACAAGTGGGCACTCAGCTAATCCGAGTGCTCTGTTGGGGTTCAGAAGTTACATACTTCAGTCAGTTTCTAGGTACCCCTTCTGCTCCCCCTTCTAAACCTCGGGAATAATGTATAGCCATAAAGGCTTTCTCTCTCGCCTAGTGAAGGCTCTTTGGTCTTAGTTAATGAAATTACTACAGAGGCTCCCTTTCCCATCTCATGGAGTTTCAAGGACTCCCTTCCTCCGGCACTAGGTTTGCTTGTGATTTTTGGAATGCCCAGCGATATTATCAGACCAGGATCAGGACTGCAAAATCCACAAGTAAGCCATGTCCCCCTCCTCTTCCCTGCCTTGGTTTACTACCAATCCTAACTTACATGTCTATTAAGGTCCTTGGCCCAGTTTTTAATTGGATTGTTTGTCTTCCTGGTGTTGAATTGCATAAGTTCTTTATATATTTTGGGAATTAACCCCTTATCAGATGTATCATTGGCAAATATGTTCCCTCATACAGTGGGTTTCTTTTCATTCTGTTGATGATTTCTTTTGCTGTGCAGAAGTTTTTTACTTTGATATAGTCCAATTTGCTTATTTTTTCCTTCATTTCCCTTGCTTTGAGAGACATGTCAGCAAAAAAAAAAAAAATGGTGTTGGACAGGTACAAGCAAAATAAATAAATAAATAAAGCTAGACCACCAAGTTACACCAGACACAAGGATAAACTCAAAATGGATAAAAAGACTTACATATAAGTTGCAAAACCATAAAATTCCTAGAAGAAAACATAGGCAGCAAAATCTCAGATATCACCATTTAATTTTTCTAAAACCAGTTGACCAACTAAATACAACAGCCCAGTTGTGTGTATAGCAATTAACTAGTCGTCTGTATCTGTGAGGCATGTGTTTGTAATTATTTGGCCCTGAAAATTTGGAGATATGGGTAAAAGGAGGCAGAGATTATCTAGTCCAGCTTCCTCACTTTGTTATTAGATAGATGGGGTTCACCACTTGCGTGCTTCCTTCAAGACCCAGACATGGTTGTTGCAAGGTAGTTTTATTTACCTAGGCCAGGAAACAAGACAGAGACTCATATCCATAATTCTGTCTCTGGGAGGGCAGGCGTAGCCACTGCTTATATACATGATTTGGTCAATTACACATTGATTTCTCTTTGCAGCTGGCTATATTTATCTGGCTGAGTTCCTGTCAGATGCATCCTTTTTATAGCTGGTTTGCAAAATACTGAGCTACATTTTAACATTTAGCAAGAATAACATTCAGTAAGAATGGTTCAGACCTTGAGACCCTTGTCCTAACAACTCTGCATTAGGAAAGTGAAGCTAAAAGGAGCTAAGTGACTTTCTGTGGTAGGCAGAATTCTAAGATTTCTCTCCTCCCTAGTGTACACATCCTGTATAATCCTCAGGGCTGTGAATGTAATGGATTTTACTCTTATGATTAACCTCTGTTATTTAGCCCAGTTGGCCTTAAAATAGAGATTATTTGGGTAGGTGTGACCTAATCACACAAGCCCTTTAAAAGCAGAGAGTTTTCTTCCACTAGCTGGAGAAATATAGAGAAAGAGATTTGAAAGACAGGAGGGATTGAATGCACTATTGCTGACTAGCAGGGAGGTATCCACATGGCAAGGGATGTGGGCAGCCTCCAGGGGCTGGGAGCAGTCCCTGGCTGGAAGCCACAAGGAAACAGGAATCTCAATCTTACTTACAGCTGAAAGGAAATGTATTCTGCCTACAACCAATGAACTTGGAAAAGAACCCTAAGCCACAGAGGAAAAATGTCACCGTGAATGATCCCTTGATTTCTGCCCAGTGAGACCTTGAGCAGAAGTTCAGACTATGCCTAGATTTCTAACCTGCAATGCTGTGAGCTAAGAAATGGGTATTGTTTTATTTTTAGATTTTACTTTTAGAGAGAGGGGAAGGGAAGGAGAAAGAGAGGGAGAGAAACATCGATGTGTGTTGCTTCTCACACAACCCTGATTGGGGACCTGGCCCACAATCCAGGCATGTGTCCTGATTGGGAATTGAACCAGTGACCCTTTGGTTTGCAGGACACTCAATCCACTGAGCTATACCAGCCAGGGTAGAAAGGGTGTTGTTTTAAACTGCTGAGTTTGTGTTATGGCGTCACTCAGTGGCAGAAAACTAATACATTTGTTTAAGATCTTACTGTTAGTGAGTGACAGCCCAAGGCCTTCTGAGACTCAGAACAAAGTCTCTCTGCTTCTTTTTTTTGAGCCTTTAAGATTTTCTTTCTTATTGTTTTATTTTTTAAAAAAGTCTTTTTTGCCTCTCATTAGAGACAGGGATGATCACTAGGGACAATGGTTTAAGAACGAATTTGATCAACCAGCACCAAGGTATGTAATCAAGATACAGCTGTCCCTTGGGTTAAAAATAGCTACATACTGTCTCCTAATCTGTAAGAGGAAAAATTAACACTTGTGACTGGTAAAACATTAGTTCTGAATAAAAGGAAACTATTTCATGGGGAATGGAATATCTCTTTTATCAAATTACATAACTAGAAGCAAAAAGGAAGTTACTCCAACTTTTCGGCACTCTCAAACCTAGTGGTATTAGCTAGAAACTAAGAATATAAACTCTGAACATTATCTTCTAAAAACATCATCACTCTGTTAAGACTTCAGGAAGATGTTTTCAAGTGCAAAATTTCCCATTGTTTTGTATGAAATTATTCTGAAGGAAAACGTTTTGATTTCTTTTTTTCAGTATTTTTTATTGATTATGATATTACAGTTTTCCCAATTTCCCCCCTTTACCACCCCTCCATCCTGCCCCCCTAACCCTCCCGCATTCCCCCCGTAGTTCATGTCCATGGGTTGTACAGGTAAGTTCCTTGAGTCCTCTGTTTCTTATACCATTTTTTATCTCTCCCCATCTGTTTCATGCCTACCAATTATGCTTCTTCTTCCCTGTGCCTTTTCCCCACTCTCTTCCCTCCCCAGTGAACTCCCTCCGTGTGATGTCCATTTTTCTGTTCCTGTTCTGGTTGCTTGCTTAGTTTTTGTTTTCATTGTTTTTCTTTTCTTTTAGGTTCATTTGTTGATAGTTGTGAGTTTGTTGTCATTCTGTTGTTCATATTTTTTATCTGTTTCTTAGGTAAGTCCCTTTAACATTTCATATAATAATGGCTTGGTGATTGATTTCAAATTCAAACCAAACCCAAGGCCATTAGCCATTCACCCAGTTAGAGAAGTTCTTTAACTTTGTCTTATTCCTAAAAGCAAATCAGAAATTACTTGTTCAAAGTGCAAAGGGACTAGCCAAGTACTTATATCTTCCTTAGTGGATCATGTATGCATTGATTTCCAATATCAATCAGCAATCACGTCTGCATTCGTTTCCAATATCAATTAGGAACAATTTCCCTACATCAGACAGTGATACAAATCCTGTAAATTCTACCACGGACGCTCCAACCACTGCGACTTTGCTGATGAGGGAGACAGTGGCTTCCTCCTTCCTGCGGAGTGCCATCTCTATTAGACTTTGTAAACTGCAGCCGTTGAAATCTTTAACCAGCCATTACTAATAAGCATATGTTAATTGTAGCAGAGATCATAAGCAGGTCAATTAGGAGGCAAAGACTGGAACCGAAGGAAACATTCAGCTGGAGGGAAAATCCAGGGCAGGTGTCGGCCAGCGTGGTCTGTCCTGGCAGGAGCTCCAGCCTTCTTGGGTAGGAGCTCATTTAACGTTTTGATTTGCTGAATTTGCATTTCAAATTTTCATTCCTAATAGACAATATAGTCAGTCTTTGTTAATGAGGACTCTGATTACATGTGCCATTATAATTGGGAATTAGCCGACCAGCCTTGTTTTGGAGATTAAACCCAAAGCAAATTGGATTAAATTCGGTGTGACTGAAACCTCCTCTCTCTCTTTTTGTTTTGTTGTCTTGAGTGAAAGGTGAGAAAAAAATCCATTTGTTCCAGGCATATGGCTCATAACTTTATTATAATTTTTACAACTTTGATTATTAGTAACTTCAAAAGACAGTCTTCTTTGGCAGGGCTAATTTATTGTTTTTAAAACATGTGTTCATTGAATTTTCCTTCATAAACTGAGCAGATTTGTGAGGGGACCATTCAATATTCAGAATTAACTGTAGAATCATAAGAAGTGGTAGACTTGTTATGTTTTTATACATGCCCTACCTAAAAAAAACGATGGAGGAGTGATGCTCCAAAATGAGCTTGAGATAAAATTCTGCAACCTGGCTCTACAACAGCATTACTGGGAATCATTGCATTTGCAATCTTACAAGTCTGTGGAATTCGTTCCATTAGATTTCACCATATTATCTAACGTGCAAAGATTAAATAAGAAATTTTACATTAATATTATCAATTTACTAGAACACATTTTATCGTAACAATTCCAATGCCATTTTTATATTGTAAACCAAAGCTATCCTAACCCCCTGTAAGTGGCATATAGCTTAGGGTTATGTGGTCTTTCTTTATTCTCTTGGGTCATTTAATATTGTAATCCAGTTACACTCCAAAATTTTCATTATTAAGCTTAAGACCAATTCTTCAAAAAACTAGCACTAATCCCAAATCATTGGAAGGCATGCTTATTAATTCCCAGGGGACTCAGCTAGGTGTTTGTTTGGTTGTAGGCCACCTTAATTACACAACAAAAGAAGATCTTCACAAGATGAAGAGAAATTCAAGTATTTTCTGAGTGAATATTGGCCTTTGAAGCCACATAAATGAAGATAGACCCACATCCTGACACTGAGGTACACTTTTCCAGCTGTAAACGGTTAATGTGTAAGGAAATGAAGAAAAGGGACCCTTTTATACAGAGGTATGGTTTCCCCTCCGTTGCACTGTGTTTACAGAGGGGAGGAATCCTGGTAGGAAGTAGCTATGCAAAGAAAAGTTAAGGCTTTATTGCCATGTCATTACTCATTCAGAGATCTCGTACAATGGGAACAAAAGAAAGTGGTAAAATTTTTAGGAATGTGAATTTGGTTTTAGAAGGATTGGCGATTTTTCCTTCAGGGAGGCTTGGTGATTCTTTAATCGCTCGATTTCTTTACGTGTCGCTCGGGTGGTTGTCTGATCTGATGAGACGGGAGCGCAGCAGAGGCTGCCGAGATACAGGTCTGGCTTCAGAATAAATGAGCTCCTTTGCTTCTGCACAGGCTCCATTCTGAATGAAAAATGACTCGTTTCAGTTCAACTACCAGAGGATTGCAATTTAAAGCATACGAGTTCCGATTTTTAACAAAGAACATAAAGTACGCAATTCCAAATGATCCTACATAGGATAATGCAATTTGAAATTTTACTCCTTGAGTTCCACAAGAGTGGACAGCACTTTTCTTTAACATCAATGCCTGACACATGAAAGGTTAAGAATCTTACAGAGCTTCGGTGCTATCATAACAGGAATAAATTGTCACTGTCTAAGTTTATTGTTACTGACTCATAAGTTCCCTTTGTCAGGTACCAGAGAAGGCTGTTTTAGTTATGTGTTTAAGAAGAATAGTTTCACATATTTACTTAATCTTATATTTAAGTTTAAATAGTAGTTACCATTATGGTAAGGTTAATAACTTATTAGCATTGAAGAGATTGATGTTTAAGAAGGTTCAGTGGTAACCCAAAAGGGACAGTTCGCTTTTCCTTCACCCTCAATACATGCTCTAAAGTAATGATATTTGGAAAATGAGACTGATTTCAAATCTTGGTGATTTCATCTGGACTGTCTAGTAAATATACTCTGACATGCATGAGAATTATTAGTCACCTTTTCTTTATTTTTGATATCTTGAGACTTTATTTTTCCAAATAGCTTTATAATTTTTATAAAGCAAACAAACAAAAATCATTGTGCCCAAAAGTAGATTAAAGAAATAGAAAAGTTCAATAAGACTAATATTTAAAATCTCATTTCCTTGAGTTTCTTCCAAAGTAACCAGAAGTTACTTTCATGGTATTAACATTTTGATGAACTACTTACTAAGCACTGTTTTGTCTCTCTAAGTATGTATGTATGTGTGTGTGTATATGTGTATATATATATACATATATGTATATACATGCACACATTTTACAGAGTGAATCATAATAGTGTATACATTATTCCCTAATTTGACTTTTTATCTATAATATTTCATGGAAGTTCTATGTCAACAATGAATGCCTACCATATAAAAGTAGGTAGACCATTTTCATACACTGAAGGCTATTATCTATTAGTGGAACATGATGTCAATTTGGTGAAATTAATCTAGCATTTTATAAATGGCATAGGATGGAGTGGACTGGAAAGGGATGAGAAATGTCAAGTGCACTCATTGCATGCACAATGTCAAGAGTTTTCTATAAAATTGCTTCCCTTGTATATGTTTGCTTAGTGCAATCACGCACTAAATCACAAAGTAAAATATATTTTATACTATGAAGTGCAGAAAAAGTCATTTGGAGGCCACATCCAAATAGGGGTGGGTCAGAAACTTATACAAGCCATGTGCCTACACATTCAATGATGCAGAGATGGTTTTTGCAGGAGCAGGGACCCACTCGTTTCATTTTTCCTCTCTCCCAATCACATCACGGCTCCTTCCATAAGTGTTGCCAATTTCTCCTTACTCAGTCACTATTATTGATGAGAATGTGTTGTATCCCTGTGGTATGTTTTGGTAGACCAAACAAGAAATAAAGGCTGTATGATAAAGGATTAACTTAGCAGGTTTAGGGATTGCCCCATTTTAAAGCCTGTTACTTCAGAACAGGCTCTTGACAGACTCCTGGCATATAACCTCTGAGCCCATGGGATTTCCTGCCTGATAGGACTATCTTTCTATACCTGAGACCTTGGGCCATGCCAGCTGGCTCATGCTAACAACCATCATATTTATAGTGGTTTTTGGTGGATGTCTGTCTGTGTTATGCCTTAAACTTTGGGCCATGCAGTATCAGTTTGACCTCTGTGGAACTGCACTAAGGATAGTAACTAAGGTTAGTCATTTGGGTGCTCCATGTGACTGACCCCCCAATAAAAACACTGGATACAAGGCTTGGGTGAGCTTCATTGGAGTGGCAACAGTCCACAAGTGTTGTCACATGTAATTGCTAGGAGATTAAAGGTTGTCCATGCGACTCTATAGAGAGAGGACACCAGGAAGTTTGTGCCTGGTTTTTCCTGGACTGCATTCCATGCTCCTTCTCCTTTGCTGATTTTAAGCTGCACCCTGTTGCTGTAATAAACAGTAAGTGTGAGTGGAAGAGCTCTTCTGAGTTCAGTGAGTCCTAGGAAGTCACTGATCCCAAAGGCAGTCCTGAGAACTCCTCATTTAAAAAAAGGTGGTCAGGCTGACCATTTTAAATGGCCATGAAGTATCCCATTAGATAGACATACTATAAATTGCTTTATAAATCTGTTATCAGTAAGCATATATTTTTCAGATTTTTTAATTTTATATTCACTCTTGTATGTGCAGCTTTTTAAACTAACTGAAGTTATTATTCTTACCATATCTTTGGAAATGTAAAAAGCATAAATGTGTTTCACTTGCATTTCCTCAATTATAATAGGTCTGATTATCTAGTCATGTTTACTGGATCTTTGCATTCCTTTCAGAATTACCTATTCTGTGTGTGTTGCCCATTTTTCCACTAGAGTGCTCAGATTTTTGTATTGATAAGAACTGTTTCTTTTGACTAAATACAGAATATTAGTGAATAAATTAGAATTACGAAATATTTTTAAAGAAATGAAGTTATATCACTCCTGGTGTTTAACAAAAGTTGACCTAAATACTACAAATGTGTTGCAAGTAGGGCTCTTGACAAGTCTGTATTGGAGAATAGAATACTCTTCATCCTATGTTTATGTAATTATTTGCTTTGGAAGTGGCTAAAACTGTGCCTGATCATTTTATTAAACTATTATTTTGCTTAGCAAATTTTTTCCTCATTCTGAGATATTGCCAAATAAAAGTTAGCCCAAATTTGGTCATTGAAACTTTAAGAATAATCAAATTTAACCATAAAGTGGCAAAAAGGGTTATACAGGTTATACAATTGCTATATACAACTTTATTAAAACAAAATGACAGGTTGCATATATCATCATTTTATGGTTAACAATGAAGCACCACTTAATACTCATTCCCAATTAAAAAGCATCTTTATCTTTGTCAAATGCATTACCATTAAGTTCACTGAGACAAGCTCACTTAACCTTAGGCACCCTCACCATGATTACCTAACATGTCCATTCAATTCATTTTTTTCTAATACATTTCCATAACAATTGGCCACTTAGAAATAATAGAGAGGAATGAGAGAGAGGAACAAAGAGAAATCTTCTAGTAGTGAGTTGAGTACTTGGGAAGATAGAAAAATATTTAAGAACTCTCGGCCACCATTAATGCTAGAGAAACAGAGAGTAATACATGAAGTGTCTTTCAGTATTTTTGAGAGATATTTTTCTCCCTTAAATAAGAAGTATATTACTCTGTAGGACTCAACTAGGCCTTGTATTACTTCTGAAACTGGGAGATTCTTTTATCAGTTGGATCATATTGCTGCTAATATTAAGTATTATTTTTGTCATTGTTATTTCTATTATAAATATTAATAGGGGATTATTTTCATGTTTGAAGTATTTTCACATATACTTTTTCATTGCTAAGTGTTCAGTGAGTTACTATTCCAAAACGCTTGCCAAAATGCTTCCAAAAGACTCATTGAAAAAGTGTAAGATTTACAGAAAAAGTTTTAAAAGAAAGTTAAAAGCACACTATACTGCTGTAAATATGCTATTTCTTTCTTCCTATGTGTATTAGTTCATAAATAAGGCCATTCTGTACATATAATTTATATATTGTTTTCATATTAGCATTACAAATTAGAAGTTTTTGTAACATTTTATCTAATTTATCATAATTTAACTATAATCATGTTATTGGATACTTTTCTTGGTTATAAATAATCCTATTTCTAGGATCTTTTTGTATTATTTTTCTTACTATTTTGTCTTATTTATTTAGAATATTATTTTTTCTAAAGTAGATTTTAGGAAATAAAATTATTACAACAGAAGTATAACCATTTTTTAAACATTTGATATATTTTATCAATTTTTTCCTTCAGAAAGATTATACCAGTTCATATTCTCACCAGCCAAGAATTTTCATTATTAAGTAACTGCTAATAGAATTAGTAAAAATTATATCTCTGAGATATTTTATCTTTCTTTACACATTTTAAAATATTATTTATATTTGTATTTTGTGAACATTATCATATCTTTTTTCCATTGACTTGTTAGAGTCTAACCATTTTTAATGAACTTGTGTATCAATGCTGTACATATTAGTGATATTAATCTCTTGTAATAGATGCTATCGATATTTTTTCAGTTTATTTTTTATTATATACAGTAGATAATACTTTTAAAGGAGAGACTTTAAACAGAATTGAACCTACACACCTCTTTCATTGTGGTTTCTTCCATTAGTTTTTTTTTAATTTAAGCTAAAAAGTCATAAAGATCTATAAGCCTTAGGCCTTAGAAGGCTTACTCAACAAATTTATAGAGGTCACAATGGCTCAGGAATTTGGTGACAGCTTCAGAATCAAAAAGATCTCAACAGGCTGCAGTAATGGTCTCAAATCTAATAGGATAAAAGTACTGGGAATGAATGCAAGAGTCTGCACTGAGGATCCGTAACACCTCTACTGCAGACGTGGAATGTAGGGAGCAGTATCGCAGCGAAGACACAACGGTGGCTTGACAGGCACCCCTCGGCCTTGTTGAAATACAATGCCTCAATATGAGAAAACAGCGCCATACAACGCCCTTTAAACTTGACCAACTTTCGTCTCCACTACAGGAGTCGAATACGAGAAATAAAGGAGATGATGACAGTTAACTTTAGACTTTCTTTCTTTCTGTGTTTTTTTTAAGACTTTCAAAATAACACTTAGACTAAGGCTTTCAATCTGAGAGACTTCCTTTACTAGAGATTTGACCAACTGGAGCTCATTAGGAAGGGTTGAAACAGGAAGTGGGGGGGCTTACAGTCAAGCCCATAAAAGATTTGTTACCTGACAGGGATGAGCCAGAAGCAAGTCTGCCTGAAACTGGCCTGTGTGGGTTCTCCAGTTCATTGGATAGTATGTTTATTGAAGCTGCGGACAGCGAAACAAAGGACCAAGGGTAGAAGAAGTAACAGGAGAGACCCTGGGCGGTGCTCTGCTTTGGCTCCTAGAAATGTGGGAAAGCAGTGAACCCATGCAGGGCCTGCGGTTAGCTCACTGGGGCGTCAGAGAAAGAGGGGCTTTGGAGATGGGATCAGGGGGTAATCCCAGGTGGAGCTGCCGCTGCCCACTGCTCTCCTGGCTGCAAGCATCATGGGGACCCCTGGAGTTTAGGAAGAAGTAAAATTCATGCCCAGAAGGGGCATGGGCATGGGCATGCTCTAAAGAAAACCAGCTCTGAGTCTTTGTCTTGGGGGCTTTTTTTTTTTTTTCTGCAGGTGAGACTCTTAGGGGAGGGTTACAGCAGAATATTCACCAGCCTTCCAGGTGCATCTTTAATATGCTGGTGCATCAAAATGAGCACATAGTGGGGTTTGGGATTATTCTTTGGTCTGATATACTGTTTTACTTTTATCTTGGGGCTGTCTGGCTCTAATGGGGTTTTGTTACTTGTTCCCCTGACTTCATCTGTCCTTGGGTTTAGCTGGCACAAATGGCATTAATTGTACCTCTGTTCTCTGTTTCCAAGACCAGGGTGATTTAAGCTATGTATTCTCTGGTTAGGGAGGGGAAATATAAACCATTGTCCTTGGTTGGGGAAGATAAGGTCTTGTGATACAGCAGCTGGCTGTTTAGTTGTTCAAATTGTTTGACTTCTTTAATTTTCTTGTCTCAGTTTTCCCATTTCACTTGTCCAGGAATTTTCTTAGCTTCTTAGTATCCTGTCGCAGAATGATAGAATACTTACACTTTGTCGTCTTCAATCTGCAAGCAGTTCCTGAGTTGTTCTGTGTTTTTCAAGACCTTCAGACTTTTCATGTACCTGCTGGCCATTTGTATGTTGTCTTTGGGAAAATGTCTATATAGGTCCTTTGCCCATTTGTAATTGAATAATTTGGTTGTTGGCTATTGAGTGCTATGTGTTTTGTATGTTTTGGATACTAACCCATTTCATAGATTATCTCTTCATTTGGTTGATGGTTTCTTTTTTTTTTTAAAGATTTTATTTATTTATTTTTAGAGAGGGGAGGAGGGTTGGAGAGAGAGAGAGAGAAACATCAATGTGCAGTTGCTGGGGGCCACGGCCTGCAACCTAGGCATGTGCCCTGACTGGGAATCGAACCTGCAATGCCTGGTTCACAGCCCGCGCTCAATCCACTGAGCTACACCAGCCAGTGTGGTTGATGGTTTCTGTTGCCATGCAGGAGCTTTATAGTTTAATATAGTTCCACTTATTTGATTTTGCTTTTGTTGCCTTTGCTTTTGGTGTCAAAAAAAAAAATCATTGTCAAGACTAATGTTAAGTAGTTTACCCCTAGAAGTTTTATGGTTTTGGGTTTTACAGTTAAGTCTTTAATTCACTTTAACTGACTTTTTATGTGTGGTATATAATAGGGATCCAGTTCCATTCTTTTGCTTGCAGCTAATTTTCTTAGCACCATTCATTGAAAACACTGTTTTTTTCTCATTGCATATTAGAGAGCAACTTAAATGTTCTCACACAAAAAAAAGAAGGTAAATATGTGAGGTAATCTATGTGTTAATTAACTCAATGGGAGAAGTCATTTTACAATGTATACATATATCAAATCATCATGTTATGTGCTTTAAATATCCCACCATTTAATTTGTCAGTTATTCCTCCATAAGACTGAGAAATAAGAGAAACTTTTGAAGAATGCCAGCCAGATATTTTGTAGAATGTTCCTCAATTTGGGCTTGTCTAAACTTTCCTCCTGATTAAATTTAGGTTGTGCATTTTTAGCAAGAACTCTGAAGAAGTGGTGTTGCGCCCTTCTCAATGTGTCATATCAGAAGGTCCATGATATCAATGTGCTGTAGCGCTGGGGAGGTCAAGTTCACTTACATGTTGAAGGTGGTATCTGCCAGGTCTCTCTACTGTGAAGTGGCTACGTTTCCCTTTGCAGTTAGTAAATACCTATGTAGAGATATGCTGAGCGTATGTAAAGGTTTAGACTTTCATCATATGATCACCCACTAATTTTAGCATCTATTAGTGCTTTCTACTCACAGAAATTAGTATGATGTGTAGATGAATTTCTATGATGAATCTATTCACAACATTCCTTCCACATTTATTAGTGAAGATGCTACTGTGAGGAAAAATTTTGCTCTCCCCTATGTAATATTGGTTCAATAATTTTTACCTTACTAGAAAATTCATGGATATGTATTTTACCATGGGAATTACATTATATTGGCTCCAGTGTCCTTTCAACATCCTTTCAACATATATTTATCAATATTGAGCACTTGCTTGCTTCACTTTTGGCTCCATAAGACATTTCAAACCTTATCTTTCATTTTTTTTGTGTGGTAGAATCAGCCATTTCTCCAATAAATCTCGTTTCTTTTTCTGGAGCATGCCAATAAAAAACAAGATCTGGGTACTAAGTGTGTTACTTGATACTGAGGGATCATTTCTTCCGGGTCGTCTTAGCAGAAAGCATTTAGAAGTATAACTATATCTGCCCACAATATGTATTGTGCATATACATTCATATCAGTTTCTGCATGTGCAAATGTTTTCAAAGCCATGACTTCATACACATGTTTCTGTTTCCAGTCCCACACTGTAGGGCCGATTCTAACCTTGTCCCTTCCCTTACTTGCAATTTCTCCTCTGACCCTGAGAAGTTTCCACCAGCCACAGTATATTTATATATTTATTTAATCTCAGATTATACATCGTTTCAGAATCAGTAACTCATATTCATGTAAAAAAACAAATATAATAACTAGTGTGCAATATTTGTATGTAGTTCAAGTCTTTTGCCTCAGTATATTTAATCAAAATATTATTTTCTAAACTGACTTAGATCAGTTATTTTATTTATTAACCCCTTTAGTGTGATTTTATTATTTGTTTGTAATACACTTAGGTTAGTTTGTTACTGGGTAGATTATATTTTAGGCTCCTCCCATTGCCTAGTGACTTTTAAGTTTTTATGCAGGTGAAACATACATCTCAAAACCATCTTTCTGTATCTTGATTGAAAAGGAATTTAACCATGAGTTTGACTTGTATTTATATGGGATTATTTTTCACATTTCGATAGATTTGCAGTTTATTCTTTCATATGGTATGAGGAATGAATCTAGTTTTATTTCTAAATGGCAACTCTGTGCCACTATTTTTAAAAATTATCTTTACTCAAGTCATGTGAGCTACTAACTTTACTACATACTAAACTTACTTATATCCTTGGGTCTACTTCTGGGTTTTTGTTGTTCTGTTGATCTCGCTTCTCAAGTGTCAGTACAATAGTGTTCTCATCACATAGGCTTTCATGGTATGTTTTAATGTCTGCCACTTTTTTTCTCAGTGTTTTCTGAGCAGTATTCCACATTTGTCATTTCATATGAACTTGAGTGTCGACTTCTTTAAAGTCCATTTTAAAAAGCACCTACATAAAATTTTTCCTATTTTTATTTTATTTTTCATTATTTTTTAAATATGTTTTATTGATTATGCTGTAACAGTTGTCCCAATTTTCTCTCCTTTGCCCCCTTCCACCCAGTACCCCCTGCTCCCTCCAACAATTCACCCCCTTAGTTCATGTCCATGGGTCATGCATAGAAGTTCTTTAGCTACTCCATTTCCTATACTCCTCCATTTCCCATTCCCCTGTCTGTTCTGTACCTACCAATTTGTACTTCTTAATCCCTGCACCCTTTCCCCCATTCTTTCACTTCCCCCTCCTAGCTGATAACCCTCTAAATGATCTCCATGCTGTGATTCTGTTCCTATTCTACTTGTTTGCTTAGTTTGTTTTCTTAGATTCAATTGTTGATAGTTGTGTATTTATTGTCATTTTAATGTCCATAGATTTGATCTTATTTTCCTTAAATAAGTCCCTGTAACATTTCATGTAACAATGGCTTGGTGATGATGAACTCCTTTAGTTTTACTTTGTCTGGGAAATACTTTATCTGCTCTTCAATTCTAAATGATAGCTTTGCTGGATAGAGTAAACTAGATTGTAGGTCCTTGCTTTTCATCATTTTGGATACTTCTTGGTAGAACCTTTTAGCCTGCAAAGTTTCTTTTGACAAATCAGCCTTCACTCTTATGAGAACTCCTTTGTAGATAACTATCTGCTTTTCTCTTGCTGCTTTTAAGAATCTCTCTTTATGTTTAAACTTTGGCAATTTAATTATGATGTGTCTTGGTGTGTTCCTCTTTGTGTCCATCTTGTTTGGGACCCTCTGTGCTTCCTGAACTAGTATGTCTATTTCCTTCACCAAATTAAGGAAGATTTCTTTTATGGTTTTTTTCAAATAAGTTTTCAAGTTCTTACTCTTTCTCTTCTTTTTCTGGCTCCGCTATGATTGGAATGTTGGTATGTTTGATGCTGTCCCAAAAGCTCCTTAGCTTATCCTTGTTATTTTGGATTCTTTTTTAACTTCTTGCTTTTCTAATTGAATGTCTTTTTCTCCCTTATGTTCCAAATCATTGATTTGATTCTTGGTCTCATCCACTCCACTGTTGGTTCCCTGTAATTTTTTTTTTCTTTATTTCACTTAGTATAACCTTCATTGCTGCCTGGGTCTTTGTTATGCTGTTGAAGGATCCAATGAGTTTCTTGAGCATCCTAATAACCAATATCTAATAGATGTCTTATCTCCATTTTGTTTAGTTCTTTTTCTGGAGTTTTGTTCTGTTCTTTCATTTGGGCCATATTTCTTTATTTCCTCATTCTTGCAGCCTCCCTATGTTTGTTTCTGTGTATTAGTTAAAGCTGCTTTGACTCCCTGTGTCAGTTGTGTGGCCTATTATAGAAAAGCATGCTGGTAAGTTGGATGGGGTGAAGCCTTAGGTAATCTCCTGGGTGGGGCAACCTGTGTGAACCAAGTTGGTGGAGTTTCTGACAGGGTGTCGCTGCTCATGGCTCTGTGTGGGTGAAGGCTCAAAAAGGGGACAATGCTGCTGCCTGGCCTCTGGAGTTTTGTCTGGATGGAAGTTATCCCCTGGCATTCTCCTTCATAACAGATACTTCAACTTCGCCCTGTATGCCACTGGTGCCCTTTCAGCTGTTGCCCCCATGCTGTAACCCAGAGGGAGTGAGTCTGCATGAGTCCCAAGTCTGTGGCAGGTCCTTTAAGGGAAAGCTCCTGAGAATCCCAGTTTCTTCCACTGCCCTGACCTTCACTGGTTTTTAAGCCAGAAGCTATGGGGACTTATCTTCCTGGCACTGGAACCCTAGGCTGTGTGGTATGGTGTGGGACTGGCATCCCTCGCTCCTAAGGTACCCCTCCTGTTTTTTATCCACCATACATGGATGTGGGACTGCCTGTTCCACCTCTCCACGTCTCCATACTTCTCACCCTCCTACCCATCTGGATGAATATGGCTTCTTTAATTCCTTGGTTGTTGGAGGTCCATAGAGCTTGATTTTATGACTATTCTGGGTGACAGTTGTTTCGTAGTCTAGTTGTAATTTTTGCTGTGGTTGTGCAAGGAAGCAAGCTGTGTTTACCCATGCCTTCATCTTGACCAGAGGTCCCCAGCATAGAATTTTAACTTAAGTATAAAATCTATTAAGAATTTTAATCAAAGTATGACATCTATTGAGAGACAAAGTTTAGCTCAAAAGTTTTACTAGTCAGATTCATCCAAAGACAGAACTTTTGACACTCCTATTGGTAGAAATGTTCAAACATTGATAGTCTGGACTGGTGCTTTTCAAACTTTAATGCGCATATGAACTGCTGGAGGGTCTTGTTTTATTTAATCACCTGAGGATACAGTTTGATGTAGTCACCATGGCAGAGGTGGAAGAATTCATCCTCACTGGAACTCCTGGGCATAGTCCACCCAAAGCTCCACAATTAGTACTGGGAGCAAAGTCAAATAGCACAAATATTAACAAATAGAAATATACATATTGTTAAGCTTTATTTCATGCAATTGTTTCTTATTCAAGTAGACAATAGAGTAAGATGAATTGTCTCAGGAATAACTTTCCCGTTTACTTGAACCTGTCGCACCTTAAATCCTATAGGAAAAGCAAAGGACTCGAAGAAAACCATTTGACAGGAAGTACGGGGATAAAACACATGAACTTTGGTATCAGGACACTGGTTTTAAATCCAGGTTTTGCCACTTTGGGCAACATTGGGCAATTTCCTTAACCTACCCAAATTCTAGTGTACTCATCTATCAAATGAGGGTAATCATAGATCCACTTTCTAAGGCTATTTTTGAGGATTTAATCGGATAACGTCTGGAACGCACTCAGCAGAGTACTCCGTAAGTGGTTGCTATTATTGCTGAAAGTTCATGCTCATTTAGAGACAAACCAGTCACACAGAGCATTCCCCTTCAGGTTTCTCCTCAGGCCTCTTGGCAAGGTCCTATTATCTATGAAGGATTCAGCTTTATTGCCCTCCCAGGAAGCCCTGATTGACCAGCCATGGGCTCTATCAAAATCAGAGGAGCTGGTGGTTTACGCTACAAATCCCCAGACACAGATATCTGATACAGCAAACCTTTGAAAGGCAAAAGCTCTGTGTTCAGTGCATTTAGATGTCTATCATTCTTGCTTTAACATATGGCAAGTAGAATATATCATTTTTTCTAGACTTTTATTAAGCAGATTTTGAAACAGTAAGAAAAAATTTTAAAATAATTTCAGACACTGAGTATACCAAAATATTCATGAGCTAGTTAAGAACGTTATTTTTAAAGGGTTTTGCATATCATAGCTTTATATTATTTCATTAAATTATTCTAGTTTCCACTTGCTATTTTATGAACTGTGTACACAGTGCATGTCAGTTTCAAAGGAAACACACAAACAAACATCTAGCTCCTTATGGAAGGTAGACAAGGAGTAACACATGCACACATACACCCGAGACAGAGAACTGAATTCTACATGCCATAATCACTTAGGTTTATCTCCACAGTAGAAGTAATAGGAATGCAGTGCAGGTTTCATGAAGGTTTGTGAAAAAAATGAATAGAAGAATTAGTTACTAAATTGGGTAGATATATGAGTAGAAGCATGAAAACTTGCCCTTGTATGTGAGTGTACAACCATATGCTACATATGTGCATTTTCTAGGATCTCTTTAATTATCAGAGATCTGATATATTCTTTTGAGATCATTAAATAAAACCTCCTTCCCTTTAACATAAATACCATTGCTATTTTAAGCAGATAGGGGTTCATACAGGTTCCTACCAGCTATTTCTTCTTCCTACAGGGGTAGCAGATGTACACAAGGAATCAGTTACTTAATCCCCCTAATCACCCACTTCTTCCCTCCCTCTTCATTCTTTGCTTGGAAACTTCAACATTCCCCAGTGTGCTAATAGCTGACCCTGGAAACTGGCAGAAACCAAAACCTTCTCTTGAAAGCAGCAGGCTCCATATGGTTGCTTCAAGCATGGAGGGTGACCCTGCCAAGTCCCCTGCAAAGGGATTTTACAGAGCAGAGAGACAAACGTGTCTCTTTAAATGTTAGTCATTGAGCCAGAGAGAAGAAACCGCCTTACTGATAAAAGGCAGTTAAAGTACTTTTCAGCCTCTGATCTGCAACCTATAGGAAGTTTTGTACAATGGCAGCTCAATGCCAGGCATTAAAAATAAATGTAATCATCACATGATTATCTCTAAAAGTCTCCCCTCAAAAAATGATAGAGCTGTCAGTTACAATCGAGCATCCATATGCATATTTGAAAGCAGGCAGACCAAGAATAACTTTGAGTAGATGAAACCAACACTATTCTACATGTGTGTGAGGGTAACAGAGGCTATGACATAGCATATGAAGTCAATGGTGGAGTTGTTATTATTTATACATGAGTAAAGATTACAAATGCAAGCCCCAGCTCAGATCTCTCACCCCCTGGATCTGTGAAACCTGTCACTCAGTCTCCTGCGGTGTGTCTTCCTGTCTCTGAGCCATTGGACCACCTGCTGCCAAGACTCTCATCTACTGCATCGCCCGAAGGCCTCGATGATAACAGCATTGATTCCAATGTACATCTAATTACTTCTCATAATCTATTCATTTCACAATAGTGCAGTGAAACATCTGTCACATCATAAACTCTTTAGTAGCCTTATCAAACCACCAAAACACTCTCTGCTGCCAGTTGGCAGCTTCCTCGGTTTCCCATTTATTAATATGATGCAAACATTTCTAGTCCTTTCTGCAGCTTTAGATGAATTTCCCCAATGACCAGTGAAGAAGAACTGGGCACACTGCAGTTTAAATGTCTGTGTATTACCTATTGAGGGACAAATCTGGATGTCACACAGAAATCAGTTAAAATAGCATTGTTTCCTTGGAGAGATCACCTCTAACGAAAGTTCTTTCAATCATAATGCTGAAAAACAGGCCTCCTTCCTTGGCATCCACATGTCTGATTAATTTACTAAAATAAGCTACGAGACATTATTGCCCATAAATAGGATATTGCACAGGAAGGCCTTTTACCTTCATATGTGTTACTTTACCTTTGGGGAAATTATGCTCTTTCCTTTTTCTCTTCTTTTTAATTTTCTCTTCACCCTTTCTCTTCCTCCCAATTCCCTTTTGTCTCTAATAGAAAACCTAGTAAAGAGACCTGTCATGTCATAGTTGATTAGCAAATGTTGCCTACTGTTCAGTGACAATGTCTACACAATGCTCTGGCATAATACTGATACAGCATCTTCTATGGAAGATATTGACCACCGGGTACTGTTTGCTGGTGAACTTACTTCTGCGCATCCTTGGAGACCCAGTTGAACATCACCTGCTTAAGCAACTTGCCTGAGGAAAATTATTCAGTCCTCTCTTTACATGCTCAAAACACCTTGACATCTCTACTTATGCACTTAACATGATGATGGAGAATCTTGGGTGTGCATATGTGCCTTTTTCTAGATGACAGATACCTCAAGGGGAAAGATGGTGACTTTTTTAGGTTTTATATCCCTGGTAAGTTTATGGGTGCCTGATACCCAAGGCAAAGTCAAATAGATGTAGAAGGTTTTGTAGCTTATTTAAGAGAATTGAAAAACTGCAGAGATTCAAGAGCTACTTTACATTTATTTTGAACAATATCAGTATTATTTTCTATATTTTACTCTAGTAAGAATAGCCAATGCTTACATGTGCCAGGCGCCATCCTAAGTACTTCATGCAAATCAGCTCATTTAATCCTCACAACAATCCTGTCAGAAAGGTACTACTATGACCCACATCTCAGAGTCAAGGAATTGAGATGCAGGGAGGCTGATTAGCTTGCCCAAGTTCATGCAACTGGAAAATGACAGAGCTCAGTAGTCTGCCCCAGAGTCCCTGCTCTTAACTCTTACACTGTATGGCCTCTTTGGTAGCTAAACTGTCCTAATAATTGCAGATGGTTCTCACATCAACTGATCGATAACTCTTTTTCTGAGCAATTTTCAATGGTCCATAGGGAAAGAAGGTCTGTTTCCCAAGCTGTCCATGTGGGTGTATAGGATATATGTGTGGCCCTCTTTATTCACATGGTACTTTGCCAACTGAATTCAGCACTGCTTTTGATATTACAACAAGAGGGACCATTTCCCATGTCTGGAGAGAGAACTCAAGCTTTCTTCCACATTTCTAGCACAGACTTCAGGAAGTCATATCAACTTTAATAAAAAATACTCTTAAGTATTTTTGACTTTACATAAATGTTAGAATATTCTGTAGATATATTCCTAGAATCCACCAGAATATAAATTTATTTCCTACAGAACATTAGGTAGCCACAGAATAACTACTTAAGACCATTGTTATCCTGGACCATATCTAGTGCTAATGACCCAGAGATGAAAAGCTCTGTGTCATATTACAGATCCCCTAAGATAACAGCTCCCCGAGTCCCCAAGGGTGAAGGCTAAATAGAAATCAACTCTTTCAATTGTCTCCCTATATGATGCAGACCTTATAGCTGCTTGCATCAAAGTTTTTAGAAATCATGAAGTTAACAGGCTATATCAGCATTTTAGTATATTCCAGCATAGTATATCACTCTGTGAACTAAAACCTGGCCTACTTCAAAAATCATAAATCCTGGAAGGACCAGGTCTGAGCATGGCAGGAGAACTGAATGGAAGCTTGCTCTCCGAGCACATCAGAAGATAAATGCCACTATCCTGAACTTAGCATCTGCTTGTAGTGCATAAAGGGGTTCAGCTTCTTTTTGCAAGAGGGATAGATGCAAGAATTTAGCTAGTGACAGATATGTATATACCAGTGATTAAGAGTTAGGATCTGGCCCCAGATAAACCTAGGTTCAAAACTCGGTTCTTCCTCTTTGGTAGTGGATGGGTGACCTTTGGTACTCTCTCTCCATAAAACCAGCATCTTCATCTGTCTAATGAGCATGATAACAGTGCCCATCTCAAAGGACCAATAGGAAGAAAACACATGTGAAGTGCTTAGCACAGTAGCACCTGCTCTAGATGAAGGTTATCTAGTGCTGTTACCACTGCAGGTACAGACCCATACCATTCCACTCTTCATCCCCGTGTCAAAAAGATAAGGCAAAGGATTGTGAAGAGTTCAAAATCAGTACTATAATTTATCTTATTTCTTGACTTTTAAAACTAAAATGAAGTCTGGAGGTATTTTATATTTTACTGGGATCTTTCAAAGCACCTTTAATCAAAAAGCGCTACTTTTAAAATTACTGGCTGACTCTTGCCAGTGTGGCTCAGTTGGATGGAGCATCATCCCATATACCAATGAGCTGAGGGTTCAATTCCTGGTCAGGGCACATACCTAGTTTGCAGGTTCCGTCCCCATTTGGAGTGCCTATAGGAGGCAGCCAATTGATGTTTCTCACATTGGTGTTTCTCTTTCTCTGAAATCAATAAATGTATTTAAGGAAAAAAATTTTAAATACTGGCTGAAAAAGAAAGACACCTCTGTGAGATATCCACAACATTACCAAATTTGATTTAACTCCTTATGTGTTAACTGATTTCAAAGTATAACTTCTTGAAAGTGGAAGACATAAGATAATGAGTGATAGATGGGTTCTAAGTAAACAGTCCAGTTAAGGACAGAAAATTTCCCCTTATGAAGCATTTAGAAAGCAACACAATGCAGCACAGTAGTGAGGTGCAGAGAGAATGTCAAAAGTGGTTCATGAAGACACTGTGGGCAGTGCAGGTTCAGAAGGGGGGGAGCCATGAGCAGCATGGTCAGAGAAGGTCCCAGGGAGCAAGTGAGAGGGAGCCCTACTTTAGAATATGGGCAAGGTATAGATACAGAGCTGAGTGGTGGGAAGCCATTCCAAGAGAACAAGAGACCTTTCGACTTCTACAGCTCTCTAATTAGTGTAGCTGGCTTATGCAAAACAAAGAGTGCCAAGACTCATGTGGTTGTCCATTCTTGCCTATTCCTTCTTGCCAATTCTTCATGTACAAATTCAAGGTGGATTTGAATTAGGGGAATGGGAGAAAGTAATACAGAGAAGATCTCCAGAAGTGAGTATTTCCCAATTCGGAGCTCCTCATGGCCTAGCTAATAAAATTTGGTTGCCTAAACTTTTGGTAATAGTCCATAAAAGGACTTCTTCCTGAAAGCTCATCTTACCATGAAGTCTTTCTAATTGTGTAGAATCTGGCACCAAACAAACACACACACACACACAAAAAAAAAACCCAAAAACATTTTGTCCTGTCAAGTGGCCTTTGATTTATAAGCATTCAGAAAAGTGACAAAATAATATAGTTCTCCAATTCTGGCAAATTAAACTTTTATTTGGAAGTTCAGAATAATGTAGGATCCAGACCCTCATACACCTTTGGTATCAGCAAACCTATTATATAAACTGGCATGATTCATTCTAGTCTTAAATGGCCCCCATTTTCCAGACCTTAGTATGATATGATTTTCCAAGTACATACTAGTTACATGAAGACACCGAGTAGCTCACTGGTGAGTAAAGGAAGGAAAAATAAGGGGACTCCATGATAGTTTTTTAAAATAGTTAACTAGATTGCTCACATGTCTGCCTTCTTAGGAAACATTTTTTTGTTAGCTCAGTTTGTGGGAGGGTTAGAGAGAGAAAGCATTTGTGAGACCCTAGTATCATGGTCTCTCAATGTGGCATCAAAAAATTGCCATTTGGGGCTCCTGGCTTCTTGTAAGAAGGCTTCCTCTCCATCCTGTCACTCAACTTTGAGAGCATGGGAATGCTATTTCTCTTGACTCCACTTCTGTGCTGATTCCTCTTTTTCTATCTCTGTGACTGCCACCTCACACCTGTAGACAGTTTCTGACAGGCAGCCTCAGGTCACTAGCCTCCTTTATCCTGGACACTCAATACAATTCCTGGTGACAGACTTCCCTAAGATAATTCCAGAAAGTGGGAAAAGATCCCAGGGACCCCTCCAGCCATGAGCTTTCTCCTTTTTCAATGGGAATAGCAGCAGCTGAGGATATAAATCTGCCTCAGACAGAGCTATGATTCAGGTAGATTTGGACCAAAAAATTTAAAAAATTTGGGAAACCCAGGTTCTGAAGAAAAACATCTAGGAAACCAAGTTATGATGAAAAGGAAGAAGAGTGTACATACAAGAATTTAAGGAAAGGGGAGTGTATTGGCCCAAGTGAAGAAAAAGGGAAGTAGACCTGGCCAGGATGGGAAAATATGGATCTCAATGAATTCTGATCACCTTTAATATTTTTTCTTTACAGCCTCAAAACGGAAGAGTAGGGAGCATCTCAACCCCACCCCCACATTGGCTCTTCGTCCCCTGCCTGCCTCACAATCCCCTTCTGCCCAGACTATGCCTTGATTCTGTCCCGCTCTCCAATTCATTTCTCAGTAGGAGCAGTAATTTGACCTGGACTATGTACAGGTAGGGCTATGATAAATGGAAATGATATTGGAAATGATGGGGAAAGACTTCCCAGGTAGAAAGTGCAGTATGAGCAATTCAATGGAGATGCTGGTGAAAGACATGGGACAGTAACCGCTCTGTACCTTTCATCCATTTATGCAGGGAACATGCACCCAACTTTGAGTCAGAGCCTGCGCTAGGCACACAGAAATACAGTAAATTCAGCTTGGTCTCTGTACCAAGTCTTTCTAACCTCAATAAAATCAGGGTGTGTGGTGGGGATTTGAACCAGATTCCAAATGGCCATGAATGCCAAGCAAGAAACCTGAGGGTTTTTTTTTTCTGTTTTATGTAACCATGTTCCATTCCCTGATGTTAGGAAAGGCATTATCAAACCCATGTTTTGAGAAAGTAATTCTGACAAAAATACAAAGCAAAAGAATCTTTGAAAAACTTTGGTGAGTGTGATAACTTAGGGTCTTCCTAGTCCTCTTGAATGTATAGACTCCCAATGGCCAGTGTCTAGTATAGACAAATTAAGCTTTATGGAGTGTCAGAAGAGCTCAGCCCAGGTCTTCACCATATCAGGCATACGTTCAGAAGATTTGTCCCTTCCAGTCTCACATCATCATACTTTGTGACTTCAGTCCCCAATGGTAAGCACCTAGGAAGACAAGAAGCAATTTCTGGGTTAGTATAGCATCAGATTGATGGCAAGTCTGGACTATGATGTCTAGGGCATGACTGATGGGCTAGAGAAACTAACCAACCAGTGATTCTGCTGGGTCTGGGCCATGAGAAGGATGGGTAGAGTGGTTCTCAGGGGGTCTCTCTGGATCCAACACTGTGTCAGCACTGAAACTGGCCTTCTAAATGTCCCTAGGATACCTTCTCTTCCTCTCTGGAGCCACTGTTGATTCACATGTATGTAGCCTTCAACTGGAGGTGTTCCAGTCTAATTCTGTACCCAGGAAAGATGGGAACATCTCCATTTTTCTTTACAATCTATCATATTGTTATAATAACCACATATCGTCCTTTAGTACCATCATTAAGTATTCACCTCACTTGTCATTTTTCCAGAGATAATAATTCCCGCACTTATGGTCTTCTTTATCAGCACTATTTAAAATCTTGACACCAGACTTCTTATTTCCTCCCAAAATGTTGACTTCTGCAGCCTCTTCATCCTCTCTTAGAAACATATGTGTTATCCTCAGGTGGTCCCCTTGATTAGAATCAGGAAGTCAGTTTTAATCTTGAATCTGCTACAAATTGCTGAAGGGAGAAGGCAAATTATTTAAACACATTGTGTTGCAATTTTTCTAGCAGTAAAACGAGGAAGAGAAAACCCCCTGCCTCACAAGAGGACTGTGAAGATTACAAATAACATATATAAAAGTATTTCCAAAAGTTGAATATGCTTAGCAAATGCAGTGCACTTCAGGGAATGATAATGATAATAATAATAATAGGAAATAGATTTCAGGCACAATTTTCCTCTTCTAGGAGTTATCACTCTTAGTTTCTTTCCACCAGCCAGAATCTGGCAGGAATAAAAAGAAACTCTTCATCCTTTTATGCTTTTAACAAGATATTTGGTTAGCCACTACCATGTGCCAACCTTGTTCTGGACACTGGAGATATTTCAGCTCTTATGGCTTCGGAAATGGTTGCATAATGACAGGTTAAATATACTGTAATCATGATTGTTGTTTTAATCACCAGGTCACTATTTTATATTACAAAGTAAAAAGATATTAACTCAGAGCATGTTAAAATATATTGTCACTATTTGAACACTTTTGCAAAGTAATTCTCCATTTCACCCATGCCAATTTCAGAAGAAATAATTTTTATATTATCTATAGACTATATAATACATACACTTTGTTGAATGCTCATCTTTTCTATACTTCATTCAGGGTTGAAAGGGGGGAAAAGGAGAGAAGGGGAGAAATGGAAAGAAGGGGAGACAGTGAACATTTATTGAGTGGCAAAACTGTTCTAACTTCCTTTACGCCCAGAATCTAATATATGCCCCTCATGACTCATCTTAGAATGCACTGGATCCAACTATTTCCCCTGCCCCGAGGTATATGGTGGACCAATGAGAGTAAGCGGTCCTTTCTTGTTCTGTAACTTTAAAACAAACCTTGGCATGATAATCCCATTGAATCCAGTGGAGGGAGAATTCCATAATACAAAGCTGACACTAGACATGTATTCCCCGGTGGACTTGAGAGACCTAGAGTGATGGCATTAGAGATGGAATGTAATGGGCTAATTTGGGATGTATTTTGGTGGTAGAAGATAAGACTTGCTGATAGGTGGAATGCTAAGAGAGAGAAAGGAAGTAATTGAGGATGACAATAGCCCTAGTAAGCATATGATGAGAAGTTACTGATGGAGCGAACAATACCTTAGGCAAGGCACATTCCTGGGAGGAGGACTTTTTCCTCTGGGCTTATACAGCACGTACTTCATTATTCAGAGATGGCACTTATCCTGTGGTGAGTCGATAATACCTATCTCTCCCACTTGGATGAGAGTTCCCAGAAAATAGGGACCAGGTCTTATTTGTCTTCCTATAATAATTGAGTTAATGAGTCAATGAATAAATGAATGAATAAAACAAATATATACCCCTATCTCCCAGATAAGTGTGTCTTTCTTCTTTCTTCAGGCAATTACACAAGTAAATGATAAATAAGCAAAATTTTTTGCTCCTGTGGGATACAGAGTGGTGTATACCTCTCACTCACCGGGGAAGTTTCAAATATAGCTTGCTCCCACGTATGGAGGAAAAGAAGCTGGGCCACAGAAAACTGTGTTCTTCTTATCACTTGTTTTCTCACAACTCTCCAGACAAGAAGTCTTTGCTCAGCTTATGCTTTCAGTAGTGTTTTGCTTTTGTTTGGAAATTCAGGCAACAGAGATCTGCTAACAGTCATTATTACATGGAAAGAGTGTATGCAAAGCATTTAGTACAGACCTGGCTCATAGTAGTTGTATAGTAAATAGGAACTATGTATTTTCATTTAAAGAATGATAATCATTGCCCTGGCAGGTGTGGCTCAGTAGACTGAGCACCAGCCTGAGAACCAAAGGGTCCCTGGTCCGATTCCTAGTCAGGGCACATGCCTGGGTTGCAGGCTAGGTCCCCAGTAGGGGGCGTGCAAGAAGCAACCACACATTGATATTTCCCTCCCACCCTTTCTCCCTCCCTTCCCCTCTCTCTAAGAATAAGTAAATAAAATCTTCAAAAAAATAAAACAATGATCATCATTAGCTCCAATTCAATACTACTTTATGATTTTAATATTTTAAAGGCATTGGTCCTTTTTTCTAAAACATTATTAAGATAAAACTTTCATTATATGACTCTTGTGTGATTTAAAATGTAGGCCAGGGAGTATGGCCAGAGAGGACGGAGCCAGCGGGTTATCACAAACCTAGGAAATGAGTCGTTCTTTTCCCTTCATTGAGCACTCACCACATGTCACATGCTCTGCTCTGTTACAAAGGTAGATGAGTGTGACACTCCTTGCCCTCAAGAATCTCCCAGTCTTAGAAGATAAGTAGAAATGTAATCAAATAAGTACAATACAAAATGACACTAACACAGGTGCCAGAATACAATCCAGGAAAGGCTGTGGTCACTTATGTCTTACAGTGGATGGCGAAGGAGAAAAGACCAGGACAGGGTACATAAAGAAAGCGAAACTTGAGAAGGATTTTGAAATATAACCAAGGGGTCAAGTCCACACTTGACAGTCTGGGCAGTCTGGCCAGAAGGAAGTGGCATATGTTGCCAATTTATCTGAGAAACACTTAGACCAATGTTCCCAGAGACTATAATGATATGAGTTCCTTTCTGACCAAGATGGAATTTGATCTCCATTCAGTAATGCAGATCAGAGCACCAATAGTAATAGATGAGCTTTTACTAAAATGTGTTCAGCAGAGTATTCCTTGTGATGGATTTTATGAGATGTCACAGGAAAAGCAATTCTCTGGTCAAAAACTTTTGGTAAACGTTAGATTTAACCAAATTAAACAGCTTTCTTAAATACAGGACCACATAGAGCTCTTCATGAGCTGATAGGCTATATAACTAGCTCAGAGAAAGAAATAGTAAGCAGTGTCTCCAAACAGATTTGATCATAGAATTCTTTTCCCCACTGATCTTCCAGGAGTAGTGTTCTGAAGAACAGACTTTTAAAAGACA
Organism: Tonatia bakeri; assembly: GCA_004024845.1. NCBI lineage: Eukaryota > Metazoa > Chordata > Mammalia > Chiroptera > Phyllostomidae > Tonatia > Tonatia bakeri. Next base: position 344,827 of record PVIA01000599.1, on the reverse strand, counting down.
TGGAACCAAGCAAGTTGCTCACTTATGATTAAAGTTAATTTAGCGTCTTTTGGCCTCAGTGCCGTTGTCTGGATAGTAGATCTGGTAGCACTTTCCTTCAGCTTTCTTCGCACCGTTTTCATGACTGTCATTTGCTCTGTGAATGAAGAGACATGTCAAGGACAGAAGCCAGGTGGCACTTCCTCCCAGATGGGCAGCATGCTAGTGTGTCTCTATCCTAGTGTACCTGTGTACTAGTTTGTGAGCACTGTCACAACAAAATACCACACACCAGGTGACTTAAGCAACAGAAATTTATTTTCTTACTTTTCTGGAAGGTAAACATGCAAGATCAAGGTATCAGCATGGTTCCTTTCTTTTGGGGCCTCCCTCATTGGCTTACAGATAGCTACCTTCCCCCTGTATCTTGGCCTTCTTCCTGTGCATGTGTGTGTCCTGATCTCTTCTTATAAGGACACCATTCCTATTGAATTAGGGCCTACCCCCACCCCAAAGGCTTCACTTTAACTCAGTCTGTCACATTCTCAGTCGTACGCTGAGGTACTGGGGTTTTACGTCAATATATAAATTTCAGGGGGTGGTGGAATGCAATTAAGCCTATGACATGCTGGTTCACCAGTTTGCAGAACTCTAAACTCAAGATCTCCAATTACTCAAAGTTGGTGCTAGTCAAATACTAATCAAATGTATACAGGATTATAAAATAAAAAGAAAGCTATATCCATTGTATTCAACCTCTCTTGAGCTCCATTTTATACCATATCCCCCAGGCCAGGCACAGAGATATAAAGTTCTTGCCCCCACAAAGCTTACCACCCATGGAAAATGCTCACAGGAAGTTAAGGGACTATGGGAAATCAGAGCAGAGTTACATTGGTAGCTGGTGAATGCTGAAGGGCTATTACATTATTTTTGCTAAGAACATCAATTCGCTGGACCATGTATCCTCTCTACTGAGGATCTTGGAGACGTAATTACATATCCACATTCATTTTTCTGGGATTCATACCCATATCTGACTTTCAGTTAACCTACTATTCTTCAGCAAGCCTACATTTCAGACCTGAATATACTTCTAATCACTTGGATAAGGCTAAGATAGTTCCCCAATTTCACACATTAATGTGCATCTTTTAGGGCAAGATACTTCTAGGAATATCCATTCAACACATTTTTGTTGATTTTTTTACTACTAATTCCTAGAAGATGGCCATTTTCTATAATCTTAGACTATTAGATGTGTTTTGTTATAGTTACCTATATGCTATTTATAATATCCATTTGCCAAAAAAGTAATTCATATGATACATATTAGAAGTTGAATGATAAAAATGAATTTTGGTTAGTGCTAGTGAACTAATCATCCTAAGATTAATTATTTTTTAAAAATATTTTATTTATTTATTTTTAGAGAGAGAGAAAAAGAGACGGAGAAAGAGAGGGAAAGAAATATCAATGTGTGGTTGCCTCTTGCATGCCCCCAAATGGGGACTCAGCCTACAACCCAGGCATGTGCCCTGACTCAGAATCGAACCCATGACCCCTAGGTTCACAGGCTGGTACTTAATCCGCTGAGCCACACCAACCAGGGCTAATTAGGCATTTTTTCCCCTTTTCTTTCTTAATGGGACCAATGAGTACTCAAAAACCACCTAGCATTTAACTTTTTTGACAATACAGAAAAAATTGAAGCAAAACGGCTATTTTAGCAATAACTAATATACTGGGTCACATCCTATCCTTCATACCATCAGAGCTCACTGTTGTTTGGAACTCTCCTTATGCTTTGTACCTATAGTGCGAGTGTCCATCATTAATCCCATAAAGGAGGGTGACCAACCATCCTGCTTTTCCTGGGAGTGAGGGGTTCCATGGGATGTGGACTTCCATTGCAAAAGCCGAGAAAGTCCTGGGAAAACCAGGAGGAATGGGTCAGTTCACAGAAGCACAAGTAAATATATGGAATACAAATCCCAAGTACTTAAAAGAAATTTTTCCCAAAATGCTCTCCAGTTCCTACACCCTTTTCTCTTCCTTTTTCTCTTTTCAACCATTGCTATGTAACTCAACTGCCACTTTCTCTGTAAGCTTTTCATTGTCCTCCCCCTTCCAGTAGCAGTGTTAATTGCCCCTTTGAGGCCAACAGCATTTCTTCATGCCTCCCATGACTAATTCTAATTATCTACTTGCTTGGTTCCCCTTCACTGGGCAAGATTTCCAATGGAACTGACCATAACTTATCATAGTACTAGCCTCAGTACCTGCCAGCTTTTGACACTTAGTAATAAGCATCTACTTGAATAAATGGATAAATAAGAAAAGCATTTCCTTAACCTTCTATGTTTATTAAAATAATAAAACCAAGGACTAAAAAGAATTCTATAAATAATCTGGTACAGTTACTCATTGTGATTTGGCGTCAGTAGACCTGCAGTCCAAAGACTTTCCCTTATTGTCTGTTCTCCCTGAGTAAGTGACTAAGCCGTATGGAGTCCCTTTGCTCATCTGTGCAAGAGGCATAATCATTTCTCTCCGAGGTGCTGAGTAGATTAAATAAGGTGGTATTTGTAAGAGAAAACTTGGGAACTTAAAGGCACACACAAATGTCAGATATTATTACTGTTACCATTGCCATTACCATTACTTTTGGTACTACTTTTATTGTTATTCAGTGGAGGAGGAAAAAATGCTACTGCAAAAAAAAAGCCTCTGCAGAACCTCCTCAAAGTGACCATGCATCTTCTGCTAGAACATGATCTCTCTGAGTTAGAAATCTATCCTGTTTCCTTAACTGTTTCTCATATAACATAATTTCATATTTTATTACCACCCCTTTCATCCTAAATATTAACTCATTTGTTTGAGTCTCTCTGGCCCCAAATTGAGTGCAATAGTCCAGATGAGGTCTGAGCAGTAATATCCTCTCCTAGACTCTAGACTGCATGCATCTGTTAATCGGACCTAGGCGCATTGTAGCTGTTACGGCATCAGTTGCATTATACTACTGGCCCACATTGAATTTAAATCAGAAAATAACATTATTCTGTTTTTTTCCTTAGTTTTATTTTTTTCTGTTTTGCTTTGTTTTGTTCTGACACTCTATGGCACCCAAAGGAAGATGCCCTTGAGCTGCCTTTCCCCTTCTCGGGAGATTATGGAACTAATGAAGGGGGAAATGTGTGAACAATAAAACAGCAGTTCTTTGTCTTTTTTGAGGACAAGAGTAGAAACTGAATAAATATGTATTCTTTGCATTTTCCACTTATGATTGGCAATGCCAAGATTCACTTCCTCATGCACTTGTCTCGAATGTACAAGTTTATCTGGCTTGCGGTGGGGAATGCTCACTAATGCTTTGATGCACTGAGACACCGTTCTCCCTGGAAGGGTTTGTATTAAGTGGACAGCTAGGGTGTCACAGGCAAGATATTTGCACAGTATATTAATTTAGAGAGGAAAAGGTTTCTGTGTAACTTAACCAGGCTGAACAGCTATTTCCACTTTACCTGAATAAAGTATTTTCATGTTTTACCACACTAGTTTGCAACTGCAGAAGCTTCCCCCCATTTTTTAGAGTAGCTGTGAACTGTCGGGATACATTATTTGGAATGAGGCCTGACAGCTCAAGGCTTGAAAGTAAAATACATTTTATTGTTTAAAAGCATTTCTCCACCACCTCACTTCCATCCCCCCTCCCAAACCCCACCCGTCCCGTAGCCCCTCACAGGCAGCACTCTCATGGCTTGGAATGACATGCACTGCAAACATTCTGGGATGGTTCCACCCACACTAAGGAATACTGAGCGAAGGCAAATCCAAAAGGAGAGTTTTCTCTTCTTATTCAAAAGGAGTAAAGAAAAAGAGCTCAGAGTAGTTTTGCCTGTGTAAGAGGAACAGATCACGTGACAGATAGCATGCATACGGTAGTGATTACGGAAGCAAACAATTTTCAAATTCTCAGTTAATATCCTGAGAAGATTGTTCTGCATGCACCCATGGTGTCTGGAATTCCCTTAAAGCCTCTAGCCTGATGGTCCATCAGGAAATAAAGGACAGCACAGTGAAATTATTCTCTTTACCATACTTACGACATCCTCTTTTCTTTGAAGCAATGTTGGTCAGAAGCACCAAGTTCTGGTGTTTCTGGTCTTTGATGGAATATTGTTTGTCAGAGAAGAGTTTTTCTAGGATCTCTAAAATCCCCTTAAAGTTCATACACACACTTCAGTTCTGCCTTATACAGTCTGAAGGCTGAGATTCTTATCTAGGAAACACCAGAAAAGGAGTCTTATATTGGCCAATGGGCATTCTTCTCCAGAAATTCACAACTATCTTTTTCTTGCCATAGTGTCAGCATCACTAAAGAGAGGCAGGCTTCTCTTTGGAGCAAACACTGCTGAAAAGAATGAACTGGGAAAAAAATTAGCTCACAAATGAAAATCTTTTGTTGTTAATGATGTTCTATAATAGAAGCCTAATCTCCTATGTATATTATCATCTGGCAAACTAGTTACACATTTAATAAGATTTTGCTGTATAAATTATAAATGAAATAAACAGTTCTGTCACCATGGTGTGCAATGAATACACCACATGCTATATGTAAATATATTAGTCATTTGCCTTTTGTTTACGTGTCACTGAAACCCATTGTGTTTATGGTGTATTTTCTATTCCCTGCGGGCTCCAACCAAAGTCGTTTCCACCACACACATATCGGCCTTTAAAGCGGAATTATGTTGTTATTGTCCTTTTCCTGCCCAGTTTTAATAACACCTGCTTTTGTGCCAGTTTCATTTGCTGCTGCAAATTGTAATTCAACAGAGAACAACAACAAAAACAGCGAAAAACCCAACCACCCTCACAGCAAATGCGGCTCTAGAACGGAGCTGTGTGATAAATGGACACAATACAGAAAACATATTGAAACAATTTTTATTCTCATTATTTTTTCCCAAAATTAAATACGCCTCATAAAGCAAGTTTACATATTCTGCATGTTCCCCCCACCCACCCACTCCCAACTAAACTCAAACCCTTGGCTTTTAATAAGATAATTTTTTAAAAACCAGAACCAATGGTTCAGCCTGACTTTCAAGTGGTGGCATTTTTATTTTAAGCAGAGAAGCATAACTGTGTGAAGGATGCAAATGTGGGCTTTTTCAATGGCTCACCACAGCGTGACAGCTGTGGACGGAGCAAGACAAAAGCAGTGACTGCTCCAGGAAAATGATGGCTGAGGCGTCTCCAGCCCAATCAATAATCTGGCATGTTGAGGTCAGTCATTGCATGGCCATGCTCAGTTCGAGCCAGTCAAAGACTATTAGTTTGACACCCAGAGGCTATTTCTTTCTGCAGCGGATGGCGGAGAGAAAGCCTGTGTGTGTCTCTTCAGAACCAAATGGAGAAAGCCTAACTATTTATAACAACAGAAGCACTGGCACAGGATGTTCAGAGAGATTCCATATTTGTTAGGAGTACTGCCCTGCCATGTTCCCCAGGCTGAGTAATTCTTCTTCTAAAATTGTCACTAAGCTCATTTTTTTAATCCATTATAAAAAAAAAAAGGTTTAAGCCCCTACTATGTTTCAGACCCTGTCGTAGGACCTGAGGATAGAAGAAGAATAAGATAAACATATGCTCATAGAGGGGTAAATCTAGAAGATTCTCCAAAGCTGTTAATGCTCAAATGTTTCCACGATCTTGGCATTCTCATCCTTCTACATCCCCTCTGCCCCAAGTCTCCTACATTCTATCTTAACAGGTGTCTACTGGGACAGAGAGAAGAGTGGCAGCTCAGTTATTATTGTTTTAGATTACTTATCAGTAATAGTATCCTGATCTGGCCAAGAAGAATGGTTACAAGTGGGTTCCAGAAAACATCTTAATGTTTTATAAACTACTAAGGGGGCAATAGAATTAACCAAAGTGGAGATATTTCCAGCAGATTTGCTGGTGTCATCTCTGCAGCCCGGTGCCTCTCTGTGGGACTCACACATGCTGGCTAACAGGAAACAGCTCGCGGTGAGGGGAGCTCTACAGGAGTACATAGAATCAGGCTCTCGCTGTCCAATATTTCACGGTCATGTTTTACTGTTTCTCCTGCATGGCACGCCACAGAGTGTAATAAATCTCAGTTTGTTTATATTCTGTGTCTTTATTTGCTCTTTGGTGATTATATTTGAATTCATGCAAGATCCTTTTTTTTTAAGAACTTGAGCATAATCTTCTCATTAATCCTGTCCTGTTTGTCTGTTATTAATAGGCCACTGTACAATGTATTCTGCTGCAAAACTCCACCAGGCATGACTAATTCAGATAATTAATTTGCTAGAACATTAACACCATCAAATGAGCCTGCTAAACCGGTAAATTTAAAGTAAATTAAACTTAATTTGCAGGTTATTGCAATTAAGTCTGCCTTGTCTTTCTGAGGGATTTCAACATCCTCAGTATTTAAGAGGCAATCATAATGCATGCAAGTGGGCGGGCTCTTTGGCTAATTAACACAAGAGTCTAATCTGCTTTTCAATTAGGGGGGATGTTTATAATGTGCTGGTGACAGTGTTGCGATTCAGTGCAGCATAACAGAAGTGCATGGCATAATTATAGCTGAAAAGAAAAGCTCATGCCGGGCCTTTTTAGGGGTTAATGAGACATTGGCAGCTTCCAGCTGAGGAGATCGAGCCAGTTTAGTGTGGCTTCAAGAGGAAACCACCCATAGGGGTTTCCTTTGAAGTGTCAAAAGGTCCCCTTGTTCTGGGTGGCTTATGTTTCATTTGTCTGAGTGGCATATCAAAAATTGATGAGCTGCCAGCAGCAGTCCCTATGACATTAATTCACCGATTGTGTTTCTAATAGTTTCATCCTTAAATAAATTTGGATGATGAGGATGGTAAGGAGAGTCAAGGTTCTGAAAACAATGAGGAGGGCCAGGCTGTCTTGAGGAGTTTATGCAGCACAGATAAATGGAGCAGCAGCAAACAGTGAAGACGCACCTGACCTGCTCCGCCCCGGGTCGTTAGCTGTGGGAAGACAAAGACGTATTACGCCTGTGCCTTCCACTGCACCACCGTCACTCAAAACAGTAATAAAGACGTGGCATTCACTGGTGCTGGGCTGAAACTCTAACCGTACAGGAGAGGAATCTGAGATTAGAACTTCAGAAGATGAAACTCCTCTGAAGGTGAGACAGCCCCTCAGAAACACTCTTAAATAAGCCACCTGTACAGCAGAGCGGAGACTGAGGGGAAATAGCCTAACGGTGATGTTATAAGATAGCGCCTATGTTTGTGGTGAGGAAGTAAATATTACCTCCTTCATGTCTGCCAGTAAACACGAAACCAAGGTGCTTTGAGGCTCAGTTTGAACTGAGTGCATTGCAGTGTATTTGTGGAGAAACCCTCTTCCAGTACCGTTATAGATGCTGAAAGCATGTGAAGTAATTGTACCTTGTGGTTTTAGATGTTCTGTAGTTATACAACGAGGAAAAGAGAATTCGGAAATAGCTATTTCTGGGATGAAGACCATACATGATGTGAGCAAAAGTTACCGGTGTTGGAACGACCCACGTCACACTCTCAAAATGTTTAGGCGAGCAAACGGGAAGTAGAGCCAGCAAAACCCATGAAAAGTAAAGGTTCTCATCACCACAGGGTACATGTTTTTTAAGAATGCCTAATTATATGTGATTATTATAAAGGACATCCCAAAGATGGCCCTTCTTCTGGCCCCCTTGCAACATACCTGAAATAAGTTACAGCTGGGTAAAAACTACCATGTGATAGATGTGAATAAATCAGTCAAATAACTTACTCCAGTTCCTTGAGGAAAGATTAATTATCCAAAGGAATTGAAAAATCTCCTTAAACTAGTTCTGATGTATCAGCATAGCCAAGAAAGTTATGACATATGACAACGGGTGTTGCTGAATGAATGTATCCATTCATTTATTTGTTGAGCACATATTATGTGCCAAACACTGTGCACTGAGGTGAAGCAATGAACAGCACAGACCACGTCCCTCAATTCATGGAGATCACACATAGTAAATAGGAAAACAGCAGTTATTGGTAAATGCAATGATGACGGTAAAACAGAATACAGCGACAGAAGATACTCAAGTGCTGCTTTAAACTGTTTGAGAAAACCTCTGCAAGGAGGTGACTTTTAAGCTGAGTCCAAAATGATACTAAAAAGTAATAAGTAGGAAATGGTCTAATTTTTACTTTCCAAAGATCATGTTGACTGCTGGCTGGAAAATAGAAGTCAAAGGGGATAACATTATAAGGGTGGAGGCAATGAGACCATGTAAGGGACCATTAATGTCCTCTAGAAGTTATTCCCTAGTCAGTCCAACCTTCTGGATTCAAGATGTGTTTAGGGGTAGATTCAACAAGTCTTGTTGTATATGATATTGGAATTTTGAATAAATTATTAGACATTTACATGACAATGTCAAGTTGAAAGTTGGCTATTTGAGTGTGGAAATTAAGGGAGACTCCAGAGCCAAACATATAAAATAGAGGGGCATCATCCTGCAATTGGTATTCAAAAACATGGACTGGCCAATTACCTCTGGTAGAGAGCATGCTTAGCATGGAGAAGGAATCACAGGATGAATTTACCCAGACGGAGAGCAGCCTGCAAAGGAGACTAAGGCAAGAAACAAACACACACACCTGAATATGAAGAAGGATGACACTGGAAACAAAAAAAAAATGGTTTCTAGAAAAAGGGAGCAGTCAGCTGTGTTGAATTCTAATAAGAAGTTGAGTAAGATGCAGAGAGGCAAAATGCCCATTGGATTTAGCATCATGGAGGCCAATCATGACCTGGACTGGAACATTTCAATAATGTGCGAAGCCAGAAGGAAGCCTGGGTGGGGCACGTTTAGGAGAGAATGCGAGATGAGGAGGCATGGGCAGTGTCTATAGACCACTACTAGGAAGTTGGTGAAGGTAAAAAAAGGAATGGAATTGTGGCCAGAAGGAATATGAGAGCCAAGAAGATAGTTTTAAATAATGGGAGGGAGTGTGTGTGCGTGTTGACAGCAATGACCCAGGAAAGAGAGGAACCTTAATTACAGAAGAGGCGGGGAAAAGGGCATGCGATCCAGTGAACAACAAAGTCATGGCCTTTGGGGAGAGTGGAAGTCCTTCAGCTGAAGAAGAGTCTGTGACAGGGTTATGTCACTTAGCATAATGTCCCCAAGGTTCATCTATTTAGTTACATCCTACAGAATGCCCTTCTTTTTAAGACTGAATAATAATAGTCTATTGTATGTATGCACCACATTTTCTTCATCCATTCATCTGTCAATGGACATTTAAGTTGTTTCAACATCTTGAGTGTTGGGAATAATGCTACAATGACCATAGGAGTGCTAATATCTCTTCAAGATCTTGATTGCAATTAGTTTGGATAAATACCCAGAAGTAGGATTACTGGATCCTTTGGTAGTTCTATACTGATTTTTTTTTTAAGAACTTCTGTTTTGTATCCCATACACTTAAAATAGAAGTTGTTATTATACTGAAATGAAAGTATGTAAAGTATGTAAAGCACTTTAATATTTAAAAAATTCATCTTAATTTTAAAAACATATAATTTGCTTTAAGTAAATATTTACATTGATAGCAACTCTCTTGTCCTTTGTTCTGCTCTTACGCTAATAATAACTGTGTTGATATAGCATATTAAAATTTACAAACTGTTTTCATCCACAAGAGCTCATTGGCTCTTCACAACCATAAAAACAGCATGGCGTTATTCACCCGGTTGGTAGACTAATAAATTGCATTCAGACTAGTTAAGTGAATTGCTCTCATTCACAACTATAGAAAAGCAGAGCCAAGATTGTGACTGAGGATTTCTTACTTCAGATTCCAGATCTTTCTACTCAGCACCGTCAACAATTAGATGAAGAGTCTTTGGAATCTGGATGAGTGAGAAAGCAGCAATGTTGCAGGCTGCTGTTTTTGTGAATCTGACTGACAGGATGCTAAGTCCCAATGAGGGGGTGAGAGAGAAGTTATAACAGTATAAAATCAAGAACATGAATTGCTCTTGTATCCAACAAACTGCCTATGGCAAGTTCTTTGTATGTGTCTGTGAGTCATGGTGGCCTAGAATGGAGACTCTACTGTAATTACTAAGAACCCCAAAGTCTCAGTGCCTTAAAAAAAACAGGTTTAATTTTCACTATGTGACAGGTTCTGTGACTGACACAATCACTCAGATTATGGGAATCCAGCCCTGGCTGGTGTGGCTCAGTGGATTGAGTGCTGGCCTGGGAAACAAAGGGTCACTAGTTCGATTCCCAAACTGGGGCACTTGCCTGGGTTGCAGGCCAGGTCCGCAGTAAGTGGTGTGCAAAAGACAACCATACATTGACATTTCTCTCCCTCTCTTTCTCCCTCCCTTCTCCTCTCTAAAAATAAATAAATAAAACCTTTAAAAGAAGATTATGGGTATCCATACCACAGAAACAGGAAAACAAGGACTGGTTAGCCATGACTGCTCTCCTCCCATGAGTTCTCCTCTCCCCCAGGTCCTCAGACTCGAGGACCACTGGTTCTTTGTTGAACCAATGGTATCATCACACCTCCAGGTGCCTGAGCTCCAAATCTGGGGCCACTTTTAATTCTATCCCTCTTCCATCCTCTCCAGACCTTGCTAATCATTTAACAAATCCTGTAGATTTTTCCTTTCTTCTATTTCTGATTTCAGTGTCTTCATTTGAGGAATAATGTCTTAAGGTCAATGCATTTTATATATGAGGGCTTCTACTACAAACACCATTTGAGAAAATAGTTCTTGAATTCATACAACACCCATGTTTTTACTTCTGAAGAACACCAGAAGGAGCTTCAGAAGGCTTTAAGTTTTTCTATTCCATGGTGTTCCCTGTAATATTTTTCACATCATTTAATTTTTTTTCTTAATATTAAATGAATTTTATTTTACCAGTACTTTTAATCAATCTTTATTTTAAAATATTAATTGTCCTGACTGGTTGGAGCATTGTAATGTATATCAAAAGGTTGCAGGTTCTATCCCCAATCAGGGCACATACCTAGGTTGTGGGTTTGATTCATGGTCAGGGCTTATACAGGAGGCACATAATAATAGTTCTACTTCTTCCTTTCTGGTTTAGAAGATTTTTATTTTTTTTTTCTTGTCTAATTGCTGTAGATAGGACCTCCAATACTATATTGTGTAAAAGTAGTGAAAATTGACATCTTTGTCTCATCCCTGATATTAAAGAAAATGCTTTTAGCTTTTCCCCATTGACTTTGACAGCTGCATTTGCATAGATATGGCCTGTATTATGTTGAGTTTTGTTACCTCTATTTTCACTTTGCTGAGAATTTTTATCATAAATGGATGCTGGATTTTGTCAAGTACTTTTCCTGCTTTTATTGATACAATCACATGATTTTTTTCCTTCATTTGTTTATGTGGTATATCATGCTCATAAATTTGTGGATATTTTACCAACCTTGTATCTCAGGAATAAATCTCACTTGATTATGTTGTATGACCTTTTTAATGTGTTTCTCAGTTTGGTTTGTTAATATTTTGTTGGTATTATTCCATCTATGTCTATCAGGGTTATTGGCCTATAGCTATTTTTTCATAATGTCTTTGTCTGGTTTTGGAATCAGTGTATGGTGGCCTCATAAAATGAGCTTGGAAGCCTCTTCTTTTTTTGAAATTTTTTAGACTAGTTTGAGAAACATAAGTGTTAATTTATTTTTGAATATTTAGTAAAATTCACCTGTAAAGTTATTAGTCCAGGACTCCTGTTTCTTGGAAGCTTTATTGATTACTAATTTGATTTTTTTAGTTTTAACTGGACTGTTTGGATTTTCTATTTCACCTTGATTCACTCTTGGAAGATTTTTTATTCTAGGATTTACTCATTTCTTTCAGATTTTCCAGTTTCTTGGCATATAGTTGTTCATATTACTTTCTTATAATCTTTTGTATTTCTGTGGGGTCAGTTGCCATTTCTGCTCTTTCATTTCTGATTTTATTTATTTGGATCCTCTCTCATTTTTTTTCTGATGAGCCTGGTAAAATGTTCATCAATTTTGTTTATATTTTCAAATAAACATATCTTGATTTCATTGATCTTTTATATATTTTTAGATTATTTTATTTATTTCCTTTCTTCTACTTAGTCTGGGTTTTGTTTGTTGTTCTTTTCCTACTTCATTGAGGTGTGAGGTTGAATAGTTTATTTGAGTTTTCTTGTCTCTTTAGGTAGGCCTGGATGCCTACGAGTTCCCCTCTGAGCACTGTTTTCACTGTGTCCCATAGATTTGAGGTCATTGTGTTTTCATTTGCTTTTGTCTAAAGAAATGTTTGATTTCTTTCTTGAACTCATTTTTAACTCATTCATTGTTTAGTAACATGTGTTTGTGTGTGTGTGGTTTTTTTAGTTTTTTTCTTATAATTAATTCCTAGTTTCATACCACTGAGTTCAGAGAAGATACTTCATATAATCTCAATTTCCTTAAATGAACTGAAACTTGTTTTGTGGCCTAACATATGGTTTATTCTAGAAAATGTTCCACATGCACTTGAAAATAATAGATTCTGCTGCTTTGGTGTGAAATGCTCTGAAAACATAAATGAAATCCACCTGGTCTCTGTTTGTTTGTCTGTGTTAGGTAGGTCTGCTGTGTCTCCCAGTCTGAGCAGGAGCACCTCATAGAGTAGCTGTCCTTTGGAGCCCAGTGGCAGTTCCCCCGAACCCCTGGGCTGAGTGCTTCAAGAGTGCCTCCTATGTGTGTCGTGTGTGCCCTCCAGTTGTAAAAGAGCCTTGATTGCTGCTGGCATGTCAGTGCTGATTGGCTGTCAGGACTGGCCATGACCACAGCACACAAGCTGTTCTGCCGTGGCCCCACAGAGCAGGCAGGATTTGCCCCAGTGGGCTCTGGTGTTTGCTGGGACCACCCTCTGAGTGCTGTTTGTGGGGCTACTTGAGTGGTGCTCTGTTGTGGTCTGAAGCCAGCCACTGGGTGTGTTGGTTATGGGGCCTCTAGGGAGGGGCTCCAGTGTAAGCCATTGACCGTGACAAGCCCAGGCCATCTGGTAAAAGCTACAAAGCTATCTGCAGTTGGTAGCTGCCTATACTGGGCCTGGAGGCACGTGAGAGGGGCCACACTGCAAACTGAGGTCAGCTGCCACCAGCACTGGCCCTGGGACAGCTCAGCAAAAGACACAGGGCACCCAGAGGTCTACTACCACCTGCTGGCTGCGTAAGTCTCAGCTGCTGAAAGATGGTTGGGCTGTTTGCTAGTTGGGTTAGGTAGGGTGTCAGGGAGTCCCCAGGGTGGGGTGAGTGGTGTTCACCAGGTTAATGCAGATTCAGTTTTTATGCCAGTGCTGAGCCAGGGACCACCAAGCAAAAGCACAGGGCACACTGCCTGCCTGAGCTTGCAGACCTTTCAGAGTTTTCAAAGAAAGACTGGTGCAGGCCAAGGCTGGCTTCCTGCCACCAAAATAGCCTCCAGTGGTCCTCAGATTGGGTGGGGCGGTGTCTCAGGGAGTCATCAAGGTGGAGCAAGTGGAGATCAGCAGGCGAAGGCAGACTCAGATTTGGCCCTGTGGGAGGAGGGCTCCACACAGGGCTCCACAAACGGCTGTCCTTCCAGCCCTTGCCCTGAAGCTACACAACTCAGTTTGTCTCTGGTGCCTCCCTGGGCACTGCTCGTCATCTGCTGGAGCTGAGGGACAGTTCAAGTGAACAAGTGAGTCTGGTCTACGTGTGGGTCCTTTAAGAGGATATCTGCATTTCCAGCAGGCTTCATCTCACCTGGATTGCCAGAATCCCCATTGGTTTTCAAAGCCAGCTATTATGGGGGCTCTCCTTCCTGGCACTGGTACTCTATCTGGATGGCAAACTCTGGGGTAGGGATGGAGCAGGTTGCAATTTCTGTAAGCATGAATTTTTATATCTGTAAAATGAGGATAATAGAATTCTTATGCCATAAGATTGTAGTGAGGATTAAATGTTGTCATAGGTGTTAAAGTACTTTGTAAGTTATAAAATCCTATGCACATGGTAGGAATATCAATATTAATATTAATGTGAACCAGGCAGTAATAACCTTCAAGCAATTAGCGGCTGTTAATTCACTAAATATAACTGAAATAGGATTTAGTTGTCCTAATGAACTATGGAATGGCTTTATGTAAAGGGCAAAGGCAGTCGTTGATTTATTCAAGCATCCATTAAGCACATATTGTGCAGTAGTTGCTACACTAGTTGCAATAGACTATGCAAGACTAAAAAGATAGTTTCTATCCTCCTGAACACTGCCAATAATAATCTAAGACAAGACTATGCTATATGGCAAAAACAAAAAAAGTTAATGTCAGATATTTAAACAAGAAAAGTTACTTGCAACAAGAGGAATCAAGGAAGATTTCAGTGAAGGGTAGTATTTGACCTGGAAACTTAAGGGGTAAACTTTCAAGAAGTGAAGGGTGTGGCCATATATGCAAACATGACCAAACCTGAGTGGAGAGAGCCACTCCACCTCTTACTAGTGTTGTGACTCTGCATCTTGACTTAGCTTCTCCAAACTTGTAGGTCTTTGGTGAGGAATCGGAAGTGAAATGTGAAAGCAAAGTTTCTCAGACTGTAACGTGGACCCACACGTGGAGATCTTGTTGCAATGCGGGGTGAGCCAGAGCTGCTGCCTGTCCCAGGAGCTCCCAGGCGATGTGGAGGCAGTGGCTCTGTGGACCACACTCGAGAAGCAGGATGTAAATGTCTTTGCTCAGTGCCTAGAGCATAACAGTGCCTGCTCAATAACTGTGCCTGTTTGTGGAAGTATTCCAAAATCACTGAATGATAAAGACAAAATCCAAGATCTGAAAGTGTACGACCTGCTCGCCAAAGTTTGCCTGGAATTCCTACCGACTCCTCCCATCGGAACACGTTTACCAAACATGAACAAATCACAATTCTTAATAACTCTAAAATTAAAGAAAATCAATCTCTTTTATTTTTCACCGTTAAGGAATCAATCTTCAATGTGGAGTATAAATATGCTTCATATAGCAATCTACACTGTCCCTACTTAAACAAATGTTTGGCTCTTTAATAGCTATAATAATCATTTGAAACTCTGGTTCATAAGAATTTTTAAACAATTTGAGAACAAAGGTATTAACAATAACAAAATATTACTTTGTCAGGCTATTATCAGTTTTAATTAGGCCATAAAATATTTTCATTCTCACGTAACATTTCTCATTATAATAATTCTCACAAAACACTTAAATAGACTTGAAGCAAGTCTGTCTTGCTGTGCTGTTTCTGGACTTTGTACATGTGCTCACCGCTGCAGATATTACATAGTTTTATATGACAAGCACTTTCCTGCTAAACTCTCAGCTCTTCAGGTACATGGAACATAGGAATAGCCACCTAACTGGTAAGAGATTTCACTTTCCTGACCAGGTGGCATCCCAGATAAATGTGGACAATCTGGCTGGCATTATTGTACACTTCAAGCTGAGATTTCATCATATGCTTAAAAATACAGGGGCATGTTCGGTATGTTTTATGTTTTAGGAAATGGAAAGCAATTTAGAAAAATAGATGATGAGCAAAAGGTGAAATTCTGTGCCTAGAGCAGAATGACTTCAGTAATTCTTGAGATAATCGTGTTTGGTCAAATCAGTCAACATGATGAGCGTTTTCACCCGGCAGCCCAGAAATACCAGCCACGGCCATGCCTGCACGAAAACCTTGCTGATCCACTTGGTCTAACGTCACAGCCAGAACAGACCTCAGAGCCAACATGTGCAGACACGGGGCAAGATCATACACAACTCACGAGGCTGAACAACTAGTTACCCTTCTCAAGTTCCACTTTCCAAACACTTACAGCACCTTTCCTGCTATAGGCTCTAAATTAACTTTTAAAACACTGGTAAGTACCTATAGAGGACCTACTGTGTGCATATGATAATGCCGATGTAGATGACGATCATAATAATAATAATGTTCCTGGAAGACAGAAAGGAATATAGGTTTTCCCTTCTGGTAGTTTATAAACTAGACAATCAAGAAAGTAAATACATAAATATACATGGAAAGAATGCTTATGACATTCCTGATAGCAATAACAAACCATCTGTTTGGGGTTTGACGATATTTATAGTACAGTGTCTTTAGCTTTCTTTTTTGTGAAATAAACCTTTTAAAACTAAAAGAGAGATGAGCAATTTAAAAGAAAAAGAAATATGCAATCATTGGTGCATGTTTTACTAGTTTTCGTTATTTAATTTCTGTAAAGCATGGTGCAAGGAATCTTCTGGAATACAAATCACCATAAATTCTGGCCAACAATGCATGATTAATCTAATTGCAGGCAGGGAAGAGGAGATCGCAGGCTAATGTTCTCACTAGAGCTCTGTACTAAATGATTTGCTCAGGGAGCAATTGATGCCCCTAGAAAACTTTGAAAAATGTTCTAGTTAGAAACAACTTTGTCCATGTCATGTATTTTCTGTTTTTATCTCCATCATTTTTATTCTTTAGGACATTCAGATGAAATTTTCATCTCTTTAGCTTGAGGGTTCATATGCTCCCGCTTATTCCTCACCTGAAGTCAGGAGCTCATTTTGACAGTGTAAGATGCCAAATTGGGCATCATGGAAATCACTGTGCAGCACCCCAACCCCCAGCCCCTACTTACATGAGGAAAAAGAAAGGGAAAAAAGAAAGGCCAGTAATTTGTCTTCAGAGCATGAAACCCATTACTTATAAATTATTGTTAATTATATATTGAGATAAATATAGAATCATATTTCTACCAGCCTTGGAAATAGACAAGCTCTTAAAAATTTATTGGTGTCCTTAAGATTTGGATGATATAAAACAATAAATCACTGTGTATGTCTGCAGCCTTTTGAGGTTCTCAAAAAAATCACTCTGCAATTGCCAGTAAAGAACTGCTCCAGATATAGCAGCAGCTCTATTCAACTGGCTTTTATCTTTTGAATGGGGAAAAACCATTACTGTAGATAATACAGAAGAGCTGCTGGTTTGCCACAGCACATTTCCCCATTGCTGCGTACCCCTCGGCCTCACCCAGCACTTGCCAGGGGACTCAGCCTGCCCAGAAACCTCAGTTTTCAATTCCATCTCCAATGCTGTCATTGCTCAGAATATCATTACCCGGTGCCACCTAGGAGGGCCAAAAATAACAAGTAGAGTTGAGGTAGGGAAGGAATTTGAATAAAGGAATAAACTAGAGGGAACTGATCAGGATGGCAATAGAATCTGAGTTGATTTCATGAGTACATTTGGAATACGTTAACATGGGCGCCATACAGATTCTCATTGGCCAATATATATATGTGTTATAAAATACTTTTAAAAGGAGTTAAGTAATAGAAATTCAATACATGTTGCCCCTTTATTATAGTTTTAGTTCATATTGTCTGGATTTTCTTGGGATCCCAGTATACTGGAGACTTAAGTTATTTTAGTTTTCAGATAACATCAGTTTCTAGGCCTTTTTATATTCAAGAATGGCACAACACTTGTAGCCTGGGTCAATGTATTTGAGGCTCACAAGAGTTTTAAAGCCAAAAAGCATCGTTGTTACAATTTATTTTTTAATTAAATGTATTGGGGTGACATCGGTTAATAACAACATTACATGAGTTTCAAGTGTACAATTCTGTGATACATCATCTGTATATTGCATTGTGTACTCACTCCCTAAGGTCTAATCTACCTCTGTCACCAAATATTTGACCCCCATTATCACTTTCAAGTTGCCCCCACCCCGTTTCCCTCTGGTAAGTTGGGAAGTGTTGTCTATATTAGTTTGTTTCATTTCTTTGTTGGCTGTTTTCTGTCCTACATATGAGTGAATCACATGGTCCTTGTTCTTTCTGACCTATTCTGCTTAACATAATATTCTCAAGATCCATCGAGGTCACAAATGGCAGTACTTCAGCTTTCTTGTGGTTGAATAGTAGTGCACTGTGTACACGTATGAGCTACGCCATCCGTCATCTTTACCCTTCATCTATCGAAGGACACTGGGGTCACGTCCACGTCTGAGCCACCGTGAAGAATGCTGCAATAAACATAGGGGTGCACACATCTCTATGTGTTTTCAGTTTTGGGGGGTAGATACTCAGAAGAACGTTTGCTAGGTCATACGTTAGCTCTGTTCTTAATTTTTTCTTTCAATTTTGTATTGGTCTCAGGTATACAGTTTAGTGGTTAGATAATCATATATTAATAATTTACACAGTGTTCCCCTCAATATTTCCAGTATCCCAACAGGTACCATGCATAGTTATCACAGAATTATTGACTATATTCCCTGTTCTGTGCTTACATCCTCATGACTATTTCGCAACTACCAATATGTGCCTCTTAATTAATTTACTGAGGAAGCTTCATACTATTTTTCTTAGTGGCTGTATCAATTTATATTCCCACCAGCAGTGTATGAGGGTTCCTTTTCCTCCACATCCTCTTCAATATGTTATTCTTTCTCTTATTGATAAAAGCCATTATAACAGGTGTGAGGTGGTTATCTCATTGTGGTTTTGATTTCACAATTCAGTTTCAAAGGCTGCCATCTCAAGCATTCTACAAATATATATATATATGTGTGTGTGTGTGTGTGTGTGTGTGTATATATACATATGAAAAATATCTAGAGAAAATGAGGGTTATAAAAAATATTAAAATCATTTTAATGGAATCATCTGTGTTCCATATTATCCTATATATAGGGTATAAAGCTTTGTTAGTTGAGGAAGATTTTAGGAAATTATCAAATGATTTGTCACCTTGGAGGCAAAATTAATTGTACATTCCTCAGCATCTCCTGTAGAAGACTACCTTTCTCACAGTTTTTCTTTGTTCAAAACTGCACACCAACTTAAGCTAACACAATACTCTAAGAGGCAAATTACATCAACTTCATAGAGTCATTGCAAGGATTAAAGAAGATGAAGCATGTAAAGATTCTAGCACTGGGCCTAGCACATAATAGCCATTCATTAAATATCAGTAATAATTATTATAATTTAAACAGATTAGTCTTTTTTATCATAGCTATTGCAAATGGAAAAGTTACATATTCTTGTTGAGGCAATCTTATAGTGGAAAATAAAGGCCACATTTTTCTTTGATCGTGCCTTACATAATAGTTAAAAATATATTCAACAAAGCTTTTTTGAGTACTTTCTTTGTTGCCACTCACCAAATTAGGCACAGGACTCCTAAAGATAAATAAAGCCAATTCCATGCCTTTTCATGCCTCACAATTAAATTAGAGACATAATTAAAATTCAAAGGAATTAACATTGTAAGAGAGTTATAGTCAAAGTGCCATAAAAGTATAAAGGACAGAGCAATCAACTTAGTATGGAGGTCAGAAAAGAAAAAAAAGTGATTATTTAATTGAGCCTTTTTAAGAGAATAAAAATGTGTTAAACAGAAAATGGGGGGTGGGGAGGATATTTTAGGCTGGGTAATAGCTTATGCAGGGAATCAAAACTGTGGAAAAAATGTACTCTGTTAGAGGAAAAGTCTATCTCTGTTTTCTTGTTGGCATTTGCTATTTTTGGCTTTTTAGAACCTGAGTTATGACATTAGAGGTGTAGGTGAAAGATGGTTAGGAAATGGATGGGTTATGATGTGGTTTAACTGAATGGCATGCTAAAGAAAATTTCATTCATCTGGAATTAAAATGTTTCATATGAGAGAGCTATAAGATCTGATGTTTTCAAAAGAAAAATGGTGGGCTATGTGAAGGATAAATTTGAGGTAGGCAGGACAGAGAGTAGAAAGATCATTCAAGATTTTACTTTAATAGACCAATCGAGACAGGATGATAATCTAAGCTAAAACAGTGAGAGCAAGAATAAAGGACATGGAATGTTGGTTGATGAGGAACAAGAGATGAGAGAAAAAAATACTTTGGGGAACTCCTAGCAATCTAACGGAGCAAAGGTGAAAGGGCGTTGACAGTGATCAGGAACTTTAGAGGGTATGTTTTAAGGGAAAGTATGTATTACACAGGTTTGGCTAACTGCTGTGAAAAACTTCAAAATTTCAATAGCTTAACAAATAAAACTGTGTTATTTGTTTAGCTTAATTATTAAGGATGGGACACCTCTGCTCCACAAAGTCATTGAGGGGTTTAAGCCTATTCCACCTATGGTCCTGCCGTGCCTGGTAGATGGGGGTGGGGAGAACAAAAGATAAAGGTAGTTTTATGGGACAGACCTAGTCATATGCACGTCACTGTAATCAACGCTCTACTAACCAAACTCTATCAATTGGCTACACCTAACTGCAAAAAAAAAAAAAAAGTCTAGAAATACAATGAGGAAAAAGAAGGAAATAAAAAAAATTGGTGAAAAACTAACCTGTCTCTCCCATAGGACAAATGAGGAAAGATATCCAGAAAGCAGGGGTCTCCATAATTCAAGAGAAGCCCTGATAGGAGATAAAGATTCTTGCAGCACAGCAGGTGAAAATAGCTGCAATTGGCTAAAGAAAAGCAACTGGGAGGCTATTTTAATCACCTCAAAAGAGACAATGTGTGAATTGGACCATTGGCAGTGGCCATGAAGCAAAGCAGTAAGTCACAGGAATTAGAAGCTGTAGGATACCACTGTTTCAACAAAGCACCTAATGTATACCAAATACCATTAGATTCTGGGGTCAAAACTCTCTCCCTTTTTTCATGAATGCTTCACGGAACAAAAGAGTGTCCAGTTATGCAGACTTCATATATTATAGTTCTTTCTTCCCTGCCTGGCCTTCTAGAAAGTCGTTACTGTTGTTCAATTCTCTCCACCCCACATGTCATACAGTTGTTGTCTTTTTACCGATTTGTCTGTAATAGCAAGCTGCTTCAGTGAGAAGTGAAATAATGTCAAGCACTAGATACACTGAGGTGCCCACGGACGCAGCTAGGTACTGCCATGTCACACTATATACATGTTATCTTGGCCTAACAGACTTCATATTTGCACAAACTGTGAACTGGCAGTTGGTATTTATATACAGCCTGTCCCCCAGGGCTGACCCATGGGCATGCAAGTCTTCCAGGGCTGGCAACCCTCTGTGAATGCTGATTGTGTAATGTGTTTTTATAGAAACAGATCCTAATGTGTGTTTCAAACTTGGAACTATCTATCTATGTACTTCTTCATTTAAAATAAAATACAAAGATGTTTAGCTGTGCAAATAGGAAAGATGCTTCCAAATAGGTTTCAATTTGAGCCACTCTCCATAAATCTTTTCTGATATCTCTGCTTTGTGTTTTCAAAAGAAAAAAAAAGCTATTGGAGTGCTAGCATGTTAGAGTTTTTGTTGGGTATTCACAGTGTGAAATGAGCATCACTAAATAAAGCAACTGCCAGATAAATACATGCCGGTTACAAAGAGAACCCACTGTAGACTAAAATCTTAAATCTAATTAAGGAATTTCCAAGTGCCTTATCTTTGAAACATTCCAACAAACAACAAAAAATACATTTCAGCTGGGATTTGTGAATTGCTAGCTTTGTACATAAAAGAAACAGCTTGTTCTAAAGCTGAACTTCAGTCAGTTACAGAGGCGGTGTCTTTCATAACCTCATCACCATGAGGGAACGTTTCTCTGATGAAACCTTTGGGTGTAATGTCTGAGCACTTCTCACTGCCAATGAGTTCTTCAGCAAGGGGTTAAATAAACATCATGCACCTTCTGAAGTCATTGTGTTGCTCTCAAGAATTAAAACCTGAAATTAAAATGGTTACTGAAAGTGGCTTGTACATAAATAGCTAGAAAATATAGGTTCAGAAGAAAGTGTATTTTAGCAATAGGTAGTCTCCCATGTCCATGCAAATAGCTGCTTGCTGGGTATACACACTTTCTAAATTTAAGATGGAAATCAGGCTACAACTAGCACAACAAAGAAAGCTTGTCTGTGCTGTTATAGAAAAGGGGAAGTGTTTACAGGAACAAGTATAAAGGACACATGGACAAAAACTAGGGGGTGTGGAAATGGAAGGGAGGTGGGGAGGGATGGGTGGGTGGGCTGGGGTGAGAATAAAAGCTAGAAAATTGTACTTGAACAACAATTAAAATAAAATTTTAAAAAAGAAAAAAGAAAAGAATTACAAAATGTATTTCTGCAAACCCAAATGACAGATTTTTTTAACTCATTCTTCCCTTTATTTAAAAAGATGTAAAGAGAAAAGAAAATTTGGAATATTTCCAAATAATACAAAATGTTCACACCTTGAAAAAAATTTAAACTATCATCCACATTTTGTCACCTTCCTTAGGTGCCGTGTCTCTATGCACTTGGATGACAATTAAACACTGAAATATGGAGATAGGAAAAAATATTTATCCAATTACTCAATATTTGATCTACAAAAGGATGTACAGCAAAACATTTTACATCAATAAAGCAAAATATACAAGTATCACTATTTCTCTTTGCAACAGTATTTTCACCACATGGCCATTGTTTTTAAAAATACAATAATCTAGGACTTGGTGCCTTACGACTGACTCCTGCAACCGCTGCGTGGGGCAGATGGGTTCGGGCCTCTCCAGTGCAGATGATCATTCGGTTCTGTTTCTCACTTTGTGTGGATGTGCGTAAAATAAAGCCTAATGCTGGTCAAGTTCGTGAAAGATTGTGCTCTGAAAACTTAAAATACTTAGAATGAGCTTTCTCTTCAGATATACAACTTTAAATTTACTTAAAGAAGTATCACTGCAAATTGTTTTTTTACCACATTGTTATATTTCGCATTTTCAGACTGCTATGTATACGCTATTCTTGACCATGAAGAATAAGAACGTTTGTTAGTTGCATTTTATAGAACAGTTGCCATGGATATATGTATGCGTGCATATATTTTATACCTGTTTATGTGTGTATGCACAGACACACATATAATTTACATGCACATCTATATCCTCTGAACACACATAGGTTTACAGATAAACCCACATTCACATGAGTGCTTTGTTCAGTTCATGGGATCAGCAACAAATATGCTAGCTTGGCCTTTTTTCTCTTTTTAAGCAAAGAGCCAGATTCGCCTCTGGCCACACTATGCACTCTGTAGAACATACACCCAACTTCAAAAGGGCCATGTAAGCGATGAGCTTTTGAAGCCAGGCAGAAGGCATATGTCTACATGCCTTAAGGCACAAGGTCAACCAATACCCTATGGTCACACAGAAGGCACGTCTCTGTGATGAAACCAGCATCAAAAAGTCCCAGCTCCTCAGTCCTGTGTTACTTCCATCCATACTCATGAAAGCTAATTTTTACAGAAAGCATCATGGTGGCCCCACAAGTCACTCAATAGCTGTTCATGGGTGAAGCAAATTGTTTATGGAGCTGTTTTCTAATAACAGTTCATAATAGTTACTGAGTGGTTACAATATACCAGGCCCGCTCATATTTTATATCAATTCCTTATCATCTTTTTATGTTATATGTGCCATTATTATTCGCATTTATTGATTTTATAAAACTTTGTCATATCTCTATGAAATCAGTGCTTAGAGAGGTGACATGGCAGGATCGTACCACCAGTGAATGGCAAAGTGGGGGTTGGGGCCGTGGTTTTTGTGTCTCCAAAACTTATGCATACCATTTTTAAAAATGTAAATGGTTACCGTTTATTGAAAACTGAAAAGGTACCAAGTGTTGTGCTAAGTCCTGGCATATATCTTATCTCTGATACTCAGAGCTCACTATGAGGTAGATGTTTTCGCCGTCCTCGTTTCACAGATGATGACCCACAGAGTGCTTTCACACCCCAGGTATTCCACCCTCCCCCATGGACCTTGTATACATCTCCCTCATCTGAGCTGGAGACGTGAGCAGGAAACACATTACAGAGCAGAATTAGAACCCAGTCCACAAATTTCTGTTGAATCACTGTTCCTCCGAGTCACTTTATTTTCTATGAGAGCCATTCGAAGTCCACATCTAAATAATCTTCAACAAGAGACGAGCCCCTCGGTAAGAACTGGTGGCAAGATTTCAGCTGCAGATCATCATTTGTAATGAACACAGGAGTGCACTTTGCAATATAAACCTGTGTGGGCCACAGCACGGCTCACACCTGGCCCGTGCTTCCTGCTGTGTGTGAAAACTGTGGACAGCTCTCTGTGACTGTGACTGAAACCACACACACTGGTGTGCCCCCCTCCCAAGACGACCCTTTAAGGCCCCTCTGCTCTGGTAGGTACAGGCATCAATACTTAGCACAGAGCATTCAATAATCCTTTGTGTCTTCCACTGTCTTCAAAAACAGAGCTTGCCCCCTGAACACCATAAACACCCTCAGAAAAAAGTATGTGGAGGGCTGTGCTGCTAATGAAAGCAGTACTTCTGTGTCTGTGTGACTGTGCTGTTATCCCTCCAGCCCCATTCACTGGAGCCCATCCCACACCCCCCACACCTAAGCTGCTCAGCCCATTCTGCGTACAGCTAGTGGTGCCCTCAGTGTTCTCAGCAATGTCTGCCCAGTGGTGTTACAGTCACCTGCTGGCTTTTCACCAGGCAGTGGAGCTGCAAAGTCAGGTTTTCGAAGGCTGCTGTCCAGATTGCAGCAGACTGGGCTCGTGTGCATGGCCACGGTGGAGCCCTGGGGCTTTCCCAGAGCTGAGTCTACAGTCAAGCACCAGCTTGGCTCCCCAGGCTCTGTAGCTGCAGCTGGAGTCCAGTGCTGCGTATTGCATCGCTCCAGAGAGAGGAGAGCCTTATGCTTAGCAAGACAGATGTCAACACCAGCGCAGTCAGCTTCACCCACTCACCCATGAAACAGGGGTATATCAATTAACCCCATGACATATCGAAGATGGACTCAAAAAAAAATTGCCACATTGAGTGACTTCACCCACCCAGAGGAAACAACTTGCTGTGATTCTTAATTTGTCCACAGTCTGTTGACTAGGTTTCCAGATTTACTCAGCTGTTACTAAGGGCCAGGTCACAAGTACAGCCCCTCCCCTGTTGCTTTTGCACATACAGCAAGCACCAACACCACACAAAATGAAAGTAACTGTGTTGGACTTTTCCCTTTATACAGTGGTAACACGTTGACTATCCACTGCAGGACAATGTAATGGATTCCTTCCTCAGAACAGCAAGGACAAGCTGATTCAGTGCACACGTGTGTGTATGTGTCTGTATTACACTTTAAAAAAAAAAGGACAACTGTATTTTGCAAGAAAATAAATGGATAACCCTAATAGCATAAACAGTAAAATATAAAAAATCTTTAAAAAATGCGTTATGAGTGTGTACTCACTCTTTCTGTGAAAAGAAAAAAAAAACGACAAACAGAAAAAGCCACCCTAAGATAGATAGCTAGAGCATGGCATCCTGGGTGTTCTTAAGCTGATGACCCCTTGGCTCACGTTCTTTTGGGTGACTAACTTGATCCATTGAACACACGTTCACTGGGAACCTATTCTGCCCCTGACTTGCTAGACTCAGGGGGAAAGAGGGCACATGCATGTTCCCTGTGTATAAGTACCTCAGAATCGAAGGAGATAGGCTATGTGGAAAAAATATTAGCTCCCAGTACCTGAGATCTCACTGTGTAACCGATATCGAACCTAACAGATTATTTAGTTTAAGTCTCACAAATGGCTGCAAAAGATAGTCTTAGCCTTATTCAAAGGCAGGGAAATGGGTTCGCAACGTTTCTATAACTCTTGCCCAAGATCACTCAGTTAGAAGGTGGCAGCACTAGGTTCGTCCCCGGGTCTGCCCGGCTCAGGGCTCATTCGTGCCCTGCTGTGCTAGAAGGGTGCTGTTAGAAGGAATATTGTTTTGGGAAATAGCCTGATAGTTAGGGTGGTACCTTCTCAAAATTCCTCTGCTCATCTCACTTCCCATAATTCCAAGGAGCCTGAGTGGATGAAGCCTTCCCTCCAGCACCTCTCAAGGGAAAATTCATGTGAAAGTTTTTCGATGCATAAACTCAAATAAACGATCGATAGCCCTGCCAGCTTCTTATCCCACTGAAAGTAAAAAGAGTAGGTGAAGCCAGCTTATCACAAAGAAGTTAAGGAAACATACATGTAGTAGTAACCACCTGGCACACAGTAGGTGAACAATAAACAATTGTTGGTACTGAAAACCAAAATGGGTGGGGTGGGTGTGGTAAAAATATATGGAAAACTAGAACTACCCTTTCACTTCTGCAATAGGCAAGGCAGAGCCCATGCTACCCAGTGCATCCAATACCTCTCACCCCTGGAGTAACAACACCCAATAGTTGAATTTCAGAGATAAAGTGAAAATGAATAAGGTGAGGACACAGGTAGCCTAACGTTTGGTTCCTAGCTCATGCATACACACAAGGCCAACCTGTCTACTACAGAGAATGAGCTCTCTCATCTGGGATCCAGCAATGGTCAGGAAATTGTCGTCCCTTTTCTGTCTTGCATGTTTATTTAAAAAATATTTGGATTCTAGCCTGAGCAGCTACACTTACTTCCTGTGTAAATCCTTTCTATCCTTAGCATCTGCAAATGAAGCCAATAAAACAACGAAATTAACTATTTAAAAAAGGGGGGGAAAGCAAGTTTGCCATCATCTTCATTGGACAGCCAGCACATTTCCCTTGTATAGGACCAAACTATATTCACTTATGAACTGGTAATTAGGAATCTAAAATTTTAGCCTGTCTTTTTAAAACATCGGAGTGACTAGGGGTATAGGATTTCAGTCAACCTGGTCTCAGTTTTTCTGCCTTTGGAATGCAGAGAAGTGACTTGGGGGCGGGGAATTAATGTGGTCATGATTTTTTTAAAGTATCTAGACAGTTACGTAAAAAGCAAAGGATTACAGAAGAAGCACATTGTCCTACAACTGTCTTTGATTTAAGTAAAATGAAAAATAATGCAAAACAGGCTTAGGGTTTAATTAGTGACCAAAAAGGGATCATAGTCCAACCATCAACAGGTATCACTGCAGTATTTTTCAGATTATTTCAAATGGTGATAGGTCATAATATAAACTATTGTTATTTTTATTGTTTTAATGATTGTCATTTTTTAAAGGGAGCTTTATCTGGCTCTGATAAGTATTGATATTAAAGGACTTGTAATTTCTGTTTCAGATGCCATCTTTTCAGGAATGATCATTTGGAAAGTCGAGTGACTCCAGTAATAAAGCTTTTGCATCATCAGAACTTAATTAAATAACTAATTACCAATAGATGGTGGTAAGGCACATTGCAGATACCAAGAGCTACATAAAATCTTAATAAAATGAAACTCCAGTGCCCCACAAAATCCATTCCTGAAAACTGGCACATGCTCCCCGCTTACAGACATGAAATAAGTAGAAAAAGCAGACAACAAAGGGGAGCGCTCTCCATGGTCGTGGCCAAGTCTGAATTTCTTTGTCTTCCAAAAATGCAGTCAAAACACTAGTTCTCATTAATGTCCTTTATTGGGAAAACTAAGCTAAGCCATTCCTAAATCTCTTAGTCACAGATGATACCTAGTACACACCAGTGAAAGACTATTATTTTGTGTGAAGATGACCTAAAACCACTGAAGATTGTGAATTGAGATTCACTTGGCAAAAGACGCTGTCTAAGGGCTGTGCCTGCTGAGACTGATAGAAACCTGTAGAAGCCAGAGGCCATAACTTCTGAAGGGACAACTTCCTACTTTCACCAATACGTCATAATCTTGTACCTGCTGCTTAAAAGAAGAGGCAGCTAAAAATATAGCTAGATAGATAGATAGATAGATAGATAGATAGATAGATAGATAATCACTAGCTAGCTAGATAGATGTGAAAGATATTTATACATAAAAGATTTATATATCTAAATATATATATATACACATGTATTTGTGGGGGTCATTTTTTTTGTTTGTATTTTAACATGTCAGGGCTAAAATTAAATGTGAAAGCAACCCAGTTAAGATTGTTCAGCTTGCCCTGGCTGGTGTGGCTCAGTGGATTGAGTGCCAGCCTGTGAATCAAAGGGTTGCCAGTTGGATTCCCAGTCTAGGATATAGGACTGGGTTGTGGGTTAGATCCCCAATAGGGGGCGCATGAGAGGCAACCACACATTGATGTTTCTCTTCCTCTCTTTCTCCCTCCCTTTCCGTCTCTAAAAATAAATAAATAAAATCTTTAAAAAAATTTCACCAGTAAGTCATACTCCTGTGCCTACTGCTTAAAAGAAGAGGCAGCTAAAATTAGATAGATAGATATTTATATATTTATACTTATATAACTATATAAATTTAATAAATTTAAATATTTATATATAACTATAAATATTATATAAATTTATATGTAAATATATATGTTCAGATTTACTCTGGTGAATACTAATTATACAGGGTGGGGCAAAATTAAGTTTACTGTTGTTTGTATTGAAAACCATATAATAATTAATAAATAATAATACAAGAATAAACACTGTTTTGGGTGTACTCACAACTGTAAACCTGCCCTTGCCCCACCCTGTAGTACATGTGGTTATTACCATGAATACAGGTGATCTATATGAAACTTTTTCCAGCAGCTCCAAAGAAGAAACTCTTCCCAGTGTCATGTTGACTTCCCTATTTCTATTTATTTTATGTAGACCTTCGAATGTTCTGCCATGACTGCCACTTTATGTTGATGGTTTGATTGCTTGATTTGTTAATCTTGTTTTCCAGTAGTAGTGACAGCTTTTAAATTGAGATACAGTTTTCAAAGGTGGTACATAAATGAGCGAGGGAGTCTCCGTGGATGGAAGTGCTGTTATTCAGGACCTCAGCAGGAAGTCCCTCCCTAAGCAGTTCTGCGACACCAATATGGATAAGCCTTAACATAGCCTCACATCTTTTGCCTAAGCTAACATCTAATTTATCCCCAAATGGAACAATCTGACTATCTCCAACCGGCACCCATGAAATGTAAAAACCTCCGAAAACTTCTAATTAAAATGCCATCAGATTGGCCGAAATTTTAATCACCGATTGCTAGAAGAAATTTGGTTTTACTCAATATTTTTTCCATATGTTTGATTTTATAGTAGAATCCCAAGAAATCATTTTTAGGAGAATACAAAAAATATTATAAAAATGAATTAATTGATAAAGCAAATACTTCTACAACTTTGAGAGGGAAACTTCCAATTTCCTTTTTATGCCACTTCGGTGTTGATCCAGTTTAGGGGTTCAAAGAGGATGGAAGGACCGTGACCTTTCTGTTTTATCTTGCCTCTTGCTTCTTCGCACCTCCTGTCACCTCACTCCTTCTCAAGCCTCTTTCGTGGCTGACTCGTGTGTTTCCACCACTTTGCCTCAGCAGTCTTGCTCCTTTCCCCTTGCAACATTTATATTCTTTGTGATACAAACCTGTTTTGTTCTCATGATCAGCATTAGACGTTCTCCCAATTTAGCCATATCCATGGGATTCCACCCCCCTTTTTGTCATGTTTATTTCTGCAGAGCTTTTTTTTATATTCTACAAAATAATCTATGACTCATGTTACTGTTGACATATGAGGGTCTTAAATCGCTCCTTACTGTTTGTCTTATTTTTGCATGTGCCTGGTACACACAGCTCTAGGATAGTGTTTTGTGTTTCCAGCCATGCAGATGTCTGTAATGACAGGGAGCCCTTGGGAGCCCCAAAGAGAAAACACAGCCATTCTACCATAACCGCAACTACACTGTTAAATAATTTTGAACAAAAAAGAAATGCTGGAAAGCAAATTGAAAGGAGTCAAAGCTAAATGGGGTTGGGAGTGGTAAAGGGGACAGGGGACCAAATACAGGGTGAGGGAAGATGATTTGACTTTGGGTGGTGGCGCACAGTGCAGAACACAGAGCATGCATCATAGAAATGTGCACTTGAAACCTACATGATCTTATTAATCAATGTCACCCCAATAAGTGTAATTAAAAAATAAACCAGCAACACATAGAGTTCCATTACATCAGATGATAAACGTTTTGGATATTTAGGTAAATTTACTCTTCTACGTGTACTCCTAAAACTATTCTTTAAATGAGTTAGTTTTCTTGAAATTTCTGATTAACAAACATATTTGATGTTTCTCCTTCATTTGTGATCACGGTAGCAACACACATTATCTGGGAATGAAATACTGCTCGGACAGCATGAGCCTGTGTGTGAATAAAACTAGCAATGGCTGCTCATTAGATGTACTGATCCATCAAGTAACAGCCAGCACATCCCATTTATTAAAAGTTCGATACTGCGTAGACCATTATCAAGGTCTGGACTGTTTACAGATGTTTTAAAGCCCACAAATAACCACCGACAAGGAAATCTAGGAAAAACTGGAATATAAAAGGCATCCTTAAAAATCTAAAATTAACATGAAAATGGCTCTTTAAAAAGACTCCGTGCCGGCCATTGACATTATTTTAACTAATTAATACCAATCATTCAATGCTCAGACATATTTGAAGGGTAATATTCTAAGCAGTGCTTTTTGCTATAATGCAGTAACATTATTGCTGTGCCTTAACATATTTATTAAAATTTAAAAAATCAACACTGATGGTACCTTTGAGGGATATAAATATACTTTTAGGCATCTTACATAACACGGCCTCAGAAAGGACTTTACTAGTCAACCACAAACCGGCCAGGGCTCTAAACCATGGAGCAAGCGTGTAACTCCCACCTACAACATGAAGCGTGGTTGCCAGTTTGACGGGCAGAGAAATCAGCCAGCTCTTGCACCCGCATGCACATCAGCCATTAACAAATGCTGCAGCGAGAAACAGGACATTCTCAGCTAGTAGCTGGTTTGTTTTGTGGGGAGGTGAGAATAACTTTGGTTGAAAGAATGCCTAAAGTGAAATGTGTGGAATTGACCTTATTCTCAAGGAGCCCGATTTATGGTTAAGGGACTTTGTGAGTGAATGCGTGTTTCCATTTGCCAGTGGTGATTTGAAGACTTATGAGTGCTTTTCTCCTGTCGATAGATCTGAAACCAGTGAAACATAGAGGAAATATGTTTGTGTCTACCAAGAATACAACTTTCTAACTAGGTTTTATAAATCTCATTTAGATGAGTAGAACTTAACTTCAGTGAAGAGGTTTATTATTTTTCCCCATATTTTTGAGGTATTATTGGCAAAAAAATTATATGTACTTGATGTTTTGATATCATCATATACTTTGTGAGATAGCTGCCACAAACAAGGTAGTTAACACAGCTATCACTACCCGTAGTTACCTGTGGATGTGTGTTGTGGGAACACGTTAGCACATTTCAGGTATCAGTTCGTTACTGTCGACTATGGCCGCCGTGCTGAACATCGGTTCTCCTGAACTGATTCATCTGATGTAACTGGAACCCTTCACCCCTCGACCCACATCTCCCTATTCCCCTCCGGCCCCTGGCAACCACTGTTCTTCCCTGTATCAGTGAGCTTGACTGTCAGAAAGAACTCCTGATTCTGCACACCCTAGTTTTGTAAGAAATACCTTCTTTGTATCTGGCACTTAATAGATGTTTAATACTGCTGAATTTGATAAAGGAGTTAAATAATCAATATGGTTGAGTAGAGTAGAATTTGGTTTATGTTCTGTAATGATAAATGCAACAAAATGAAAAATGAATAATGAATCAAATTTTCTAGGTTTCAGAAATTTATTTCATCTTGAACAATGAATAGAAACTCAGAAAGGTATAGATAAAATATGTGCACAGGGTGAACATACTAGAAATTATAAAATGTGAATATTTAGATTTATAAAACCAATTACTTATAAAACAAATCATGTGATTTGATTTGTTAAGCTTCAAGCTGTGTCTATATTTCCAGAAGGTAGCCGAGTCTATTTGGAAAGAGCACTCTTCCACTGCCTGAGGTGGGTGATATTTTTTGGGCCCACATACAGTAATTGTGGCAGCAGCTCTGCCAGCATCTCAGGCTTATACCTGAGAATCCAACCACAGTCCAAAAGAGACCCTTTGTTTGCTGGCCATTGGACCCAACACAAGTCACTCGATGAAGTTCCCCATTCTTTGTAGGTGCAATAGAAGGGCCTTGAGCTACTATTTTCATAACTTTGAAATTAGGGATCATTGAGTTTTACAAATTAAGACAGTGTGCTTCAGAGAAGTCCCACAGCCATATATAAAATATACTACTAAACCCCTAGAATATAAAAATTTCTTCATAAAATACTGTTAACTATGATTACATGACTTCCATGGAGGTATTACAGAACAAGGGTCAAGTGGGCCAGCTTTAGGGTGAGACTCGCTGAGCTGGGGCCATGTCCCAGTTCTGCCTTTGAGCATGACACAGAATCTCTTTGACTTATTCTTCTCATTTGTGAGTGGGGGGTTGTAACTTGATTTCCCTCATTAAGTTGTTTGAAGACTAAATGAAATCACACACGAAAGGCACTTCCATCATCTGACACGTAAGCATTTGTGGTGATATGCGTGAAAGTACCTAAATGTTCTACGTTGTTTATCTTCATCTGAATTTACAATCACAGACATGAAGCTAAAATAAAGTTTTCTGAAAGCAGTCATTTTGTAATGACATATAATTCAATTTAATAATAGTCCTTTATCAAAAAGAATAATACCACAGCTCAAAATAAGGAAACTGTGGAAGTGATATTACACTATTTGTAGTAGGTACACGAAGGGCTCATATTTTAATTCAAAAACTTCTTAGAATTTTTATATTAAAAAATGTTCCAGAGACCATGTATTAAAAAGTCAATTTTAAATGTGTTTCAGTAAATAACCAGGCAAGCTAAAATTCTTATGATTGATTGAAATAATTGATTGCAGCCTGCCAACTTCACCTTTCTTAATTATAAAATACAATTTCAGTTTCGTGCTTTCCTGCCCAAGGTTTACAAAAGCTAAGAGAACTGTTCTGCTCAGTCTCTGATGGTAGCAGCGGTGCCACTTTGTCAGATCCTATCAGATTGGGTTTAGATGATAATTACTCGGGAAGTATTTGATCTCAATGATGAATACATGATTAGTTTTTCATGAAATCAGTCAACCACACCGAACAGCACTACTCATGTGAAACCTTGTTGATTTAGCTGTTAAAAAGCACACATTTCCCTCCGTTCAGATATGGGACATCAGTCTTTGGGGAAAAGAGGGTGGGAAAAGGGCAAGTTTATGGGTAATGATATTGCAGAGGCAGATATTTAAGATTTGCTAATTTTCTTCTCAATTATACTCACCTCTTACCTACTACGTGACTACAGATTCCATTTGGGTTGCGGAATATATTCTTTCTTTAAAAAAAAAAGAGAGAAAGGTTTCATGAAATCTTTGTTATCTCTCAACCCCTTAGAGGGTTTTGCCCTGATGAATAATATTTTATATGTGAAATGTTTATGTGATTTTTCATGGAGTGATAACCTCGCTACCGCTTAACTTTGATGCATTGCGATCACTGGTTTTCCTCACTAAAGTGCTTTTACAAACCCCTCCCATAAATTGACTTAAGAGTTAGAAATGGAGCATTCGACACAACTTGGATGCTCAATGGAAAAATGTCTAGGAGAGTATTTTATGTTTGTTTTGCAAATATATATATATCTACTTTTCCTAAAAGGCCTGGGGTTGAGGGTGTTTTGTTTCTTTGTTGATTTGTATCTGTGTGTATGTGTGTGTTTATCTGTGATATAGGCTGTTTCTCTAAGAGTCGATGTAACTTTCATTTTCTTATATATCAAGTGATCTAATACTCAGAAATTAGATAAAAGGATTCAATTGTCAGTCTTTACACAGCATGCATTTGTTTAAAGAGGTAGAAGCATTGCACTTTGGGGGCGGGGAGGAAAGGGGCCTGGCTGGGTGGCTTATTTGGTTGGAGCGTTGTCCCACACACCAAAAGGTCAGGGCACATACCTAGGTTTCCAGTTCGATCCCCAGTTAGGACATGTTCAGGAGGCAACCAACCTGTTTCTCTCTCACATCAGTGTCTCTCTCTCTCTCCCCCCTCTCTAAAATCAATAAACATATCTTTGGGTGAGGATTAAAAAAAGGAAATAAATTGAGTTCACTTTTTTGTATGTACCTGATATTTTTGAATTGAGTCCTAAAATAAAGAATTCTCTAGATTATTTTTAATGAAAAGATACTTTAGAAAAAGGGCTTCATATCTTCAGCTTCATTCCCATAATTAAAAAATCACTTTGAAGGAAAAGCATACATACATTCCTATTTCATTTCGATTATCCTCTTTCAAAAAACAACTTCAACACATCAATATATTGACCAATACCCTTTAAAAATTATGTCTAGTTCTTCCTTTGTGGGTACGAGGAGATGGAGATTTAGGAAGCTTATCTGAATATTTTGAATATTTCAAAATCTAAGCCCTATGTTTAATGGAATAAATGAGAGACTGGGATATTTAGGACATGGTTTTACAATCTTGGCACTGGTGATATTTTGGACCAGATCATAATAATATGTTGTGTGGCCTGGCCGGTGGTGCACTGTGGGAGA
Source organism: Tonatia bakeri (assembly GCA_004024845.1). Classification (NCBI taxonomy): domain Eukaryota; kingdom Metazoa; phylum Chordata; class Mammalia; order Chiroptera; family Phyllostomidae; genus Tonatia; species Tonatia bakeri. Next base: position 310,278 of record PVIA01000599.1, on the reverse strand, counting down.
GTCAGCCCCTTCCTTGGTCCCCACCCATGTGCCAGGAGCACTGCCCACCCCGGGCTGCATAATCAGTAACATCTCCAGACTTTGCCAAATGCCCTCCGGGATCAAAACTGCCCCTAGTTGAGAACTACTATTTTAAACAAGAATTTGGGAAGGATGGGCCCTAAGTTGTCCAAATAATTGTCTTTACTTTCTCCACAGATAAGAATCTGCTTTTATTATTTATTGGAGGGGTGTGTGTTAATGAGACTTATTTATCAGGCTATGAATAATATGCAAATGCCAATGACTAGTTGCTACCACAGCCTCTCTTCATTTTTACAGGCAGCTCTAAAGCTTACACTCTGTATTTTTTAATAAAAAGAAGTAGAAAAAATACATTCAAAAAGTGTAAGCCCTGTGTGGCTCAGTGGGTTGAGAACCAGCCTGCGAATCTAAGGTTGCCGGGTCAATTCGTAGTCAGGGCACATGCCTGGGTTGTGGGCCAGGGGGACAGGTCCCCAGCTGGGGGCCTGCAAGAGACAGCCAATCGATGGTTCTCTCCCTTCCCTTCTCTCTAAAACAAATAAATAAAATATTTTTAAAAAAACATATAAGACTTTAAAAAGCAGATACTTTATTTTGATAATAGGTCTTGAATAAATTTGGTAAGTTCTAACATTATGATGAGCTCGTTTTATCAATATGAATGGCCTAAACATATCCTTAGTACACTGAGAAAAGATGTGCTGTCTTTACAATGTCGTGAATATTACTAAATTGACGAAATGAACAAAACCTTGGCGTTGTTGTGGGAAGACTAGCCCAGTGCTGTAAGATCTTCACTGACTCCCCACCTAACTGTGACCTCATCATTCTCTTCCAAAGGAAGAACAGTCAGGCTGGCCATAAAAATAAATAAAAATAAAAAATCGTAGTGCAGTACACTTTCTGTCATTTGGAACCAATGAATGCCTTTCAGTATTGACTAGCAAGTGCACTAGCAGCGACACAAATGCCACTAATTTGGAGTCATAAATTTTAGGAATGGCAGGCTCATATTAGTATAATAAGCTCAGACCCTCGTTTCACATTAGGAAAACATATAACCAACAGTAGGCCGTCAGAGATACCTGTTTTGTTTTGTCTTTTCTTCTAGCAGCACCACGTAGCTTTGAAAAGGAATCCACAACACTTACTGTATTTAAGTCCAAAATAAACCTGAAATGCAACCATAGCAAATCTGCTCTCAATATTGCCAAAATTATGGCTTAGTTATCAATGCAATTATTTATTTCTTTTAAAAATTATGTTGATGTCATTGCTTTAAAAATATTTTCTAATAGTCTACTTACAATTTTTCAGATCGGTCTTTCTGTTGTTTTAAAGAATGATTTAGTAATAGCTGAGTAGCTAACACTCATTGACTTTTCACAAGGAGCGTTTACACTGTGTCCAGCAGTGCTACACATTCTTTACAGGTATCACTTCATTCATGTTTAAAACAGCTCTATGAAGTAGATACCATCCTTTCCCTTTCGCAGCCGAAGAACATTTTCCTTGGTCTAGTAGCTAGAAGCACAACTGGGATTTGAGGGAAAAAAGAAGAAAAAAAACAGGCTCTCTTCAGAATTTATTCCACTAGCCTAGATGTCTGTTAATGTATGTTTTATAATTGTAGACACATATCATCTTATTTTTTTTCTTTACAGTCTTTAAAATAGGTTGCTTACAATGGTAACTTCAGTCATTTCTTTGGTGAAGTGACTCCCAGAGAGACCAACTAATGTAAGATCTAATAACTGGAAAACAATTAGTAGATTTTGAACACAATTTACAATCTTTAACTCGTAACTAGGATGCCACTTACACACCAGTTGCACAAGCACGTGTTTGCAGCATTCTTCCGAGTGGCTCTAATGATTTTGCCCTAATCCACACCTCGCCACACTTTGCCCCTGGGTCCTGCCTGTGACTAAGAGGACACATTTGTGAGCTGGATCCTGTAAGGGGCGGTGGCCTGGAGACACGGCGAAGCCGATTGGCTGGCAGCAACACTTCCTGGCCTTGGTGGCCATGTCAGCTGAGCTAACTGTAACTGTTTTAGCATATTTTAGCTGACGTGAAAAGAATGGCACAGAAGCACAGTGTGCCTTCTTGTGTGGGGTGGTGTTTCTTTCTTGGTCACTAATCACAAATTATAACAGAATTCTAATTTCGACTGAATTCTTAGGAAACAACTCTAAATCTTAATGAATTACCATCATTCCACTGATATCAAGGCGAAAAGGATAAAAGCCCACAAACCTCTAATATTACTAGTGGCCCAGGAAGAAACACTAGCAAAACTAGTAGTCTGAGAGCCCACCCCTGCGTCACAGGGTGTCACTGCTGAGGTAAATGCTCCTTTGCATCACATGTGTGCAAACCACTTGTAGACAAAACTGTACTTCTTCGTTTCCCTCATAGTTACAATCAAGTGCTTTGGAATGATGGGTGGATTCATAGCTGAAGGTAAGCAGGCAGCAGTGTGGCGTGCCATGACTGGGGGGCTGGGGCTGCAGCTTCTTTTGCTTTGAGATGCTTCCCCTCTGGCGTGTTGGATCATTTCTGCATAAGGAGTTGCCTTGAGTGGTCGGCTAATAGGAATACCACCAGGGTTCCTGGGACAGTGTGCGTATACGTGACTAGCAATGGATTTATTAATAGAAACAATAAGGAGGGCAACTCAGCCACTGTAGATCAGGATGGCAGAAGAAAAATTATGTTGGTAATTATCCAGGGTCTTTAACTGAGCCCAAGTAAAGTAAGCCTTGTGTTTGAATGAGTGAAAATTAGGACTTCGGTATCCATGAGGCCACCCAGAGTAAAGCCACAATTCTATAGAAATTTAAAATGTTTATAGCCTTAGGGAATGAACACAGACCTCTGAAGCAAGTACAGGCAGGGGAGATAAAAATTGCTTAAGTATCCAAAAAGAAAAAAAAACATGAAATTTACATTAAGCATCCTTCTGAGCAAGGTATGATTGAGCTAAGATGCCACGTCTGGCTGTTAAGAAAATAGAACCTAAAATTACAGCCCATAAATATTCAATTTTCACAAAATACAGAAAGGATGGGAAGGACTTCGTGCAAGCTGTGTGCAGACAGCACAGACGGAACGAGCAGGTCAAAGGGAAATAAGAAGCAGACGATTGGCTTTTCTAAAACTGTGAGAGACAGTCAGTGACTAGAGAGAATGTGGTCATTTACTATTAGCCGTTTACTGAACTCTAACTGAATCTAGTCATTTACTAAAATGTCCCTAATTTGAAATCCACAGAAACAAAACAGGGTTTGAGTTAACCAAGTTACAGATTACCTTTTTCTATTTAAAGAACAGCATAGTAATCTCCTTGAATTACATTTTATTTAAAATAAACCAATATTGAAGAAATGAGTTTTTAACGTGTTACTTTACCAAGTAATCAAAGCTTCCCCCAAATAATTTATCCAGCTCCATTTATTCATTTGTAAGCTTCCTACTATGTGCCCAGAACGTCAGTTGATATCTCTCCACAGGGTTAGTGGATTCCATGGGCCAGCCTCGCTTCCCAAGTGAAAGGCCTTTCTCTGCAAACATCACAAAGGATTGTGTGGTTCCTTTTTGATTACTCAGTCTGGGCCATTTCATGCAGTTCCTTAACTCTTGGTTCCCATGAGCAACTTCACAGGTTTCAGAGAGTGCTAGAGAGGCCGTTGTGTTCTCCTTGCTGCCCGTGTTCCAGGTGCCAGCGGCAGAGCTCCACCTCGAGGGTTTCCAGCTTTGGTGGGGATGTTAGCGATGCAGCTCGAACCTTCAGCCCCTAAGCTTTTGTCAACCTGGTACCCAGTCTGGGTACCAGACTGGGAGTAAGGTACCCAGGGAGTAAGCTCTACTCCCAGAAAAGCTCGGTCTCATTATCCACCAGTTCTTTACCATACAACTGCTTCCCAGGTTACTCTGTCCAGTGTCCCTTCAGTATACAGGAACAGTCTTTTCCTTCGTTCCAAGGCTGTTCTATTTGTTTACTGCCCTCTTGTTGAAGGCCCTGTGATAAGTTTGGGAAGAAAACAAAGATATAGAATGGTGGTCTCTGCCCTCGAGACTCTGTTCACCTAATGGAACAAACAGGCAAACTTCAAACTATGGGAGTGGGGGTTTGGGAAAATCATTCCAAAGTCAGCCCTTAGGTTCATGATCTTGATTATTTATTCTCTAAGTCTTGATCATTATTACAGCTTAGAAGGTTGCACTGAATCAGTGACTTTCAGGATTTTATATAGGAATGAATTCTTTTGTCCATGAATTCTTACTGGGGATCCCAGTATTTAACTTTGTAAGATGAGTTTTAATAAATAAATAATATGAAGAAGCAATTAAAATGTTTCTTTGAGCAGAAATTGGGGATGGGACCCAAAGTGTTACTCACTTGATACCCTGCAAATACCACTGCGCCCCATCCCACCTCGCTGTGTGTCTTCCCAGGAGGCCCCACGCCTCTGGTCACCTGTTCATTTCCTCCTACCTCCCAACCACAACTTCCTTAAATAGCCAACCCTATTCATAAAACAACTGCAGGGGAAGACAAACTGTGGGAGAAGACTGTCAGAGAGAGTGCAAGACAATGTACTTTTAAAGAAATGACACAGAAAATGAGAAGTGGGAGTTCAGAGTAAAGGCAGTCACCTTGGGCCAGAGCAGTCTGTTAGGGCTTCACACAGCTTTGGAGCTGTGCAGGATGAATAGACAGGAAATCCTTGACTTTTCAACAGCGTTTCAAGGAAGAGCACAAAGACAGCAAGACTGGAAGTAAACAGACATGATGAGGGATGATAATACAGACATAATTACTGAGAGCTTCTGATGGCTGGGGAGTGAGCGTGTGCACCCAGACACGACCGCAGTCCTCACAGCGGTGCAGCGAGGTAGGTGCTGTTCCCCAAATGAGAGGACTGAGGCTCGGAGAGCTGGATCCAAACCTCCTGAAGTCGTACAACTAGTGATTCGCGGCTTCTCCTTTGTCTCCGCCTGACTGTTGATTGTTCTGCTGTTACACTGCGTTTGTACGTGGGAGTATCCGGAAATGAGGTGTGAGGATCAGCTGGGGTCAGAGTGGAGAAGGACGCACCACTGTCCAGGCTAGGGAGTTCGCCTTTTATCCTCCAGGCCACGGGGCGACATTGGGGTTGTGTGGAGAGTGGACTGGCATTGATCAAAGTGTGCTTTGGGGTGATTGTGTTTCTGTTCTAGTGGATTTGTCTTATTAGGATACATGTACTATGACCAGGAGTGCTATTAATTATTGTGTGTTTCTTAAAATTTAATTCACACTGAGGTTATCTATTGTATGTTACCAAACACAGGGGATTGGATAAGAAGAACAAAATCAAAAGAAATGTCCATATTGTTCCTTTTTACTCTTCCTTTAGGGGCGGTGCCAAACACACGAGAATTTTAAGGGTAACTTGCCATTGAAAGGTCTTAAGGTAGCATTGTTGATGAGCCCTGTATTGTCTTTTAAAAAAGACACTATTTATAGAGCAGTTTTAGGGTCCCATGAAAATTGAGAGGAGGTGGTCAAAAGGAACATTCTTCCAGTTATAAAATAAGTAAGTCCTGGGGATGTAATGTACAGCATAGTGACTATAGTTAATAATACTGTATTATATATTTCAGAGTTGCTAAGAGACTCTATCTTAAAATTTCTCATCTCAAGGAAAAAAATTAACTGTGTGAGGTGATGGATGTTAACTAAAATTACTGTGATGATCATTTCAAAATATTTACATACATTGAATCATTATGTTCTATAACTAAAACTAATATAATGTTATATATTAATTATAACTCAATAAAAATTGAGAAGGGACAGAGATTTCCCATATCCCCCGACCGCACACATGCACAGCCCTCATTATCAATGGCCCCCACTAGAACAGCACGCTTGTTACAGGTCATGAACCTGGACTGATGTGTCTGTATTTTCTGTCAGTGGATAGCATCATTTGCTATTTGCTCCCTAAGTCAAAAAGATAGTTGTAATAAGCCAATTAGTATTTAAAACTGTAACCTATTTTATGTAGATGAAGAACTACATAAGAATTGTAATCATTATTCATATGTGCTATAATTTTAGGGAAGTGGAAACTGTACACCATGTTCAAACTAATAGGGAGTTAAGTGAAATAGAAAGTTCTAAGATTCACATCAGACTTTTCCTTCTACAATCTCAAAAAAAATTGTCAAACATGTTAAACCATATAACCAAGGAAGTGTGTACGTAGAAGCCTTCCAGACTTCAGTGAAGCAGTGCCTTCAGACGAGCTTTGTTGTGTGCTTCTTCTGAGTTTTCTCGGCATTTATAACAAATAACTGGCTCCAACACCATCAATTTCCTTAGAACGAGAGCCAACGCTGATTGAGCCTATATCATGATCCAAGCCTTGTGTGTCCATTCACTCATTCATTCATTTGAACAATATCTGCAGAGAACTGAACTGATGCTACACCACTGTCAGGCGTGGGTGACACGCTGGGTATGTATCACTGGGTAAGACAGGCAAGTATCTTGGCGTCATGGGGACTTTAACCTACTAAAGGAGGCAGGTCTGTCTTCTCGTCTGCACCAAGCACTATTTTTCTTACCAATGAAGTTGTGACCTACCAGGGCTTTTCAAATATATGAGGTAACATTATAGATTTCATGATGATGGAAATGATGGAAGAAATGGTGGAGAGAAGCAGCGGGTGCCTGCAGGCGCAGGCGCCTTAGGCTGCGCGAAAAGAGACGAAGTGGAGCACACACATTGACTGGCTCTAAAACTTACGTTCTGCCTACCACACGATGTCAGTAGTTTTTTAAGAGTTCAGCATTTGAGACTTTATAAGATATATATATACAAATACAGAGGTATATCTATCTATATGTATATCTTCTAAATTTATGTATATGTATCTTCTAAAATATATATGTATTCATTCTCTTTGGCATTTGACATACCTATATATGTACATACACGGATATAGATATATGCACACACATATATGTGTATTTACAATTACTCATACATACATGTATTAGTATAAAATTGTTTAGCATCTCATCCAAAAAAGATGCAGCCATTTGGGACATACCACGAGGGCCCAGGTGGAGACCGTGGGGTGGAAAGGCACCGTCAGAAGAGAGCAGAGAAAGCCCTGAAATAAAGGTGAAAGAGTAGATGGCAAAACCTCCCCCATGTGGAGAAATTCACCAAAGTGAAAAACCCAAGGACTGTGGTGATGCATTCTCAACTTAATTTTGTTTTAAATCCTTTCAAAACATTTTGAGCTCTTACCACCTCAGAAAAGCATGTGTTGGCAAATTAGGCATAAATGTTTTAAATGCAAGTAAAGTAATTTTAAATACAGAGCTGTTGAATAGATTAATACATTATTTCATTATTTATGTGTTAGATATTTATATCTAACACATAAGTTGTATATAACATACCCGTTTAAGTTTGTACATAATCATATGAATATATTTGCTTTCTTAAAGTCATCAGAATTCTACAGTTATGTTTATCCTACCTAGAGGTAAAATTTTAAGAAAACTCTTCATTTTCCAGGTAATAAAGGGCAGTGCTGATCTGGTTCCCTTGATACCAGAACAGCTTTTTGCAAGATTAAATGGGATTACCATCAATAGGCCCAAAGGGTGTTTGGTTTTGAATTAAAATATAGAAACCTTATTAACAGAATTTACATTCCTGCCTTAACCTTAATCTAATTTTACTGGTATCATGGCCTCTAATAGCGAGCAATTCTCCAGAATGGCACCTGCCGTATAACCATCTTTGTCATCCTAATCAGAAGGCCTTGATCACTCCAGAGGAAAAATAGATGCATGAATTTTAAACTGGTCATCTCATTCACATTTTTAAAAACATATTACAAACCAATATTTTATTCATGAAAACATTAAATATTATATTACCAGCAAAACATTTTCTGGTACCTTGAAATTTATTCTAAAATGGAGTTTTCTTCTGCTCTCTGCCGGACTGCAATTCTCGAGCTGGCTGTCTGCTTCCTATTTCCCAAGGCCACTGGCAGCAGCTTCGTTCTCTAACGGGGACAATGTACCTGGACCCTCTGCAGAGCAGGGCTTACCCCCCAAATAACCACATTAATTGGCAATGCGTTTTGCAGAGAAAGCAGAGGGGCCTTGTAGCTTTATCTTCTCCCACAGGGAATTACTTTCACTGTCATTTACAGGAATAGGGACAGAAAGGGTGAGGCCCTAAAGTAAAATATGGAAATAAATTATTTTAAGATATTCTCAATGATCCATGCTTAAGCAGTTCCTGAAAATTCTCCATTCATATTTAAATGATCACACATTAAGTAACTCAAGTCAGGGAGAGAGACTGTATCCCGCAGTCCAACACGCTCACCGGCATGTATTAAGTACTGCAGAACACTATGGTGGTGGTCACGGCCTCAAAGTTAATGACCACATTCAATCTGCAATCAAATGAAATCGCTGCGTATTCCGGTTCAGCAAATATTCTTATACAGAATAATTTCTAAGTTTCACAAATCTATCCATAGGGAATTTTCTACCGCAGCAACCTAGTTCAGCTTTTAGAGCCAAAAAAAACAATGCAAAGACATTATCCTTGGCTTGTTCATTTTCTAGGAAACTAAACAGTTTTATTTATTCTATTCTTAATTCATGGTAGACACAGACAATTCGCCATGTTTATTTTTTTCAGGTATACAAAACCGGAAGTATACATATGAGGTCTGTCTGGAAAAATCCAGCCATTGTTAATATAGTGAGAATGGTTTCTGCAACATCGATGTAACCTGGTAGCCAAGGAAAGTGGGCTGGAAATCACATGCGTGAACAATGACGACTTCACTGTACTAGTCAGTGGGGGTGGGAGATGCCGTTGGGTGAGCATGTGTACTGTGTGGCCGTCACATTCAAAATGACTGAGCAAGTAGAGTATTGAATCTGCATCAAATTTTGTGTTAAACTTGATCATTTCTCCATGGAAACTATTCAGATGATTCAAAAGGCTTTCAGGGACAATGCAATGAGTGCAGCACAAATAAAAACATGGCACAAATGCTTCAAAGATGGTTGGGAATCTGTTGAAAGTGATCCATGTTCTGGAAGGTCCGTAACAAGCAGAACACCTGAGACTATTGAACATGTGTGGGCTGCCATCAACAAGGACCAGCAACTGACAGTACAAGAGCTAAAACTGACCTAGGGATTCCCAAAACTGCAGTGTCCGAGATTCGGGCACAGGATCTCGGCATGAAACATGTCAAGGCAGAATTAGTTCTATGTCTTCTGCTACCAGAGCAGAAGGAACATCGTGCTTCAGTTGCTAATGACTTGATTCAAACCGCTACCAGTGAACCAGATTTCCTCAAGAAGGTCATAACTGGAGATGAATCATGGGTCTACGGCTATGATCCAGAAACAAAGGCCCAGTCGTCCCAATGGAAGTCGCCTGGCTCTCTATTCACCCAAAGAAGTCATGGCAAAATTCCAGCAAGCCCATGTTAACTGTGTTTTTTGATTGGGAAGGTGTTGTCCATCACGAGTATGCCCCTCCAGGCCAAGCAATAAGGAGCTCTACCTCAGCATTCTTCATTGGTTGAGAGGCGCAATACAACAAAAAATGGCAGCAGCTATGGGCATCTGGTGATTGACAGCTTCATCATAACAATGTGCCAGCTCAGGCATCACGTCCCATGCAGAGTTTTTTGACAAAACATCAAATCACACAGGTGACTCAGCCTCACTGCAGCCCACATTTGCGCCCTGTGACTTCTGGCTTTTCCCAAAACTAAAATCACTTTTGAAAGGAATGAGGTTTCAGACCATTGATGAGATTCAATAGAATATGATGAGGCAACTGATGGTGATTCCAACAAAGGATTTTGCAGAGTGTTTTGAAGAGCAAAAGAGATGCTGGAAGAACTGTGTGAGGTCCCAAGCTGCCTGTTTCGAAAGGGACTAAAGAGTCATTGTCCTATGTCAAATGTTTCGTGTATTTTTTAATGTTTCTTTCTTTCTTTTTTATTTTTTTAAAGCTTTTATTTATTTATTTTTAGAGAGAGGGGAAGGGAAGGAGTATGAGAGGGAGAGAAACTTCAGTGTGTGGTTGCCTCTTACATGCCCCATACTGGGGACCTGGCCCCAACCCAGGCATGTGCCCTGACTGGGAATCAAACCAGCAACCCTTTGGTTTGCAAGCCAGTGCTCAATCCACTGAGCCACATCAGGCAGGGCTCATGTATTTTGTATCTTCTTCAATAAATGTTTCTCTTTTTCTTATTGAATGGATAGATATTTTCTGGACAGACCTGGTTGTATGCACTAAAAAAGGAGCAGTTCTTCCTAAAGCATGAATACCACATGACCAAGTCCTTTGGAGGCAATATCATATAACGCTTGGCTCTCCGTGCAACATTTGGGAGAAAATTATTAAAATGAAAAAGCCTGGAAATTAGGAGGTGAAGGATTCTGTCACTTTCAGTTTTTTGTCACAAATAGGCCTTGCCTATAGCTAACACGTACACACAAAGAGACATAGAGAGAGAGAGGTCATAGAAAAAGTTTTTCTGAAAAGCTGTTAAAGCAATTTCAAATAATTCTAAGAAAATATAATGCAAATTATAAATGTGAGTCACGCATATCATTTTAAATGTTCAAGTAGCTACTTTTAGAAGGAAAAAGATAAAATTAATTGTAAATGTTTTTATTAATCTCTTTTTAGAGACAGGGGGAGGGGGAGAGAGAGAAAGGGAAAAAGACATCGATGTGTGAGAGAAACATTGATAGGTTGCGTCTCTCAGACCCCCAACTGGTAACCTGACCCTCAACCCAAACCCTGACCAAGAATCCAACTGGTGACCTTCCAGTGCCCAGGCTGGTGCTCCATCCACTGAGCCACATCAGCCAGGGCAAAAGGATAAAATTAATTCTAATAAAATATTTTATTTAACCCAATATATCTAAAATATTATAATTTTGACATATGAATATTAAAATGATCAATGAGACATTTGCATTATTTTTTTCATACTAAGTCTTCAAAATATGTTGTATATTTGCACTTACATCTTGGTTGGTTTGGACTAGACCATCTTCCAAGTGCCTTTCAATAGGCACATGTGCCCAGGATACCGGTACATACAGCACAGAACATAAACACACACACAGGGTCGCTCACTTTGTTTGGGTTTTCTTCCTTTCCTTTCTTTTCCTATCTTCCCCTCTCCTCCTCCCCTCTGTCTTTCTTCCTTTCTCTCTCTCCCTCCTTCTATGTCTGGGCATGCTCTTTACCGAGGACACAGTAGTGAGCAATATAGGTCTGAGCCCTAAGTCATGAAAACAGTTCCTCTATTTTAAAAAAAACAAGAAAGATTGAAAGCGCTATTTAAAGATATATGAAAATCCAGCCTCAAATATGATTCTATGGCAGCCAAGAGAAAGTGAAAGCGTGATCAGCTACACAACTCAGAGAATATATGGCCCAGGGTCTCTAAGATAAACTCAAACCAGTTGCTTCAGAGAACTATCCACCTCTGACAGCATAAATCTAAACTCTTTTTCTAAATCCTCACCTAAGGTCATTTTTTTCATTGTTTTTAGAGAGAAAGAAAGGGAGGAAGGGAGAGAAAAACACCAATGTGAGAGATAAGCATCAATGGGTTGCCTCCTGGACATGCCCACACCTGGACCAGGGGTCAGACTGCACCTAGGATGTGCCCTGCTGGGTCCTGCAACCTTCCTGATACGAGACAATGCTCTAACAAACAGAGCTGCACTGGCCAGGGCTGACCCCTTATAAACAAGTGAAAATGTGAGTACAGAATGGTGGACTGCTCTTAAACTAATGCCCGTGGTGCTCCTTCAGAATAACTTGTGGAACTCCGACTGCAGACCTTCTGCTCTATGGCACGCTGTAAGCCAGAAGGCTACTGCTTGGCACTCCCTGACGCCCTCACACCATACCCAGGGTACACACTGGTCTCTGTAGAATGACTTGGATCCTGATAAAATTAAGGAAGATTAAACTATTAGTATTGTTTCATTATTCCATTCATTTGTCCCATTCAAACCTTTGTACAGTGGATCAGCCTTCTTTGTTAGAGACACAAAAGCAGTGAGCCACTGACCCTCTAACCCTGAAAGATCACAGCGTTGTCACGGAGCTAAAACTAAGACTTGTGAACACAACATCATGAAACTCCATCCATGAAAAATAATACAAAAAAACACTGTACTTCCACTATTGATAAGTAAATATACTAGAACAAATTTTATTTAAATATCACTAGGCCCACATTGTATGAAGAACTCAACAAAAAGATCCTAATTTCCTTAGGTATCTTAGAACCAATATTGAAATTATTTAAGAGCTGAAATTCATTTTTGTGTGTGTGTAAAACAGAGGAGGGGGAGATTCAGATGGGCTTAACTATAAAAAGTACTGAAAATATTTTTGCCACATCATTTATTTGTGCTAGAGGAATATTATTTCTAGAAAGAATGTTTAAATTTCCAAATAAACTTTAAAATGTATACCTCTAACCAGCTGGGGTTACGTGCACAACTGGCTGGAAACCCTGAGCTACCTGAGGACCACACTGCACTTTCCTTTAATATGGGAGGATCTCAAACAGATAATTTTCACAGTCTCTCAAGAAGGACAATTTTAGGAGTTTATTATAATAGATCCTTAGATCTACAAAAGATGGCCAGTCACGTCGGCCTCCCCTGCTGCCATCCCTCTATCCCAAACACACACAATAGAAAATGGATTACTCTACATTGACACCGATCTCATTCAAAGGTACGAGGAGCAGGAGGAAAGACATAGTTGCATCATATTTTTGAAAAAGAAAGGATATCGATATCATGTCACCATTACATCCACTAGAAGACACGACTAAAATATCAAGAGCCCCTCAAGGCTAAATGAAATGGCTAAAGATGTACTTATTGATTTCTGAAGAAATCTTACCAAGACACTGGAATAATAACTTACCACCCCCATAATTGAAAGGGCCTTGGCTTTTACTGAAGCAGAGAAAGATCTCCAGTATATATGACAATGTTAAAACTACTGCGTGTCAGGTTGTGGAGCACACTCGAACTGAGGGGGGAGGAGAAAAATCCTTCAAACGTATAACCTGAACCAAATCTTTATCTTTTCTCTGATTGTAAGTATGTATTTATCTATCTATCTGTTTAAAAAAAACATTGAAAATTGTAATTACTTGCTTTGAAATCCAGGATAAAGCCACGAAAATAATCCATCAACTTGGGCTGACATGCCATACATATACAGATTGAAAGCTTTCTAAAAGTATGCAAGATGGGTATATAGAAATGTGTACACGTAGAGAAATCACCACCAACTCTTTGGGGAATTAGAATTTTTGTCTTCAAATAAGAGGAATATGTGCAATGACATATTTTTCTTTTTGGTTGACAATTGTCTCCCTTTTCTGTAGATCCTAATGGTGAAATAATGGATCTTGCCAACCATTATGAGCTTCGTCCCAGCTGGGGAGCCATAACTTTTATTGTGGTCCATTATCTGGCCATTAGAGGCCACAAGTGTTCTCAGCACAATTGTGTAGCATTTTGCTGAGGAAAAGGTGTGGAAAGTGTGGAGGCAGCAGATTTTCTAGTATCTGAAGCCATGGAAACTCCAAAACCTTCTTTATTATGACCATTCATTTTCCTTATATTGAAAATTTTATAGTGTATGCTTCTTGGATAAAGTTTCCTTAACCAACTCTGCCAGGAAACCAAATATTCCATGCAGCCCTGGCATCAAACATCCTTTTGTTCTTTCTAGGAGCAGCGTGATGTTAAGCGGGTTTGTTATACCTGTTTAGCTCAGAAATCAATATGCTCTCGTTCCAGAGAAGATTTACCCCACCAATCCCACTAATGCATGAAGAAGATAGAAAGGGGATGGCTGGGGGTCCTCAAGAACAGCACGAAATTACATGTAGTCTGAACTAAAATGGTATGACTACTGCAAAGATAAGAGAGACTCATACAACAGTAAGTGAAACCTCCACTCTGTGTAAGTTTTCTGACTGAAAGAAAATAAGATCATTTTAGCTACCATTCTCTTGTTAGCCAGTGGCAAGCTCTCTGGTATACCCACCAGTCAGCAACATCATAACTACTTTCTATTTGTATTCTTCATGTGATCATTATCATACACTTTAAAAGGAGCATAGTCCAAAATGCTGGATGTGTTTGATGCCACCTCTGGCCCATCTTTCATCCAGAGGATAGAGAACAGACTTGGTATTTCTTGGGCATAACACAGAGTGTATGGAGTTCAGAATAGTCCAGTGATTCCTAAGTAATATAATAAAAGCTTCCTACTTCTCCCCTCATCCATATATAGCCCAAACCTCTAATAATTTTGAAAAGCTTTAAGGCTGGCTATGCCCAGCTTAATTCTTACATTGAACCCTATATCTTCCATTAGCAGGAGCTAGGTGGGAAATCTCTGGGTTGAGCCCATTTTCTATATCACTCTGACCCGGGGGCAAAAAGACTATTACTGAGACTACTCTAATGGTTTTTTCCTGCTGTCTGTGAGTCTAAAAGTCTGGAACCTTAATTAGGGAAGGACCACTTCCCAACAGATCAAGTCATAGTATTCCCCAAAGAGGATAATATGCATGATTACTGTCGAACACCATCTATACAACAAAGGTTATTCCACAATATTTAATCAGCAACATTTATTAAGTACCTGCTTTGTGCTAGAAGCTATTCTCCATGTCAGGGATACAATGTTAAATAAGATGGATAAAAATTCTTGCTCTCAAGGGTTTTTTTTTTCTGGTGAAGAAAAGCAGAAAAATATATAAATAATCAGACAAGAAAATATCAGATGATTGTTATGAAGAAAAGAGAAATACTCTATTCAAGGATGGCCACTTTATATTGGGTGGTTGGGAAAGGCCTATCTCTGAGATGCTGACATTTGCTCTAAGCGTTAAGCTGCCAGGAGAGACCTGGGGGCGGACAATTCACGGAGGAGGAAGCAGGAGCGAAGGTTCCAGGACTCCACGAACTCAGCGTCCTGGAGGAGTGGAGAGGAGAGCAGTGTGACTGGAAAGGGGAGACTGGACAAGGAGCCTGAGGAGGAGCAATTAGTGAGACGGGGTAAACGCTGGGGGGGGGGGTGCCAAGTGAGGTTACATAGGAGGGCAGGAGCCAAAAACAATTTAGATTTTATGACAACTAAGTGTAACCAAAAACCTTAAAAGTTTTTGAAAAGGGCTGAGTTTCTTTATGATTATTTTCTAAAAAGAGTATTCCAGCCACCTTGTGGAGGATTACTTATATGCAGCAGGGTGAAGCTAAGAATGAGCGTAAGGAGCCATTTTCTTTTATATCGCACAGATGAGCGAAATCATATGGTTCTGAACTTTTTCTGTCTGGCTTATTTTGCTTAGCATGATATTCTCAAGGTCAACCCATGTTGTCATAAATGGCAGTATTTCATCTTTTCTTATGGCTGAGTAGTATTTCATTGTGTAATTTTTTGTAAAGAGCCATGTGGGAAAGCATGGTGATAACGCAGGCACTGCTAAACTTACCCTGGCTCGAACTAGGGTCGGACTGATGAGGATGGGAAGAGACAGAGGAGTTCAGGATACATGTTAGCTGTAGAGTTCAAAGGACTTGCTAGAATCTTAGAAGTGGTATGGTAAAAAAATCAAGAAGTTAATTATAATTTGTCTTTAATAGCTTGTTAAATAATCGCTGAGATGGGGCAAAGAAGAGCTTGGGAGTGCAAGCTGTGTCCTCTTGAGGGCCATGTTGAGTTTGAGCTGTCTCGTAGACACCCTCACGAAGGTGCTGAGTAATAACTTGGGTATATGATGCCGGGGTGCAGGAGAGATAACAGAACTGAAAACATAGATTTGTGCTTTAAACATGTCAAGAGATCCTAGAGCCAAATCCTTGATCTTTCCAATTTGAGGGTTGAGTAGACTAGAAGGAACCGGAAAAGGAGGGTGAGAGCAGCAGCTGATGAAAATGAGGGGTGTGCAGCACCACAGTAAAAAGCCAACAAGCACAGGTGTCTGTCTCTGCAGATGTTCCAAGCACAGGTGTCTGCAACTGAAGAAGAGGCTAGTTTGCTACCCTGACCCACCCACTGAATGCCATGGTTTTAAATATTATGTCTAGATGAACTAGTACTCTGACCGACAAAGCCATTCACTTTAAGTGTCCAAGGTCTGGCCTAGCTAATTTTTCTTCTTCAGTAAATGTTGGATTGAAAAGCTTTTTGAGTAAGAGCTTTCAAAAATAGCCTGTTTCCTCATCATGAGTTCTGGGGGTTGGGGATGGAGGCATGTTTGCTGTGGCCGTCAGCACTTCTCCTGTTTTCACCCAGCGCTCTGAACACCACACACAGTACTGGTCACGATTACAGATCTCTCACCCAAGTGCAAGTGCTGACCGATAAAACACCAATACCAACACAGCAATTCTATCTGGTAAAAGCATTATTGAGAAAAGAAATTCCCTGATACTTTGGGTTCTGTGAAACTATATAGATATTTATATAGTTGAATTTACACATTTTCTGAATACTTTCTTTGGTTCTATGCAATTCTTGTCTGTGTTATTTACATGTAATTATTATAGCTCAGTGCTAAAGATGCTTTCTAGAAAATATTCCTGCCTTCCTTCAAGAAGGTACGCTGGAACATCGTGTTCTCTAGTATTTTAATGTCATTACTGATGCACTTGATTATTCATAGCCACTAGAGTGACTTTTCCAAAACACATACCTAGTCAAGCTCTCATGATGAAAGCTCTTCTTTGCCTTTTCATTGCCTATGGGACCAAGTCCCAACCCTCCTATGTGTGATATGAAATCTTTCCTGACTTGGTCGCTGGCTCTTTTTACAATCTCTCCTATGGCCAAACAGCCTCACATCCTCCCTTATAGTTGTGAACATACTATGCTGCCATCTGTGACTACTCAAAGATACAGAAGCTTCATTCATCTCATGCCCTAACCCCTTTTCTCCTTCTGCTTGGGATGACTTTCCTTTTTCCTCAGCAACCTGAACCCCAGATAATCCCCAATGTACTACTTTTTGCTCTTCAGTCTACCACTCATACCTTGTCTATCTCTGTCTTCTCAAACCCTTGGACAGTTTCTGGCCCCTAATATGCATTTCAGTAGACAGGGTTTGTGTTAACATTGAAATAAGCTGGAACACTGAAATGGTTAGAACTTTTCTCTCCTGAGACGAATCAGGCCCTCTGTCCCTGCATCCCCACTGCGTCCGTACATAAACTTCAGGGTGTGTCTAACACTCAATCACATGGCTGTATTCTCTACCAGTCAAAAGCTCCTTTAAGAATTTTGTTTAATACTAATACCTCCTGAGTCTAGAGCAATACCTGAAATAATGTGTCATGAGTGACATAAAATAAGGAAGTGATTACACAAGCTGATAATTTGGCAGGGCCGTCAGAATCGGAAATGAAGCATGATGAAGGTTTTTCAACTATACCTAGCAAATATGTTACTGAAAATATTCCATCCAGGACCAGCTTTGTGATTATCTTTTCTATTTGGCAAAATAGTAAAAATAAGAGGCTGTAACAATGCTAAATTAATTTATTATTTATTTATCACAGACTTTATTGATCACTTTTTATGTATAAGATGTGATCTCTGAATCCAAAGAGATTACAGCTCCAAGTATGGGATGTGCACACAAAAAGATATCTAGACAGAGACCATGCCATAAATACTCTTTAAAGGCTAAAAAAGTGCATAATAAGTAAATAAAAGTGTCTGACTCTGGATGGACTACAAAAAATTCAGTAAAAGGTGGCTTCTGAGCTGGTCTTGGAAAGGATAGTGAGAGTTTTAAAGACACAGAACAATGGGGGAAGCCCTGCAGGCAGGGGAAATCCAACACTAGCTGTAACGTAGGAGAAGAAAATTAGAACTTGAAAAGAGAAAACTGTCACCAACAGCACTGAGATGGTTCTAAACCAGAGACTGAGTATAAATCACTGACCTATAAACACATACAGAACCCCCACACATGAAGATGTCAGGTCAGGAAGCCTGGGTAGTGCCGATGATACATCTCTTGGAAAAGGTCCCCTGGTGATTCTGAAGCCAGTCCTTGGCAGAGGGCAGGAAAGGCAAATGCAATATCAGCAGGAGTCAGCTCTTAAAGATTTAGGATTTAAAATTCAGAGTCCTCATTATCCCAGAAGCTTAAAATCTGTTTAGAGAGATTGAAGACTACAAGACAAACTCACCATGCTTTAGAGGAAGTTCCAAGACAGAGACATGAGCTCAGTGTACTATGGATACTTGGAGGAAAGCTGGTTTGGTTGGGGCAGACTCATGAGAAGGCCATCCCTGAGCCCTGAAACATTAAGTGTGGAATGGCTGCTGTTCAGCCGTGACTGAGTCGCCACTCCTTCCCAGCCCATTCTACGCACAGTTGAGCATGAGAGTTTTTCTCGCTGAGCCCAGACTGAACCACGGACTCCTCAACACAGGACTAACCAACCACAATTGGTGAGATCTGACCTGCCATGTAAAATCCTTTGCCATCTGGGATACAGATAGATGGGAAGGAAAGTAAAATGTATTTCAGGCAGAAGCAAGACATGGAAGCCAAAGTGGAGGCAATAAAGTTCAAAGAATATTTTCAGGCTAAAATGCAGAAATCACATATGAGAGAAATAGGAGAAAAGTTTAGAATGGTAAGTTCAGATTCTCAAGGGCTGGCCACTTTGCCTCAAACATTTTTATGCTGATTTCTGATTACTAGCATGTTATGATCCAGTTGCATATTTGTATAATGTTCTGTATGCAAATTCCTCTCCATTCTTTATTTTCTATACTATAATAGAAACTGTGTGTAAAGAAAAAATGTACTATCTTCTTTATCCTTCAACCTCTTTCTTCTGCATTATATCTCTTCTTATAATGATGCCATTTACCCATGCAGTGTCTCTAGACATCTTGTCCTCCCTTAAGCCTCTCCCCAACCCCATCAGAAAGTTCTCTGGCCAAAGGTAAGGGTAACTCACACTAGAATGTAAATGACTGATATGATTTACAGCATTAATATTCTCCATTGAAGGTCACTGGTCCTTTTAAGTAGAGAGCCGGAGGCCTTAAACTAAGCAGTTTCTCAAGTATAACACCAGTACATTTTGAACCAGGTAAGTTTTGTCGGGTAGGAGGCAGTACCCCATACATTGTACAATGTTTAGCAGCATCCTCGACACTCTACACGCCAGACATCAGCAGCACTCCCAGCCATGAAGTCATGACAGTGAAAAATGTTTCCAGATATTGCCAAATGCCACCTGGGGCACAAAATCTCCCCTGCTGAGCTGAAAATAGATCTCATAATGTGAAATTTCTTATATTTGGATACTCCTGAAATCTCTTTACTAGGCAACTAATGAAGCTGACCCAGACAACAGAGAACAGCAAGTCTTATTGGCCTTCAAATTAGCAACAGCCAAGAAAGCTTTGAAAAACAATCGTTTCCTTTTCAAAGGGTTTCTTGCTATCAATTCAATAGAAACACACCTGAACTGACATTTGTACTGACATTCCCCATATTGTCATTGGGTTAACATCTGGGGAGACCAGTTTTGCAACCACTGTGATAAAAGAAGTTTTGTGTAAATAAAGGCAAAGAGGGTTTCAGGCAAAGCATCAGGACTTTGCCAGTATCTCCCATGGGCCATGCGTGGTCTGACATTCTGGCCTGGCCTAATAACAAATATACTTCAGCGTGTCTTTGGGAAGTATTTCCTATGCTTTTGAACATCAGACATGTACTGACTGCTTTTCAAGACATGCTAATAGATACACTCAAAAACCTTTTTTTTTTTACTTCCAACCATTTTCTTTTTATATTTTTAAGAGCTTGACGCACATTACCAAATGGTTAATTAGTGGAATGAGATGTGCCAGAGGGAAATAATTTTACTCGTGGCACTAGAATTTCATGCTGGTGAATACCAAATATTTTTTTTACATCAGAAATCTCTAAGAATGACAACTCCAGTACCTCTAAAATAGGTCTAGCCTGTTACCTATGCTTAACAGCATATTAATTCTGCCTCATTTCTCTGGTGTACACATATTATAATGGAAATCTTCAGCAGTCCTAAATGAACACATATGCCATTCTCATAAATTAGTTAATGAGTATATCATAACATCTCTTGACTACTGGATATAATGAGCCCTAAACTCAGGATTTTCTAATCATGATCAAGCCCATAAGTAGGAATTAGAGCAAATTTCAACCCTTATGCTAAGGATTTGGCAACCATTTTTCCTCCAGAAGCTTAAAATCAAGTTAGAGAGATTGGGTCCTGTAAGAAAAACAATGTGAGCCCTCTGTGTCTCCATTTTTTTCTTACCAGCACAATAAGCGTGTGATAGAATCTCCCACAGAAGGTTGATGTGAGGATATATAAAGATTAAGTGAGTTGATAAATGCAATGTGCTAAGAACAATGACCGTGTGTTTGCTACTATGTATTACTCATTAGAAAGAAAACAGTGCAATATGCCTGAGAGGTCATCTTGCAAAGCAGCAAAAAATGCTCACCTCAGATCTGATGGGGTCAAAACCCTGGCTCCACCGCTTACTAGCTGTGAAACTTGGGGAAAGTCACATGACCTTCTGAGCTTCAGTTTCTTCATCGGTACAGCAAGGATGATAACTGCACCTGCATCTTGGAGTTATTTGAGAAATGGAAAGAATAGTGCACACTAAGTGCATGGCAACCTAGCTGTCACATTACTCGATAACTGCTGCTTAGCAATGTTTACATGTATATTAGAAACAGGCGGAGAAAGAGGAGTAGAAAGAATTTGTCTTCCACAGTCACTTCAATAAGTACACATTGAGAGCTTCTTTGGCACCAGGAAGTTGGGGACACAAAAGAAAATAGGACATGGTTACCATCCTAAGGGACTCCAACCTCTGGTAAGGGTCACCAGAGCTCTAATAAAGTTCTTTAAAATTTGACAGAGATGTTAGTTTTCACAAGCGCATTCTGTTAATGTATACAGACCTCTATCAATAATATCTGTTTTGCTTATGGTTCTCCTAGGGGCTCCTAGTACTTCTATTCACTTATCTGTTCACTTATTCCTGTGACTGATATTTACGGAATATCTATTTGGGCCAGTAATGGGGCTGAATTAGGGCATACAACAGTGACTAGAACAAACATAAACCAGAAACACAAGGAAATTAAAATCCAGGAGAATAAATGACTGAATAAAGAAATATACACATACTAAGAGACTATTAGAAGAAAAGGGGAACATCGCAGTAGGAATATGAGTTTGGTTAGTTATTAAGTAATAGTAATGTACTAAGTGAAGAGAGAATGCAGAAAACTCTTCCTACTTTTGATCATTTTAGAGAATTTACAGTAGTTGCTAAAATGGGTTATTAAAATATGGCAATTTTCAAATGAGTCTACTAATAGAGCATTCATTCATGCCTGCAAATGTGTATCACTGGGGAATCAGAATGGCTTAATTCTACTTCTGTGATAAGAAAGTCAGACTAGGTATCAGGATGTCTGAGTTCTAATCCTGGCTCTACCATGAATTATCCATGTGACCCTGGACAAGCTTGTGGCTTCTGTAAATATCTTTGTCCATTCTCTACATGGGGATAATGACCCTTGGATTTTCTGCTTCACAGGTTTACGGCAAAGTCTTAAGGTAGATGATGCAAAGAACTGTCTTAAAAATAGTACAAATGAAAGGCACCGAGATACTTTTAATTTAAAGGGTCAGAATAATAGATCCTTTAAAAGAAGGCAAAGGTACTATTTTAAAGAGAATGATTCATAAAATTCAGTTAAAAGCCACGGATCGGTTGCTGTCCCCTCTAATCGGGGATCGTGCTGTGTGTGTGCTGCATTATGGTGAGGCCGATGTTGTGGAGAGGAGTACTTTCCACACTAGGTGAGGTTTGTGTTTTCTTTAATGTAGGAGAAGGCAGCAGTAGCTGCCTAGTGCAAGTGCGAAGCTGGCTCTAGTGGCGCCCAGCAATATTAGCAATCTTTTTTTCTTCTCTTCTCTGAATGTTGAGTGATCTGGGATGAAAAACTAACAAGCGCCTGTCAAATCCGAAGCCTCGGCTTTTCTGACAGGGGGTCCACTGGACTTTCTTATCAAGAGAGCCTTTCTAAAGAAACTGGAATTCTCTCTCTCAGGAAGGAAACAGAGCTCATCAGAATCTCTGGACCCTTGACTTAGAGGGCATGCTGTCTCCGATGAAGGTCTTTTGATCATGGGGCTTTCTTATTCAGATTTGACTTCACATTATGGCTAATCAATACCTTGCAACTGTCCAAGCCCCCAGTCAGACGCCCGTCTCTCCATCAAGCAGAGAGGCCTCCTAATTGAGGGAAAGTCAGAGACCCAGGTACCAAGCCCTGGGGCCATAGCCCGGCGCCCACTCTCTTCTCAGAGCATTCTAGAGATGGTGGAAATAAAACTTAGAGACATGACAGGCACAGCCAAGGAGGATCAATTCCTGTCACTTGCCACCAGTGTTTACTGCTTCCCTAGGTCTTCAGAGGGTGTTTTTCTTTCATAGCTTAGGGGAACTTAACCTTTTAAAAATGGGAAGATGGTTTCTTCATGAATTTTAAATTATTTTTAGCTCGCATGTCTAGTATTGTTCATTAGATTAAAATGATTATTTGCTTTCTCTCCCCAAATACCAAATTCTGTTGAGTCATGCGGGGCGGGGAGGTGGGGGATGTAAATCACAGCACTGGGATTTGTGCCGACAAAAGGCGGGAGACACACCAGTAATGACTTGTATGGTAACACAGCTGAGAAAAGGGTATTCTCAGGGCCCAGTGTTGAATGAGAAGTCGACAACTTTCTATTCTCACACTGATCCCTGACATTAATCAATCTATTTACTTACTGAGAATTGATCAAAGGAGATAATATCTTAGTAAAAATTTAAAATATCTGTCCATTATTTCTAGTTATTTCTTCATATCCAAATACTGTGTACATAAAATATCTGCAACATAAGGATTATTATTTCATTTCTCATCAACTGCTTCAGTATCCTTCAAACATGATTCATTTCACTAACCTGAACCCAGAAGACGGTACAATTTTGAAAGCATTGTGTGATGTTTATATAAAGATTCTTAGATCATCAATAAAAGCCTATGATTTATTGCATTTTTATGATATTAGTATTCTAAAAAATTAAATAATTTTTAATGCTAATATTTTGTCTTGGTTTAGGACAGTTTTACAGATACATAAAGGTTTTTTTCTCTTCTATACCAAAGCTACTACTACCAAAAAGTAAAAAATGTAGTCATTCAGCCAATCAATACTTGGTTTAGTTTCAACTGAACTTGTTTGCCCCTCTCCCACCCCTTTGCCCAGTTGCCTACGTACGTATGAAATTAAATCATTTGGGTGCAGGCCCATTCTTTAATACTATCTTTAAAAAAACAGTTTTGCTCACATTAAACAACTTGTCTTTTAAAAGGCAGAATTTGGGACTAAAGTAAATTAACCAGAATGTTTAAGGAATTAAACATCTAGATTTTGTATTGAAGTGTTTATTCTTCCCCCAAGATTATTAGCCATGAAATCTTTCTAAACCACACCACGCATTCTAGGCTTAGTGAAAACAATGTGGTGAGTGGAATCTGTTTTTCTTTGGTGAGTCATGAAAGACTGCAAAGTCCTTCAGGCCTGGGATCATTATATTTAACATCAGTTCTTCCTGAGCAAAACTGTGGGTATACAGCTCTGGAGAATTCAGTAGCATGAATATCAGTCACAGGACATATATCCCAGAGGTTGTTTTTCTTTTTATTAAACCCTATTAGTCCACTTGGTTTCTTTTCATTTGTCTTTTTTTTGGGGGGGGGGGGCAGTAAGAAAAAAAAAGTCAGTTGAAGGAAGTTTCTAGTTAACCAGGTACTCAGTAATCTAGACTTTTCCTATGCCATGGATTTACATTTGTATGATCTGAACCATTTTTATAAGTTAAAAAAATATAGAACCAAACTAACTTCAAAGACACCCGACTGTATGTTGAACAAAACACCTTCTGGGGAGCAGATTGCTGGCTGGCATCAGGTAGTTGACCCATGTGCCCTGCTCCAGTGGTTCAAAAAGATATCCTTACTTAACAGAACTTCTTCTTCTTGAAGTCTTGGAATAAGCCATCTGCCTCCACTGGGTTTACAAAAGATCTGTGTATTCTAACTCCAGTACCCATCATGACTCTTACCGAAACTTCTGCACATTCTTTAATTTTTGGAACTGTTGTGTTGCTGAAAAGAGTTCAAGGCCTTTGAAAACGGAGTCCTCTCTCCACATGGTAACCCTCGCCTCCTCACTGCAGGTGATGGTTTTGATATTTGGTCTCCGACTTAGCTCCAGAATTTAAAAGATATCATTGTATTTAGGGGTTTTTTTTATTACACCTGTCTATCTTTTCAATAAGATTCCATTAATTACATTCCATCCTTTCCACTTTGATATCTCATTAAAATCTTATAAATGATCATGCAGTGACCTTGAAGGCTATGCATAATACATGAAAGTAAACCTGCAGTCAAATGTATTCTTTCACTCCTGACTGGCTACATCCCACACTTGTTTTCTTCTCCCAAGTGACTCCAAGTGGCAGAGCTCTGCTAACTGAGCCAAGGTGTGCAGGGATGCACTCATCTCCCAGCCCCGGTACCTTTCTTAGTCATGACAGCTGCAGTATGTTAATGGCTTCTGTTTGGATGTGATGGCCCAGTTACTACTTAGGGCACTCTGCTAATTAACATAGGATGGCAACAACAGGTGCAAATGTCATTTTACATCAGTATCATGCACAGGGGAGGAGAGCTAGCAGCCCAGAAGGGAGCCAAGAAAATATTAACTTGAATCGGCAACCTTGCAATCTTGGAACACATCTTTTTTAATGCCCATGATTAAAGGATTCACGAGCTACTGTTGCTTCTTTTTTCTGCTGCAAGAATGGTATTTCTGAATATATGGGAATGTCTTCATAAGCTTTTAAAAGTTATGTTTCAACCAAATGCACTTCTATGGCAGACCAAGTGAAATGCACATGGTCTGTATTTATGAATTTTCCTTATTGAATAAGAGTTCTGCTGAGTCACATCTACTGCATTGAACACCGTCTGCAATGGTCATGGTTTTGCACTGATGAAATAGTATCAGTTGGCATGGGTGATTTTCCCAGGGGATTCATTGCATTGTATTTTATTCGTTTGTATGTTTATTTAGAGGTTGATTCCTTTGGGGTCTTTTTTTTTTCATTTTAATGAAAATGAAAATAGAAATTCCTCTTAAAGTTTAAGGCACTGCATATATTCAATTTATCACGGAAATAAAATCTTTATTTACCCCACAAAGGAGAAACTCATATACTAACATCTCCCAGAAACAGTAATCACTCATTCTCTAAAACATAATTTACACCAAGTGATTTAGTTTACTTTTAATAAAGATCACTACTTTGATGTACAGATTGTCCCCAGAGAGTCTTATTGGCTTAATTTTCTTTAACAATCTGAGTTCTGTGAGATTTTTATCTATTAAACAATCCAAGAACATTGAAGATAAAAAAGAAAGAAAAGGTGAGAAAATTCTGAGGATATTACAAGCACGCCCTTTTGATTGAACTGACTATCTGGGTCTACCACTCGTTAGCTGTAAACTTCGGCCACCTCACGCTCTGAGCCTCAGTTTCCTCATCCATAAAACGGGGGTGATCCAAATACCTCAGGTGCTATGGGATTGTAATTGGGATCCTGAATTGAATTCAGAATGATTTGCATTTTGTTTGTAAACCACCAGAGCCAGAGCGGCACTATGTATCATGTAATTATCTTTACATGTCAACGACTTTGGGGCTACTATAAGGCTGGGCTTCTGCCAGATTTACTCTTTTATTTCCAATATCTAGCACAGCGTCAATGGGTTTCAAAAAATAGACTGTGCAAGATGTGTAAATGACCATCTGTGGTTCTTAAACCTTCTCATCCCAAGGGTTTTTTATTTACATTGATATTTATAGTACTGGAAAAAGTGATATGTTAGACACAAAAGGAAAGATATAATTGTAGCAGCCACATGTCCTCTGAGGTCTCTCTGCAGTGAGGTCTCTCCCACACCTGCCCTCCTTCCGAATAAAGGATCGCAACTGACATAATAAGGGGAAATGATTCTCTATATATTATAAACACATCACTGGATTTTTATTTTTAGTAGATGCAAAAGTAACTGTAGAAATGGTAACAGAATTACTTTTTTAATGATCATTTCGATTGTGGGGTTATTCAGACAGACACCCATTTTGGACCATATTATAGAGTGACCGGGAATCAACATGCCCCTGCACCACTAGGCATGCTGTCCACTCTCTCCTACACTCCTCCCCCGAGAAGTGAAATTCAGCATGTAACGTAAAAGCGCATGCAGTGCTGAAGTGGATCAGCAACCATACTTCAGTCCAAAAGGACAGACCACAGCTAACTGTTCTGTGTCCAGCCTGGAGGTGAAGCAGCCTCGCATCTTTCTGTGGATACGTGGGAAGTATCAGGGACAGAGGAGCTATTACTAAGAAATGTTTTCTCGCTGCCATTTATTTACTTGTCTCACACTTCCGTTTTCTATCCCAAACTATTTATTCCTCTTGGAATTCATTTTTCTCCACAAACTCTGTGTATAAAGTAGTAGAAAGTCATTACTACATATTTTGGTTGGGTTTCTCTAGCCATGAGTCTTTAGCATTAGGCACTGTAATCTTCAAAATATTTTGTAAAGGGATTCTATTGGCTATTTCTCACTATGACTTTGTGGGCCGAAATAGAAAGTTTATGTGCATTGTACACACAAGTTATGTCTCCCATGATCAGATGTGCATGATGAGGGACAGAACACACATCACTTCACTTGACTCTCTGTCACACGCCACCCAGCCCCACAGGAGCGCACCAGCCCACCTTCCAGGGGTCGCCAACTGAAATGAAGAGAGAGAGGAGAGTCAGTAAACATCCGGTGAGATCAGCACTACCCTTAACCGCAGGTACCAACAAGATGTCTGTTGGCCGAGCTCAGACTGCCTGTGTTCCAAGGGCACTTTGGACAGTGTTTCCCTTGGTCTGACTGATTCGCTAAGATTATCTTTTCAAAATAGACCTTTGGGTATACTTTTTCTCGACATAACTTCTCTTTAAATTGAAAGTATTGGCATTAAAATAATTAACCAGTTATGTTGTCTCTGAAAAAAATTATTAAATATCACTGGGTTTTAGAAATAAACAGCCCAACATCTTATCCCAAATGGGCTTTGCAATATTTCAGGTAGCTTGTTGATAGTTTGGGTTACTACTGCTGTGTAAAAAATTAGCCCAAATTTAGGACCTTAAAACCAGCATTCTATTATGCTAACAGTTTGTGTAAATCAGTAATTCACCCAGTGTGGGAATGGCTTTTCTCTGGTCTTTGATGTGCAGGTTCCCAGCTAGAAGACTCAAAGGCCCGGGATGAATCCACAGTTGAGGAACAAAGTCATCTGGAGGCATTTTTATTCACGCCTGGCAGCCTAGGTCGGCTGTGGCCTGGGGTCTCAGCAGGGGCAGTAGGCAGGAGTACCTCCATGCAGCCTCTCCTTGTGACCTGGTGCTCACTGTTACACAGTGTGTAGGGCTCCAAGGGAGTATCCCAGCCAGCAAGACAGAGCTGCACTTTCTTTTATTGACTCAGCCTTGGAAATCACTTAGCGTCACTTGAACCACAGTCTACCAGTTGTGAGCAAATCACAACCTTGCCCAGATGCAAAAATAAACAGAAAAAGAAAAGAAAAAGAAAAGAAAAGAAAAAAAGGACTCAAGGACAAGGTCAACAGGGTGGTGATTGCTGGAGGGAGAGGGGTATAAGGGGACTAAATGGTAGTGGGAAAAATAAAATGAAAGTTATTTAAAAAATATAGTCATAGGGAATACAGTCAATAATCCTGTATTAATTATGTATGGTGCCGGTGGGCATTACTTATTGGGGGATCACTTCAGAAATTATATAAATGTCTAACCACTATGCTGTACACCTGTAACTGATATAAAATAATTAATTTTATTTCAACTATAATTAAAAAATAGAAAAAAATAAAGGAAAAATAGAAAAAACTGGAGAATTCAATCCCACTGGTGAAAGAGTAGCAGCAGGTTTTAGAAGAGCGTGCAGGACAGGAAGTCGCGGCCGTGTCCTTGGACGACCCCGCCCAGCCCGTGACAGCCGCCGGCAGGGCGGTGTACGTGCCTGTGGGCACACCGGATCTTCAGAAAAGGCAGTTTGTCCCATGGTTTCCAGAAACAACTGACAGTAAATAAAGGGGGAGATCATCTAAACCATTACTCAACATGACTCATAACAATTCCAACTGGTCAGTTTGGTTTTTCACTTTCAACCCATTGTTCTGCATCCTGAAGATCTGTTAAAATGTCCCTTTCCCCCTTTGTAAACTATTCTTTCTCATTTAAAAAAATACAATAATTTGAATGATAATCAGAAGCAATGTAATAAGGAAGTAGACATTTCTAACTAATGCTTCAGAATAGCTCGACTAAGAAAATGATGTTATGAAAGTACAAACTGAGAAATAGAGTTTAGGGTTTTGGGTCTGTGCTGTGAAGGTGAAATTCAGGCTTACCCGTCTCTCAGCGAGCAGCTGCAGGAGATTCCGAGACAGGAAGGGGCACCAGAGGCGCTTCTTGGCGTGGCTGGGAGATTTCAGACGGGAAGAGACCACTGGGTCTCTCACGGTATGTAGGTATGGGATAAGTATGCTGTAACACATCTGCATTAGGAGACTGCCCCAGTAAAACGGCGAACAGACTCCCTAAAATACTGTGTCCTCTAAGAGGAAGCTTGGCTTTGGGCAATGACTAATCTTTACTAATTTTTGTAATGTTTTCCTTTTCGGATATTATTGGGCAATATAACCCTGAATGTTTAGCTGCCACTGTTTTTGCGTAATTATAGAGTCTTTAAAGCTATAGTTTAAAAAGAAATTAGAAGATTGATATTACATCTCAAACCACAAGGTATAACTAAATACAGAGTGGGGCAAAAAAAGGTTTACAGTTATTTGTATGAAAAATACAATAATAAATAATAATACAAGAATAAATTGTTTTGCATACTCATGACTATAAACCTACTTTTGCACCCCCTTTCTTTAAAGGCAAAAGTTAGCTATATAATATCCTCTTAAAATGTTGTCTTTAAGAGTGTTCTATAACTCCGGTTCCTTTGTATACATCTATAACTTCACCAAGGGATATTTAGATAATGGAATTATAACTCCTTGCCTAAGCTAATAAATTGTACTTGCTAAGTGAAGCTTTCTCAGAAATCCATTCAGCATTTACAGAGCTTTTAACTAAAAAAATCCAAACCCTGGCTGGGCCCACTAATACCAAGCACATATTATTTTCATGCATTTCCATTTGCATGTGCAAATATACATATTTGCTCATGGAAATTGCACAGGCAAGCAGATGATAACTTAGAAAAAGGACAGCCCCATTTAGCATGCACCAGTGCATGAAGAAACACATGCTTTCAGTGTGCAAAGATTGCCCAACCTGTGGGCAGTTCATGAAAAAAAAATTAATGTTCTTGTATGCATGGCAGGTGCGCAGACAAATAAAAAAGATGCCCTTAAGGGAGACTGCTAAAAGTTAACATTTCTTTCAGAGTAATTTTATTCTAGTTCTACTTATATAATCCACTATCATTTTTCAAAAGTTTGGAAAAAAACTAGGCTGAGTACAAGAATTAACTACTCTATTTCCTCCTCTTTAATTTTCAGTGTCAATTTTCATGGCTATTTTTGCTCTCTCCCTTCTGTGAATACATGTATGTGAATAACTCTCTTTCTAGCTCCATTGAAATATATCTGGTAATGTGAAAATCAACTTCTCTCACTTTAACTACCTTAATTACTTTTGTTAATTCTGGAGATTTTCCCCTCATACTTCACAATTCACCCTCTTCCTTATCAAAATGTCAAGGTCTTTTCTCATCGTAGCACTCATTACCCTACCTCACTAAAGAGTAGACCAAACTTAAATTGGTGTGGGGACTAAATATTGAGGCATGCTGCTTTTGTAAGCCTGAGTGGCTTCAGGACTCCCACCTGTAGCCAGCACACTCAATTTGTAGTAATAACCTGCATATCACTGCTCTTTCCCCCCAAGAGCTCAGACCTCTGCAGTCTCTCACTTCCACGCAGTTCAGGTGTCTCCAGCTGGCTCACAGCTAAGTGTGTCTCCCTGCCCTGTACTACCTGCTGGCTCCCCAGATATACTTCATCTTTGCAGCGTGCTGCTGCCCTAGCTGTGCAGACATCTCCATCAGCCAGGCACTTTGCCCGCTGGACTGCCTGTCTCTCTGGATATGGCTGCCCCCCACACACCACAGCCTCCCACAACTACTAACACGCCCATGAAGCCCCACTGTCACCAGCTACTGGCTTGGTAAAAAAAATCTTTACTATATTTTTTCCATTACCATTTAGTCCCCTTCTACTCCCCTCCCCCCAGTAATCACCACATGCTGTCCATGTCCATGAGTCCTTTTTCCTTTTTGCTCAGTCCCTCTATCCCCTAACTCCTCCCAACTAACTAGCTGTCATCTGTTCTCCATCTATGAATCTGTCTCTGTTTTGCTTGTTAGTTCAGTTTGCTCACTACATTCCACATGTGAGTGAAATCATATGGTATTTGTCTTTCTCTGACTGCCTTACTTGAAATGAATAAGAATCCATCTCCTCATGTATTACATTATGTCAGATGGCTGTATCCAAAACAGTGTGCTGTGCCCCGGAGTCTTGGCTTTGCCAAATAGGTCTTTCCAGTTTAGCTCACAGATCCTGCTCACAAGATCATAAGCCTTAGACATGAGTACAGTTGGGAGAGGGGAAACAATTTGCTGGGTTGATAGACACTGCCACCCTAGAAATTGCCAGAATCATCCTTCCCCTCAGAAATATGAGGTATTGTTACCAAGCCAAGCATATCAAGCCTCCCCCTGTGCCTTGGATAAGTTATCCTCTGGAAAGATCCCTGTCCCTCCCACGAAGAGCCTTCTGGTGGGCCTCCCCAACCGTCCAGCTGACAGGCTCACACATCTGTGGACCTCAGCAATGGACAAAATGTGGGCTGGAGGTAAGACCTCTGCCGCAGTTTGCATTCATATATATCGGTTCTTCTGTCTAAAGTAATTATTTAGGTCATTGATTCTCAGGGTAGAGACAGTATTAGCATCAAAATTGCTAGGTGAGTTTCGTCATTTTACAAGTTAATATGAATCACGTTTTTTTAGTCAAAGGAAAAAAATATGGAAAAAGAGAGAAAGCGGGAGAGGCAGAGAAAGACAGGGAAACGAGGAACTAGGACAAATGACGAGACAACCACCCACGGGCGGAGCCAGCGTTCAGAGTGACATCACGTCCTCCCTCTGACGTCACTCCGGAAGAGAGTTACGAGAAAGGGACCAAAGGCACCTCGCCTAAACGTCTGACTCTTAGGGAAAAGACTTTAGGTTGCTCCTCTGTTGAAAGGTCATTTCACAGGCTGAGTAACATTTTTTAAATCTGACTAGATAAGGGTGAGGGGACATCACACTTAAAAGAAAATGGACATAGGAGGGAGGAACGCATTCAAAAAGTTGGAGAAAGGGAGGAAGTAAGGCAGGGAGGGGAAGACGTATATTAATACTTTTAAAACAAGCTATTTACCCAAATGAGGTTGTGTAAATACATCTAAAATTACTAGTAAAGTATGTCATACTTTTGATTTATCATCAAAACACAAAAGCTGCCCCATGAACGGGCAACCAGTAGACCGCCAAAATCAGATAAGGGAGGGTGGGAACAAAAGACAGAGCTGCATGGCATTTCTGAAGCCAACCTAAGTTTCATCGTGTAAACTCAGTTTTTTCGTGAACTTGCACCCCCAAAGCATCAATAATTCTCAATATGAGAACAATTATAAATGCTAACCTCCTAAAATGTTAATGAACCATTTCTAATTGCTGACAAGTTCTCTTTATCTACCTTTTCAAAATTAAGATTTATTGGAGTTGGGACAGGGAGAACAGGATACGGGGGTACAAATTGTGATGGAAGGAGAGCTGACTTCGGGTGTTGAACACACAGTGCAACATACAGGTGATAAGTTTAATAAAAATATTTTTAGAAGAGTCAAAGGGGGTATGTGATCGATTTTAAAGTTTTCAAAAAGATTTCTGTGAGAATTTTCCCACAGCAGAATTCCAGCACACGAGTACTGACTTGCTTGTGGCAAAGAGAAAGCAGCAGGCCAAACAGTTTCCTCTGTGTCAGATGCACTCCTGTAAGATTTCCCGACAAACATACATCTATTTCTTCAGCAAACAAAACCAGTGTCTCCTCCTAAACCTGCTTCAGAAAGATGTCCCCTCAGTTCCCGCTGCAGCCATGCCCATTTCCTGGTAAAAATACACATAGTGCATTATTCAGAGTAGACACAAAACTGGGCACATAGATGGGGACAGTATAGCTGGTGGTCATTGGAAAGAACAAGAGAATGGCAGCAAGAAGACAGCATTCTTTTGATTGAAAGGATGACAAGTATATTCTGTCAAAAAGTAGTCAGATTAAAATTAAGGTAGTAGTAATTGCACGACATTATGAATGTATTAATGCACTGACCTGTTCACTTTATTTTGACAAATTTTATGAAATATTCTTTTCAGCTCAATAAATTATATTTTTAAAAAGTGTGAAAAAACAAAGTTAGAATTTATGAAAGGCAGGGAAGAAATGGAAAATTACCTCTTTCAATCATGTTTTCTTTGATATTCTTAATTTTAAAAAATATGATTTAATAGCTGTCTATCTAAAAACTATTATATGGGTACACACCTAAATGTCAACTATCTTAAATTTCTACTCATGGAAACCGTGATTATTTTGGTCAAACATAATTTTTCTACCTCTGATGAAACGTGTGTGTGTGTGTGTGTGTATTTGAATAAAGTTTAATCTTACCTCTAATATTAAGACTTGGGCTAAAGCAAGAAACACATGACTGATGAAAATGAGCAAGCATTTGGAAAGTTTATTTTATAAATGAGAAAGTTTTCTAATTAGAAGCGTTTTTCTTTTAAAACTTGCTCTATCATCCCCCAACTGTTCATCCATCAAGTCTATTACATGGTGAAATAGCATCGTAAATATTCCTATGCATTTTCCATCTTGACATATAGCAGAGCTGGAAAATCATACACATGTGGTGTTTCCCTTCTGATAAGGAAATATTAAAAAGCAAAACATGTTTAACCACATGGTGGATCATTTTCATACATGGAAAAGGAAGCACGGGAATTACTATTTCTGAATTGCCCACCATTTAAGACTCAATGTGGCTCTTCATTTTTCAGTTTTATCTTTCTCACTCTTTGTTAATTAAAACTGCTAAAAATTAATCTCTTGTCAAACTCGTTTGGTAGTAAATAGGCGACTCCGTAGCAGTTTAATATCTAACGACTCTGTGTGAGTTACCTCGGCCTATGTCCTACTAGTAAACATTTAAATATTTAACAGGGTAATTTGCTCATATTACAACATAATCTTTATCTCTTTTCACCTGAAGCATGTTCAGCACGGGTCAGAGGTTAATGAGAGTCTAGATGAACATCAATAGTGAGGTTAATGTCAGCCAGGCTGTGGAATCGGAGGGCCAGGGCCACATGGCCTTTCATAGCTTATTTTTCCTATCTGTGTAGTGGGGTTGGAGAGAATCTTAATTTTAATTTGTTGTAAAATTAATTATAACGAGAGCCTGTCTGGTTTTAGTTTTCCCTCTAAATGCCCACAGAACCCTGAATGTTCTAACCAGGCCACTTTCCTTGCGTTCACCAGAGTGGATGACTGAGTATCTCCCATCATGCCCAGCAGTGTGAGACAGCAGATGCTAACAGTGAGTGGGAATGTCCTGTTTCCAGCTCGAACCATTTCTTCCTAAATCTAGTTCAAAATTATTAATCAAATCCCTTTCTTTTCCTTTCTCTTGAGTGATATTTTTGATACCTGAATCCTATTAATATCTACTCTGAAAATAACACACTAGGATTATCTTTACTAATTTTCTGGACAGCTTTCTAAGGCAACTTTTTCTCCTCATTGTAATTTTCCCAACTGCCCCCTTGCCAGCCCCCCTGGTGGCTCTGTCCGTCCTCTCACTATTTCCCCTCACCAGTCACTGCCCTGTTTCTTCTCACGTGTTAGAAACTCCTTGTTCGAAAAGAACGCACTTTCCATTTCTGTTCATCCCTGTAGTTTCACGCATGTATGACAATTTAATGTTTGAAATATCAGGTTATACAGGTTCTCTTGGGAAAAAAATATTAAATATTATCAAAGCATTTTATTAATCTGCACCCTATGGTCTTTTTTTACTAACATTAGAAAAATTACATGAAACAAATTTATTATCAAATAATATTTTATTCCTCTTTATTTATATATAAATGGCACCAACCAAGCCAGTTAGTTTCTAATTACTTTATTTTTTAACATTTTATCATGTAAGCTAGACTGTCTCTTTTTCAAAGTAGAAAAATGTCACACCTTTCCCCCAAGAATTCCCCAGCAATCATTACAAACTCGGAACAGAAATTGTGGTTCTGACCAGTCGGGCTCCTTTGCTGACCATGACATTGTCTGACTCACAGTTATTCAACGCTTCATTTCATCAGCCTAACATGTATTTGGAGTCAAAGGTGTCCCATCTAGTTTGCCAGTCACTTAATAAGAATTACTCCCAACATATCTGTTTCGCATTATTTATGCTAACTTGTTTTATTTAAGATTTTATTTATTTATTCTTAGAGAGAGGGTAAGGGAGAGAGAATGAGAAACATCAACTGGCTGCCTCTCGCACACCCACAACTGAGTACTTGGTCCCGCAACCCAGGAAAGTGTCCTAACTGGGAATCGAACCAGTGACCTTTTGGTTTGCAAGTCGGTGCTCAACCCACTGAGCCACAGCAGCCAGGGCATATGCTAAACTATTTTTAAGAGTAAAAGAAAGATTACCATGTTTTCTCAGTTTTCCACAATAAGGCATTTTAGTGTACATTTGGTTATTGGGAGTAAAAGGGGGTAGTTAGTGTGGCACGATAACATCGCCCGGGGACAAGGCTGCATCAGTAAACACACCTGCCCAGCCTGGATATGGGATCAACACTCACCCGTGGGCGAAGAGGTCAGAATCTGAGGAAAAGCGACTAGAGACAGAGGGGCTGGGATTGAGCACCCCTGAAGGGCTGGGCACAGTCCCTGGCGGGCACACTGCTCCCGCAGCCCCAGACCCCACAGCAGCCCTGGTGGGAAGAACAGAGAACCAGGCCCAGAGGTCACCAAGAACAAGTGCCCTACAAGAGTGTATTTTTCTGTTTTGTTTTGTTTTTAATTAAGTTATATTACATGTGATATTGTATAAGCTTCAGGTGTACAACATATTGGTTTGACACATTTATATTGCGATAAAATTGCCACAGTAGCTTTAGCTAACACTTCTATTGAGGCACATCATTACCATTTTTTCTAGTGTTAGGAACACTTAAAATCCAGTCACTTAGCAAGTTTATCTTTTTATACTAGTTTTGTTGGAGTGTTTTGAAAGTCCTCAAGGAGTTGTGCCTTGGCTAGCCTAAAATGTGAACCAGTCTGAGCAACATGGAAAGAATCAAGCTTTGTTTTCTTTATCCTTATACAAAGGTTCGGCTAACCTGTGATTAGATCTGTTACTGAAGTTGTTCTACAATTACTATATAAATGGCATTTCTTATTTTTTACCTGATATTTTCTAAGAGCAAAAGCTAAGCTACCAACTCAGTTTTTGACCTGAGAAAATGCAAATAACTCCTTTCTTTAAAAGTTCTCTTGCTTGGCAGACACATATATCTAAGCTACAGCAAAGCTACTTCAACTTGCTATTTGGAGATTCGTAAAACTTGAATAAGTCAAATTTGCTCTGTGGGTGTTTCATTCCTCAATCAAACTTCAAAACTGCTTTATTTATTCTCCTCTTTTAATCTGTTTAAGGGGTAGGAAAGAAATAAGGTACCTTCAGTGTACTCTTTAGGTCTTTCCCTCTCTGTTCTATGCAGCTCATAAATCCAAACAGAAGCAAATATTTTCTGGATTTTTCCACACCTGTTCCCTCTCCATAATATTTATTGAAGACTCAGACTGTACACAGAGCTCACTCTCCCAGACACTGTAAGAAAAATAGTGGAATTATTCTCTTTGCAATGTAGTCAAGGAGAGAAACAAAAATACATGACCACAGTCACATGCGAGGGAAGTTTCTAATATACTATAAAAGGAATTGTGCCCTATGTGTGGGTCCATGTGTCTCCCATCAAAGACAGGGAGGACACCTTCTCAAAGACAAGCATGAGCCTAAGACAAAATCAAAGTCCCAAGAGGCATTTATAATCTGGTCTCTGAAAAAAAGTACTATACAAGAAATTCACAGAAAATAACAAACAAAAACCAGGATGTATCTGACATCAAGAGCAAGAGTATCGTATAAAATAATACCATAGGACTGACCTGAGTGAGATCTTTGGGCTGGAAGTTATTCTTGCTTTATTGAGGCCTGGCATGCATATAGTATGTGTATACCTATGCACCCAAGGCCCAGGTCAATATCTAGAACATTCTAGCATCCCAGAAGTCTCCCCCTTGCTTCCTTCCAGTCAATATCCACCTCACACCCAAAGGTAATCACTGTCGTGCTTTCTGCTGGACCAGAGAGGTTGGTGGGGGGGAAAAACCCTTCTCATGTGCCCAGAAGAGAAAGAACTTAATTCCAGAAAGATGAGAATGAAAAATTGGTGGACTGAAACAAGATGACGGCACTAGAACAGTGTGAGTGAGGGAAGGTCTCGGCACATTCCCTTCCCCCGAGCCTGGGCCCTACTCCCTCATTAATAAGCTCGCTCCCAGTCCCTCCAGAGCTAGTTCACAAGGTTCTCTCCAGAAAGCCTTGTCTACCCCTTCCAGTTCAAGACACCACTCCTACCACATGCCCCAGAACTCCTTGCTCTCAGCTGTACCAAAGCCATGATCGTGCTGTTTGATTGGAGTTGTCTGTCTGGCTTCAAACCTGTTTCTTAGGGGCTGGAATCCTACTTTATTTTTGTATCCCCCAGCCCCTAGCAGCCACATGCAAATGAATATACAATTTCAATATATTTTGTCTCAAAATTGAATGATTTGAAGGAAGAACCAGAAAACTGGTCATTAATAAACTGGGTCCTGGTACTTATCCTTCTACCAGTAATGGAAGACTTTAGAAAGTACACACACTCCTATTTCCTTGTTTTACTACTCTTACTTATTACAAATTAAATTTGATAGTCTTGCTCACTGAAGCACTTCCAGGGCACAGACTACATCCTGACACTTAATAAGCCCTTAATAGATATTTGCTGAAGAAATGAATTAATAAATAAGTAAGTGAATGAATGAAAAGCTCCTCTTACATAGACACTCTAGGGTCAGGCCTCCTTGGTCTCTGAACTCTGGTTTATTAGAATTATAAGGGGATACAAGTATCAAGCCAGCTGCCACTACTAATTAATTAATGTTACTATATTTAAAAAATCAAACTTGATGGGAGAAGAATTCTGTGATGTATTTTGAAAACAAGGCATGAGTGTTTTCTCACGTCATTGTCATTTTCCTCCACTTTTTTAGACTCTCAAACCCTATGAGTGAGGAACAGTCTGGGTAACTGTCACAGGCCAAGCCGCGCCTCCATAGCTCCTTTCAGCTTTCAGCAGAATTTGGAGTAACAGAAATACTTACTTTTACTTGACTCCCTGATTTAGTTAGTGTCTTTTGAAGTTGTTCTACAATTACTTAAGCAGATTAAGCCCCATCTCTTTTCTTTCTTCTAAATTTGTATTGCCATTGCTGTATCTTTTAAGTATACAATGCTGTCCTCTCCTCGTGACAAAGGACAGCTCAGCCTGATCCTCCATCTCTCCTCGTCCTGTCCCCATCTTGCCACACCATACCTGGGCTCTAATTGATGTCTCTCAGCAATTTCTACTCCATTAGGAAAAAACATCCCGAAATCAGAAACAGTGAGACCCATCGACATCTTTGGGTTTAATAGATAACTGCCCTGCAGCTTTTTCTCAGACACCCCTAGTCCCCAGAATTCTGGGTAAGAAAGCAGATTCGGAGATCTCTAGTGTAGCTGCCTACTGGTTTGAAAATCACTCCTCCCTTCTCCACCTCCATGGCACCCATGCAGCTTCCAATTCTCCTTCACTTCCAACTTGACCTTCACCTCTCTGTGACAATGAGCCTCAAATCTGATTACTGGTTAAGGTGAAACAACATTCACATGTGGATGTATTAATTCCACTCCAAATACAAAGCAATAATATAGGTTGTATATAATACATTGTTTTCAAAAAATATAAAAAATACTGGGTAAAGGAGAGGAGGAATATGGCAGAGCACAGGGACCCAGCTTCAAAGGCTGACAAGAAACTATTCAAGTTATGTAGGCAATGAAATAGAATTCTTAAGAATTCTATTTATAACAGATGGAGAGAAAAAAATCCTATAGAGATTGTGAAGGTTATGATGCCATGTATAATATCAAGTTGATATCTTCTGATGGTCATAAACGTATTATAGAAGGAGAATATGGCCTAACATCGGAAGAATCATGATGAGTGCTTTAATTCAGACGTGGAAAATGAAACCATGGACATCTATTTTGGAAAGATCCCTTCACATGTGATATTAAATGTACTTATTTCATCTATAAGATTTACTATACTAACAGCCTCCATTGAGAATGCCAGATTCCCAACTGCACCTGAAATTACATTGGAACTGCTAAGGGCTGTGAATTTCTTAGATTGTTAAATAAAATACAATATAATAAACTGCTAATCTTTTAGCATTCAATTCTCATAGTTAAAAATTCTTTCATATTTGCTGTTGCCTGTGTGCAGTTGAGAACTATAAAATAAAATACTTCCAAAGTTGATATTTGTTCTTTGCATAAATGAGTTAAAGACATTTTCACAAACTGAAAAATAAATATTTCCATTTGTAGGTGGTATATCTTATCTTTTGAATGAGGCTTCAGTAACCATTAAATAACTTACTTCAGTACCCATAAAGTAAATGCTGAGAATTAAGTTTGAATATGCGATTATGTCTGAACCTGGGAACTATCTATTGACATGTCTTTAGTGTTTTTTAAACCCATTTTTAATTTATTATAGTTATAACCAGCATTGCTCAAGTTATACAGACATTTAAGTGTAAATGTGTCTTAACTTAGTTAAAATATTGATACCTATGACTCTCAAATCCAGAAAAATCTCTTTTTACTAAGTGTTATTTGATGAAAATAAAAAGGCAAAGTCAGATTCACAAACATTTTTTTCAACATATTTCTGAATATCCTAAGTAGCAGGAAAAGTAAGGATATAAATAGTCTTTAAAAGAAATAAAACTATCATTATGCACAAATAGTATGATCGTGTTTATAGAAAATTCAAAAGAATCTACTAAAATTTACTAGAATTAAATAAAAGGTTAGGAGATTAAGAAACTAGTCATAATTGTTGAAGATAGATAATGTAAAATGGAGATTCATTATGCAATTCTAATTTTTGTATGTTTGAAAATTTCCATAATAAAATTTTAGATTCCTGGAAAGAAGTTAATATACAATAATCTGTTGAATTTGCATACACTAAGGACACAATAAATAATTTTTTAAATATTCAAACACCAAAATATGTCAAATACCTAGAAATAAATATAAGAGAAATACAAACTCTCTAAGCAGAAAACTATAAAATAATACCAAGATAAAGTTTGAAAATCTGAATGCCTGTGGGTAATCTTTGATCATGGATTGAAGACTCGATATTATAAAGATGTCAGTTTTGCTCAAAGTGAATTCAGTCTTCCCATAGTTGTGAGTGTGTATGTAACTTGACAAGTTGATTCTAAAAGTATTATTAAATTTATATTTGGAAATGCAAAAGGCAGGAATAACCAAGAAAAAACTAAACTTAAACAGGAAAAAGATAAAAGACATTGTTCTGTTAGGCATTAATGATTATTATAAAGCTATAACAGTTAAGATGGTATGATGATGTTACAATGATAGACAATGAAAGACCAATGAGAGGAAATAAAGAGCACAGAAACAGACCCCTGAATATCCAGATATTGATTTCAATAAAGGTGCCCCTGCAGAGCAATGGAGCGAGAATAGTCATTCAGTAAGTGATGCTGGTATAACTTAATATCCACAGACAGAAAAATAATCTCCACATTATAGCATAGACAAAATCTATTTCAAGTGATATGTATTTATGTGGATAGGTCTTAATAATAATGGAAAATAGTGTAGGAAAGTATTTTTATAACTTGGGAAAGGAAAAAAATTATTTAAGTTAATAAGGAAAAGGATGATAAATTGTACTATATTAAAAGTAAGGACTTCTGTTAATTGAAGGGGTAAAAAAGCACCATCAAATTGTGAAAAGGTAAGCCAGAGCATGGGAAAAGATATATTCTGCAATTTAACCATCACAGAGTTTATATCCAAAATACACAAAAGCTTATAAAAATCAACTAGAAAAGCTTACAGATTAACCAATAAAAAAGTAATAGAACTCTTGAACACGAATTCATACAAAAAGGATATCCAAAGAATTAGTAAGTTTATGAAAGGCACCACTGTCTCAATGAGGTACCACAGTACAGCTACCAGAATGATTAAAACTAAAAACAACTAAAAATACCAAGTGTTAGCAAAGATGTAATGCCATACAAATTTTCATATTGTTCTAGTAGGAATGTAAATGTATAAATTAACTTAAATAAACAATTTGACATTGTTTACTAAAGTTGAAGATATGTATATTACTTGAGCTAATAATTTCATTTCTAGATATTTATCTAACAGAAGTATCTGCCCTGTGCACCAAGAGAAATGTACAAAGGTGATTATGAGAGCATTATTAACTATATTTCCTGGCTGGAAAAAACAAAATGTGTTTTAACATTAGAATGGATAAGTAAATTGTAGTATATCGATACAATTGAATACTAAATAATAATAAATTAATAAACTACAGTTATCAGCAACAATAGAATAAAGTGATCTCACAAGCATGATATAGAGTGAAAGAAACAAAAAACATACTCTGTGATTTCCATTACATAGACTTTAAAAACAGATAAATCTACATGATGGTACCAAAATTCAGGATACAGGTCGTCTTTGTGGAGAAGAGAGAGCACAGTGATTAGGAAGAATCCTCAAAGGGGATTTCTGGGATGTTGGCAATGTTTTCTTCTTGACCTTCATGGTAGTTATAAAGGTATTTTCCTTAGGACAACTGAATTATACATTTGTGCACTATAAACTTTTAAAACAGTTTAGAATTGAAAAATATATATATAAAACAAAATCAGGCAGAAATGAAAAAAATTGATATGCAAATAACTTGTCAAAACATAGTATTTTAAAAATTGTCATGGAAATTTGTTTTAAAACCAAAAAAAAAAAATAAGCTAAGAGCTAGACAGGACATAATTCACTGTGAGATAATATTATGCAAATTAACCTTAATACATCATAGGTAGATCAAAATAACTCTTCAAAAAGTC
Organism: Tonatia bakeri; assembly: GCA_004024845.1. Lineage (NCBI taxonomy): Eukaryota > Metazoa > Chordata > Mammalia > Chiroptera > Phyllostomidae > Tonatia > Tonatia bakeri. Next base: position 268,378 of record PVIA01000599.1, on the reverse strand, counting down.
ATGGAGGTTGGAATGAAGATCTTCAAGATGTCTAATAGGCATTTCAGAAGAAGAAAACGATATAAAAAAATAAAGAACTATAGTCAAGAATTTTCCAAAATTGAAGAAATACCTGATTTCTAGAATAAATCAAAGTAATCCCATGCCTAAGCATAATAGGATAAAATCTTAAAAGCTACTAAAGATAATCTGCCAGTGAAAGAACAACAATTAGTGGATTTCCCTTCAGCAAACCACATTCCTAAATACAACATTATTTTTCAAACTTCTGAAAATAAATAAATCAACCTATAACTTTATACCCAGCTAACCTATCATAATCAACACAATAAAAACCTCCTCAGACATCAAAAACTACGAGAGTCTATCACTCACAGACTTTCATGAAAAATTATTAAAGTATATACAACAGGTACATACTTTATATACATATAAAGCATATACAACATGTATATACAGTATATGATTGTTGTATATTCTACAACAGTCAGTCTCCTTTAGATCTTCACTTCTCGTTATCTTTCTCATTATTTTTGAAAAACACTTTCGTAAAGAATTTCCTCTCCAAACCCCTCAATATGTTCATGTTTTTCCCTCTTCCTGAATCCCCCTAAACAATTACCAGTAATAATGTAGGAATGCATATTGTTTGCTTTCTGCTTCTGTTCCCAGATTACAGGGTAATGTTGAAATACACACACACACACATATACATATATACATACATACATACATCTTATGTGCAAAAGAAAAAATTAGCCGATTGAGCCATCTAAGCTACACACAACCAGAGTCTTCAGTCTGCTTGATATTTCATTTACTTATACCTAACATTTCATTTATTTATCTACATTCCTAGACTACTTATTCCAACCTTCTTGTTCTTTCCTCAGGCCCTTCATTTTTACTTTCTTTGTTGCCAGCCAAGTTACTCTCACTTCTCAGGGGAGAAAGAAAAACGCAAACCACCTCAACCTAACCTGTTTCTGTGAGGCCAAAATCAAAAAGAATACAAATAAATGTGTCTGTCCATTATGAAAGTAATTGAAACTGTTTAATTCCTTAGTAGAGAAGTATAATGTCATGTATGCTACCATCACCATCATAACATAAAGATAACTGTAGGAATATCACTGTACTTTTATCTGGAAGCAAAATGCTTCCTCAAATATCCTCACTCTTGGTAGTTAAGATTTATTATCTTCAATTATCATACAGGTAGTGAACGTCCTAAATCACAGTTAGTATGTGCAAGGCTGATATTAGAACCCATGTCCTCCATTTCCAAAGCCAGTGCTGTGCTCTGTATGGCTCCTGTCAATCAAGATGCTAGTGTTTTACCCAACTCTTTCAGAATAGAATAACCCTGCAGGTAAATAGGTAAAGTTTTGTATAAAAATGTCTTAATAGAAAAAATATTGTTACTATACTAATGACTTCCCTTAATAAAAAACATGAGATGAAGAGATACAGGTAAAGAGCTATATATCAGCCGTGCTGCAGATTTGGCCACTCTTTTCACTAGAAAACTGTACTTAAACAATCATTAAAATAAAAATAAAAATTAAAAAAAAACACTTCCTCCTACTCAGCGTTGTTGTCTTTGATGCCTACGGCTGTGTTTGCTCATTTACAAGGAAACATCTTCACGTCTTCCAGTGAAATGCAGAAATTCGTTGCTTTGAACTTCAGTCATAATTTTGTACTTGACCCAGACAGCAAGAAAACTTAATGTTGATACACTCTAAGAAAACATACCATTTTTATTATCTGTTGCTGTAAATAACCAGAAAATTAAAATTCTTCAGGCTACATTTCATCTTTGGATTCTTGAGCCCAGCTGAAATCAGTGAAAACTGTATATATATTTATGAGAAATTTAGCTTTTTAAATTTAGAGCCAATTGAAATAATTTTTTTTAACTTTTTTAAGTAAAAGTGATTGAGTAATACAATCATTTGCTTAATGAGTTACACGTCTTCGGTGAAAAAGCTTATGTGGTTCATGAAGCTGTTGCCAGGTTCTATTGTGATAAACATAAACATAGCTCTGGAAAACTAGAGCTAGAAACAAAACAAAATGAAACACTGCATTCTGAGAAAGAGGATTATACTGGGAAAAGGGTGTGTTTTGCGGTCATAAAGACCTGGCTACAAATCCTATATATAAAACTACTAGCTATAGATCCTTGGCCATAATCACAATGAGTATGCAATCATTTAATAAACATGTTCTGTGTGACAAGCATGGGCTAAACACTTGACCACAACTCCCCAAGAAGTCAAAAGATCATTGAAACCAACATTTCTGACAGTATGTCTGATACTGATGTGTGTGCTCTAGCATTTAAGTGTCCTGAACTCTTAGGTATAAGGTCAGTGCTACCGTTAGAGTCAGCTGGTGGAAACTGAGGCTTAGCGAGGTTACAGTTGTTCACAGTGACATAGAATGTGGCAGAGTCAGGATGCAGGCCTAAGCAGTTTGCCCCAGCCTCTGTGGCTTTCATCCAGGGTTTGAACACTGGTGGCTCAGTTGCCAAACCTGACCCACAGCACACTTCATTATGCCTGAGTAGTGCTTTGTAAAATTAAGACATTTCAGTGAAAGTTGGGATTTCTGATTTCTGAAATCCTGGAAACTCGAGCATCAGCAAGCTGGTATTAGCACAACAGCTGAGGAGCAGCTGCCCCTTTGGACAAAGCACATGCTCCCTGGTCCCCATGACTCCACACTGAATGACGCTCACCTGCCTCACTCACCAACATCACTTGCCAGACTCCTGCAGGCACTGGTGGCCATAGCTCTGTACATTCCCTTCAAGCAAGTACCTTGAAGATTTTATTTACTTATTTTTAGAGAGAAAGAAACGGAGAAAGAAAGGGGGAGAGAACTGTTGTTGTGTGAGAAAGCATCAATTGGTTGCCTCTCCCACAACCCCATCTGGGGACCCAGGCATGTGGTTTGTGGGTTGACCCGCAACCCACTGAGCCACACCAGTCAGGGCAAGAGATTATTTTGTATACTAGCAGCAGCCAATCAATTCAAGTTGACAATGTGGTAATCTTTTTTGTTGTTGTTCAACATGAATTTATTTATTTATTTTTAAATTTTATTTTTCAATTACAGCTTACGTTCAACAGTATTTTTTATTAGTTGCAGGTCTACAGCCTAGTAGTTCAACAATCATATACTTCACAAAGTGTTACACCTGATATTTGGCACCGTACATAGTTATTACAATATTATTGACTGTATTTCCTGTGCTGTATATTATTTCCCAATGACTGTTTTGTGACCACCAATTTGTAATTCTTAATCCCTTCACCTTTTTCACCCAGTCCTCCAACACCATTCCCTCTGGCAACCATCAGTCTGTTCTCTGTATCTATGCATTTATTCCAATCTTGTTTATTCATTTATTTTGTTCATTAGATTCCACATATATGTGAAAGTATATGATAAATGTCTTTCTCTGACTGACTTATTTCACTGAGCATAATACCCTTTAGGTACATCCATAGTAGGATTTCATTCTTTTTATGGCCAAGTAATATTCTGTTGTACATGTATATACCACATCTTTATCCAAGAATCTACTGGTGGATACTTAGGTTGCTTCCACATCTTGACTAATGGACAATGTGCTCTTTTTTGAAACAAAAATTTTCTAAAACTAATGTGTTAACAAATAAAAAACAAAAAATAAGCAAACAAAACCCCCACATATTCATTGAATATGTGCTATGTGTAAAGAACCTTATTGCATAGTCAGTACTCCCAAGGAGGCTTTGAACTGCAAGGTAGAGGCAGACATATAAGCAATGAACTCTATACAGTAGAATACAGAAGTTCAAAGAGTACACATTTCTTCAGTTTACTTTTAATTTTATTATTATTTTCTCCCTTAAAATTTTGTAGTTTTTTTAATTCAATACTATTTTGCATTCATTTCAGGTATACAGCATAGTGGTTAGTCAATCATATACTTTACAAAGTGTTCCCTCTAAATGTGAAAAAAGAATGAGATCTTAGCATTGTGACAGCATGGGTGGACCTAGAAGGTATTTATGCCAAGTGAAATAAGTCAGTCACAGAAAAACAAATAAGTGAGCTATGATCTCACTTATATGAAGAATCTAAAGAATATAAACAAACAAGCAACACAGAGTAATATTACTTTCACATTTATTTATATCTAATCTTTTTTATAAAGTACATACATAAAAAGTTATCAACCTAAAATCAATAGTCAAGAAATCGGAGAGAAGAGGATTTAAGAGTAGGTAAAACTAAAAGTGAGTAAAGATAGAGAAAGACTGCAATTTTTGACTCAGGACATCCTGGTAACCAAAAGTAAGAGAGAAAGAAACAAAACCCATCATAAGATTGAGAGCATCGATAAGATCATAAACTCACCAATGGCTCAGGAAGAATCACCGCTGTCCCGAAACACACCTGAAAAAAAATTCTCATAGTCAAAGTTTTGGTCAGAACTGGATATGTGAAAGTTTGCATTCATGGTTTCTGGCAAATCCTTAGGTGGGTATGTCAGGGCTTAGCAAACATTTTTTGCAAAAGTACTAGACAGCAAATACTTTAGTCTGTGTGAGCCATATGATTTCTCTTGCAACCACTCACCTCTGCCATTACAACATGAAAGCAGTTGTGGACATTATGTAGATTAACAGTCCATTAACAACTGTGTTCCAAAGAAACTTTGTTTAGAAAAACAAGCAACAGGCTGGATCTAGCCTGTGGGCTATAGTTCACCAGCCTGTTGTCTGCTGTCACGTAAAAACAGAATTGTCAGTTTTAAAAGATAATTTTAACAGTCATATTAGTGAAAAATAAAAGCTCTTTTTTATTGTTAATCGTGTCATGGAACTGATCATCTACTTCTCATGCTCGGAGCAGAGTGCAAGAAGTAAATAAAAAACCCTGTAGGCATTAAACACCGGAATTCCTTGCACTGTGCAGATATGCTGGCTGTCACCTGCAACCTTCCAAGAGGAGGGAGTGACTGACATGGTGTTGCTCGTGGTTCAGGGGCTGTGCAGAGAAGGATTGGTGATACCCGTGGAGCCTGGAGGCCCACCGAGCTCCCAAGTGTGATCCAGTAATGCATCCTCCAAAGACCTACGCAACAGCTGACCGATATCTGACCCACGGAGGCAGAGGATCCCTGGGAGGGGAGTTCACAGTCCTCCAGAACACTTTTCAAAAAGTTCTGAGGAAATCAGAGACCCTAAACAGCAAGGATTTTTGTTCTTCTATTTAGTTTTGTTTGTGGGCAGCAACTAAAAACACCCCTCATCTCTGTGTTCACCTGTCTTCTGAAGAGTCAACAGTTCAGTAACTTCAGAACGCATGTTAGTCCATCTCTACCCAAAGAACCGTCGTCTCTAACGTTTTTGTCAAAGATTCCAGAAGCACTATGTGGTGGTAATGCCAGTGCGAGGCGCTAAGTAGTCACTCAAACAAAATCTGTTGAGTTTGAATCTGTGTCTTCAAAGAGAAGCAAAATTAATTTCAGTTCAACAAAGTGACTGAAATGTGCAGAGAATGAAGTAATTAATTGAGTTTGGAGAGGTTAGGGGCAGCTTGACTGAAGACGATTCATTGGAACTTAGTCTCAGGGAATTAGACATGCACCACGTGGGCAAAACTCAGGGTGGGAGTTAGTGTGGGGCAAGAAGAAGGTTCTAGAAGGGGAAGCACGTTTTTTGATGTGAAGACCCCATGGGATGGAGAGGTGAGCAGGACGCTAGAAGGTAAAAGTCACGTCGAGGCAAGCTGAGAGCAACGATGCAGGCCTCCGTCTCTGAACTCAGACTCTGCGGCAGAAGTTTGTTTCGCTGGGGGAAATGAATCAAAGATCCAGGTGCCTGTGCTTGTTTCCCCTCCGTTCGGCCAAAGAAAGAGAATGGGTCAGCAGCGGGCTCTGTCTGCACATCAGCGTGCAGCACCCACAGCACCAGTGGCTCAAGAAGCGAGTCAGTGCTCCCGTGGAGCGGAGGCCTTAGACGCAGCATCTTTCAAGTGAAGTTCCTCAGGCTGGTGTCCTCTGGAACCCCCGCCAAGTTTAGTAGTGAATTGCAGTAAACCGCACTTCTGTTTTTCTTACCCCCAATGAAAAAAAAAAAAAAGAGGAGGGCAGATTTTAAAAAAGAAAAAAGTCTCCTTTTGTTTTCCTCGCTTCCCCACAGGGCTTTCGATTCATTAGGAGTCGTCACACTTGCTGGAGCTTCCCCGAAGCCGGCTGCCGCAGCTGTTGCTGCCGGCCCCCACGCTAACACAAGCAGCCTGCAGCCCCACTCTGTACTCAGCTTTTATTCCTGCTAGGGAGGCCGTCTCCCCTTCGGAAAACTCCCACCACTGCCTGAGCCGAATGAGGAGAGCTGCCTTTAAACAAGGCTCAGACCTTCAGACAGTAATTACTCTATCACTCGAAAACCTAATGCTCGTGTTTCATTGTGATCTCTTCATTGGTTCCTAGACCTCCAGCTCCACAGGGAATGTCACAAATTCATATGTTATCTCTGAAAAACAGATACAGCACTGGAAGCTCTGATGTACCTGAAAAGGGGTGTAAGGGAAAAAAACGAAAATAACATATACGTGTAGCCATACAGCTCTCTGTGACACGTATGAGAAAGCGAACACTGTAAGTTATTCAAGAAAAAGGATGAACATTTTTGACTTATTCTTTTTCCATAGAACTTGTCAACAGGCAAAGCAATGCTCGAAGTAGCAGTGGGTACAATCAGGAGTGCAAGGCAATGGGGTACAATGAGAAGGGTCAGCAGACCAGTGGAGCGAACAGAGAGGAGTTTGAAACCTGCCCCTAATTAGCAGGGTGATCTAAGTGAGTACTTCAAAATCCTTGAGACTCAATTTCTTGTAACCATAAATATCTCATAAGATTGGGGAAACTGAATTAGACAATGAAATGATATAGGTCCTTCAAGAAGCAGGCATCAGGAAAGTTCCTTAGGGGAAACAATGCAAAGTAAAGTGAGGAGGGGGCAAGTAGAGGCCGGGAGAGGCCTCAGATCAAAGGCATTTGGCCCCGGTAAAGTAGAGAAGAAAAGAAGGATGGTTGGATGGAAGAGTCTTTTTTTTTAGATTTTATTTCTTTCTTTTTAGAGAGAGGGGAAGAGAGGGAGAAAGAGAAGGAAGAAATATCAATGTGTGGTTGCCTCTTGAGTGCCCCCTACTGCGGACCTGGCCCACAACCCAGGCATGTGCCCCAACTGGGAATTGAACTGGTGGCCCTTCTGGTTCAGAGGCCGGCATTCAATCCACTGAGCCACACCAGCCAGGGTGGATGGCAGAATCTTCATTGTAGTTCTAAGAAAGTTTGGCAATACCAGTGGAAAGTACTCCAAGCTTTAGTCACTCCTCAGAGAATTCTCCATCTTCCAGAAACAGCTGCCTTGGCATCCCTGCAATGCTCAGTCACTGGCAGGGAGTAGCCCGTGGGAAGTGTGGCCTTGTGATGCTGTGGTTTATAATAAGAAATATATAGTAGTGTTTGGTCTTGGTCCTGTTTTTGGAACAGAGCTCCTAAAACCCTTGGAATTTCCTAAATGATGAGCAATATGAAAGTGTCTTTGTTATGTTAATGAGCTGACGTTTGGGAATGGCCCCTAAGTTGTCTAAAAATGGGGGAATGGTCCCAACCAACCCTGTGATTAAAGGATTGGAACATCCAGTCTCACATCCTCCATACCTTTCTGGAGAAGGGGGCTAGAGATTGAGATCAAGGGCCAAGGCTAATGATTTCAGCAATCAAGCCCATATAATGAAGTCCCCATAGAAACCTGAAAGGACAGGTGCAGAGCACTTCTGGATTGCTGAGCTGATGGAGATTCGGGGTCAGTGGTGTACTGTAAGAGAGAGGAGATGCTCTGAGCCTTTTCCCCATATCTTGCCCTGGGCTTCTCTTCCATCTGGCTGTTCTTGAGTTATATTTTTTATAATAAACCGGTAATCTAGTAAGTAACATGTTTCTGAGTTCTGTGAGCTACTGTAGCAAATTAGTCAAACCCAAGGAGGGAGTCATGAGAACCTCCGTTTATAGCCAGTCAGTCAGAAGCACCAGGAGCAACCTGGGCCTGCAGCTGGCATCAGAAGCTGAAGTGGTAAGGGAGGCTGTCTGGAAGGCCCAAGTCCTTAACCTGTGGGATCTGACACTATTTTCAGGTAAATGGTGTCAGAATTAAGTTGAATCCTACCTCACCCAGCTAGTGTCCAAAATTTTTCTGGTGTTGTGGAAAAACTTCCTATACACACACACATCACATCAGAATTAGTAACCAGAACCCTTTCGGCCTCTGTGCAAACCTAGTGAAGGACTCAGCACAGCACCTGGGGCCCGATGACCCCACTTACTCTTGAAGGAAATCAGAGAGAGGTACGCTCACAGCCACCACCCACAGCATAGGGAAGCACTCTGCACAGTCATTGGCATAGAGGAGTCAACCCAGCAAATGTATTTTTCTCCTTCGACGCCAGACATTTTGTTCATAGATTGAAAGAAGACTGTAGTTTTTATGGTTTTAATTAAATTTGACAAGTTGGCCTTCAGTTGATGGAATGTAGTAAACAAACTTGGAACATCTCATTCAAGTCTGAAAAATGGATGTTTTTAAACATGAACATTGAAGAGAGGAGATGAAGGGTTAGTGCTCTCCCAGCAAACTCAAGTTCTCCATCCCAACTCACCATCAGGAGCCCAGTTCCCAGAAGGACAATGTCGCACTCAGATTCATAGCATAGGGGACAAAGTGTTTTCAGCCAGCTTACGCAGCTTCTGTCGTGACTAGCACGCTTTCAATCAATAAACTCCTACTCTTCTAGGTTCCTCGTGTGCTGAGACAGTGCACTCCTTGACAGCCAGCAAAAACTGCTGCTGCTGCCGGTCACCACCCTCAAGCTACTGCACCTCCCAGCAGAGGAGACCTCAGACTTCAGCCTCTCTCCTTTAGTGATCAGTGTTTTCCTGTGAAAGCACAAGTCTACACTCTGCATCGTTACAGCTTTCCCCTTCTCATAAAAACATCTTTATACAGGAATGTACAGGTAATACACACCTGTACGCAGACTTGGTTTCAGATATCTGAGAATCCCACAGCAGGCTCTTTCTTACCAGCTTTTTGACCTTGAGAACATTATTTAACCTCTGTGAATCTCAGTTTCTTTACACACAAACCTGAAATAATAATATCTTATCTTGAAAAGTTGTCACGAGGCTTAAAGACAATATATGCAAAATCACATAGTATAGTGTCTAAAGCATAACAGGTGCTCAATAATTTATAACAAATAGTATCTTTCCTAGCCTCTTAACTCTTAAGAAAATACACAGGAAAAGTGTTCTTTTATATGCACTATCCAAGGGGACCCCCAAAAATTTATTTATAAAAATTTTTGTATTTATTCTTACATGTTTAAACTTCAGTCACCTTCAAACTGCTCTCCATGTGCTACAATACACCTATCGAGATGTTTTTTCCACTGCTCAAAACATTTTTTGAATTCCTCAATTTTGATTCCTTTTAGTGCTTCTGACTTCTTCTTTCACCTCTTTCGAATTGGCAAAATGTTTCCTTTTAAGGACTTTCCATCTGGGAAAATGAAAATGTTGCTTGGGGCAGGATCAGATGAATATGGAGGGTGGGGCATGGGGGTCATGCCATATGTAGTCAAAAACTGCTGAACACTCAGTGTGGTGTAAGCAGGTGCACTCATAAATCACCCATCATGAAATGGGCAAACGCGTTGAGTGAGTCTTCAAAAAAAATTCATGGAAGCTGAATGCAGCCTCTCACAACAATGCCAGCTGGTACACTGATACAGTTGGGTTCCTAAAATGCTCACGTAGTGGGGGAAGCCTGAATTACAAGGGGCTCACCCTCCAGAAGATAATTCTTGTTTTGGGGGTCTCTCCCCGTATAATGCCATATAACATAAAAAAACTGCAACAGTAAATTCTTAACTAGTACCATTATAACTGCCTAGTTAATATATAATTACAGATTGATCCATAGCTTAAAACAGTACACATAAATTTTTTAAATAATGATAAACCTCAAAAATCTGGATGTAGGGTTACTCTCTGTCTTAGAGTCAGTCCTGTGATATGCTTTTATTGAATTGTACATGTAAAATTAGAAGGTAAATGCTACCAAATATTTGCTACCAGTTGCTTCATAAGCATCTTCCAGATCAAAGCTCAGCTAATCTTTACAAACTAGAAGCAGAATGTCAGCATTAGATATTTTTCTTACATCTTCAATATTTTCTTAGTTTTTTCATACTTTGATTTTGCATGCCTGAGTCCAAGTATATACTCCTTTTCAACCAAATTGACTTATTCTTTCCCCTAGGAAACAGGGTCTTCTCTGAAATGTATGGATCCTCTCCTGCCAAGAAGAGAAAAGTCTTTATCTTAATCAGGTCAAGGCCCCTCCTTGCTAGGCCCAGAGGTTACTCAGCAGTAGCTGGTACAGAGAATGATTCCTGCTCTGCAACTGTCTGTTACCATGGAGACATGCTAATTAGTGAATGATGAGAAAGCAAAGGAGTTTGGGGTCTTTAAAACCATGAGAAAAAAAAGGAAAATGAATGGAAAAATATGGATGAGGAGAAATTAGGGGATCTTAAGGGGCAAATTGTAGGTAAAGGAGTCCTGGAATGATAGGGTCATAATGAAGAAGTGAAAGAGGGTTATAAGGAGAGAATATCAATGACAAAGTCTCATAGATTGTGAGTTTGAAGAAATGAAGGGTAGAAACTATAGTTGAAGAAAAAAAATGGAAAACTCCAATTGTGTCAAGTGCAAAGTTACAAGATCACAGAATGTTAAGGACCTGAATTTTATAGGTGTTGAATGACTGGAATATTTCTTTCTAAAGCAAAAAAAAATGTGACATTTAGGGCTATGAAAATAGATTGCAAATCTTTGTGGACATTTCTCTGCTGCAATTTGAATTCACATTTGCCGACCTGCCATAATTTGCTTGGTGGAGTGTCAACGTGCCAGCATGTGGTTTCCCTGTCCAGTTCTCTGAGCCAGACGTGTCCTTGCACTTCTGAATCTAGATCTTGAAGGAATCACAGCATAGAAAAAGAACATAGTTGGGAATTATTCAAGAGCTGTGTTTAAAAAAGATAACATAGAGATAAAACAAGAGCATATGAGCATTTATGGGCATTGAGTATTTTCAGAAATTTACCAGGTGATAACATCTATCATCCAAACAGATAATTTCATGTAATTTTCCTATGAATACTTTCTGTTTTATTTTATTATATATGATTTCTCACTCATTATCAGTGACTGTGCTTGAATGAGAGCTACTTTATGCAAATGTAAAGATAGTGTTGATTGCCAATAAGCAGAATATGCAAACTATCTGTGAAAGCCAGGGTACTATGACCATAATCAGCCCTGATATGAAGGAAAAGAACTGGTCTTTTGTGTTAATTGGAGGAGAGGCATGTAGCTAGGTAAGTTTCATGTGCAAAATTAAGCCCACCTGCCCTAACATGAATGAATTCATAGCATTCTACACCTTGGAAACTACCTCCATTCTTGGAGTTCCTTGTCTTGAATTTTCTACAGACGCCATCCACCCAGCTTGTCTCCCACCTTACAGATTCCCTCTGGCCCTTCAACTCCAATCAAACGCCCTCTCCCCAGTGGGGGCCTGCCTGCACTTTCACACGTAGTTAGCAGTGAATATCCATCTTAATGGGCCTGCAGCACTTTGTACTCACGTCTCTCATGGAGTGTAATTCTTGACATTTTGACTATTTGTTTGAATAACGGTCTATCTGAGATTGCACACTCCCCGAGTATAAAAATTATCTTTTGTGCACCATTCTATCCTCCTGTATGACCAGCATCACAAACGGTGCCTAGAAAATATCAGGTACTTGTTAAATATTTATTGGATGACTATTTATAGTAAATTATAACTGATAAGTAATTTTTATCATGATTTAAACTTTATAAAAAACTTGACTGCCAATAATGTGTAAGCTTATTAAATGCTCATGTCTCTTTTGCTTGTCCCTATCTTTCAGACATTATCTTAACAAATGCTCAGTTAAAATTTGTTAAATGAATAGCTAGATCCAGAATTAACCAGAGACTTTACCTTCCTTTCTAAATGAATACTTCCTTAGCAACAGAATAATGCCTAAAAATGTCTCTCTGCTATCAATAGAAATCAAACTCTGCCAATACATGCGTATCGAAAGATAAGCTTTCCTGGTTAGTGAATTTTCCATTGGAGCTGACACATACCAGGAGTGAATGTTCTGGAAGCTACAAGGGTTCCAAAAACAAGTCAGATCTAATCAGCTAGATGGGCAGTTAGTCCAGAACCAGTTCTAGTTCCAACCCCAGGAGGAGCCGTCTGCAGTGGGAAGCAGTGGGGGCGCAGCTCACCTGACTGGAGAGGAGGTAAGAACGCTGGCCCTCTCCAGCATGGTGACTTCATGTCTCTCACTCTGCTTTCTCTGAAGGCTTTCAATAACGCTATTAAATATCATCAAGTCAATGAATATAACATTAAAAATGTTTTTGAAAAGCACCATTTGAGGGAGACAGCACTGTGGGCTCTGGAAAATCAACTGTTCTCCCTGCTTTGCTCCCAGCCTTGCTTCTGAGTTAGCCAAAGGTGTGAAGGAAGTATGTGAATTTAAGGGCACAGCACACATATATCCACATCACTCTCTACCCCCAAAATATCCCTACAACAATCTTATCAAGTTAGTTTAGCATATAAACTTCCATAATACCAACCATTGTAGGTGAAGAATTTAATGGCTCACATTTAAAAAAAAAATCATATTAGCTGTCATCATCTAAGAATACTGACAGTGAGACACAGGGCAGATCTGTTGGGATGGGGGCAGAGAGAAGAGGAAGCACATAGGGCCCAAGGAAGAAGAGCAGAGCAGGCCAAGCACTGATGTTTTAGTGGAAGAATATAAGCAACCAGTACACAGCTTGAATGCTAAGTAACTGAGGACCACAAGGTCAGGGAGATAAAAGGAAGAGAGTTGGGAAAGAGAAATGGAGAGAGTTAAAAACAAATTCAATCATCAACAGTTTTGACTGATGATGGCCATGGTGAAAATCAGAAGCAGGCGATCTTGCTCTGGGCCACCACACACAGGAACATGACAGAGCCCTGTGAACATGTGCTATGGTCCATATATCAGGCCACCTCCTGCTACCGAAATGTATGGCAATTATATATCTGTAAGTGTAGTGTGTGTGTCTGTGTATGCCCAATCAGGTGATAAACTCAGGGGTCCTCATAAAAAATGCAAATCTGAAAGCCTTATCATAGAATTTTAAATGGAAAATATTCTATAAACTTCTGAATTCCGTTTCCATGCATTTAGTTTGTTTCACATCTACAATTGCTTCATTAATTTTGGCCAAACATTTTAAAGATTTACTTGGTCAAACTCACTCTCCTAAACAAGAGAACAGAGGTAGATCAGGGTGAATCCATTACCTCCAAGTATAAAACCCAGATGATTATGATCACTACAGTATCGTCCACATATGTCAGGCAGTGCACTTAGTCTGATTATGAAGAGACCGATTTAGGAAAACACCTAAGTATTACGTAATTATAACTTTGATCCATTAAAAATAATTCTGCAAATTTTCAATAGACTCCATTTCTTAGACCAATGGAACATTTATATTCAATAGATAGCACATACTTTTTGGAAATATTAAAGAAATACCATTAGTATCGTTTAGTCTTAACATTACTAGTAGAGTTGCTATGTGAATACATTGTACACAGACCAATGTCTGGAACTGAAGTTATAGTTTACTTTGTAATCACAGAAACTATAATTTAGGAAGTACCCAAGAGCATGAAAAAGCAATTGGGCAGTTGGACCACTCAGTTAGTTGATCTGCCCTAAATATCTGTTCCAAAATCACTCAGAACCCCAAGTTCCTCCATCACAAGTGGAACCCCTGCTTCCACTTATTCTTGCAGATTGTCTGTGGACAGTCTGGACTTAGGGCGTGATGCTGCTACTGGGTTCCTTGTTACTGTTCTCAATGCCTCTCAGTGGATTCTGACACTCTCTCCATCTTTTCCGTTTTTTAGTTTCCATATTGTGTTTTTGAATAACAGATTACATAGAAAAAAATGAACATTCTGCCAACACATCGAGTTCCTCCTAGGCTGTCTGGGTGGCTATAACTAATTACTACAGACCGGATGACTTATAAACAACAGAAACCTATTTCTCACAGTTCTGGAGGCTGCAAGATCAAGATCAGAGTGCCAATATGATCAAGTGAGGGCTCTGTTTTAAGTGGAGACTTATTGTTGTATCTTCATGTGACAGAAGGGGCCAAAGAGCTCTCTGGAGCTTCTTTTATGAGGGCTCGAATTACACTCAGGAGGGCTCGAGCCCAAAGGTCCCACCTCCTCACATCATCACATTGGAAGTTAGGGTTCAAAGGTGTGAATCTTGGAGAGACATGACATTCAGGCAGTAGCACCTTCCACCCTACCGCAGGATGGGCTCCCACTTCGGAGTGAGTAAGGGGAGAGAAACCAGTAAGGACTTTCCAAGTACAGAAATATAAGCTGAAAGTAAGTAAGTGCAGGGAAGAAATAATTCAAGGCTCACGGTGAGTAATAAACTAGCAGTAACTTAATAATGCGATGCTGTAATGTTTATGAAACAGTTCAAATATTAAGAGACACAAAAGCAATCACTTTCTCCATATTAATCAGCTTTCGTAAGACCTTTGTCAAGCTGCAGTGCCCCTCATTAGGGTCTGCAAAGGAGAAATGGAGTATTCCAAGAAGATTCAGAACACTGCCACTAAGATGATTAAAATACCAGGAAAGGCTCAGGGGAAGTTTCAGGTGCGTAAGGGGGTCCCACACAGAGTACAGTGGCTGTAGGAGCAGGGAATCAATGCCAAGTACAAGGCATATGCCTGGGTTTCAGGCATTATCTGGCTTTGAGTGTTATTGAATAATTGCTCCAAACAGTGAAGTGCATTAAGGACTCCCTTTCAAAAATCCTTCCAAAACAAGATCATTTTTTTTCATCTCTACGTACCTATGAGAGGAATGGGTAAGACGGTTTCTCTAGTTCTCTAGTTCATTAATTCTTGATTACCTGTGATTCTATGATGATGTATCAATTATTCAAACAATTTAGAGAAAAGCAATTTTTCTCCCATACAGCTGATATTTAAATATCAGATACCCAATACCGCATCCTCGTTTCAGGGGCTCTTGAACTGAGAGGCAGCACAATATTGAAATTTTATTATCAATGATACTGGAATAAATATTTAATTTTATTAGGCCTTGTAAGAACCTAAAGTTTGTCCTGAACTAGGGAAATAGACACTTCTTTAAAGAGAGTCAATCGGATTTTTTGTGCTCTGATTCTGACAAGCTCTTTCCCAAACCTGCTAAGTCACATCATACCAGGAACACGCATTGATTTCATAAAGGCACGAACAGGGCACAACTGGGGAGGAAAAATGAAATAACTATATGTCACCGTGGAGCCTTTCCTTTAGAATTTAGAATTTTTTTAATCTTTTTTTCCATTGTCAAAGGCAAATACGTCAAGAAGATGAACTCCTGTTTTCTTATTATTCCTTCCCCAACATGGAACAGGCATTCCAGCTGTGGGATTTTCTTATTCCTCAGAAAAAGTGAACACACAATGTATGTAGTTCATCAGGATATCTGTGGAGAGACTATGTGTTTCTTTATTTTTAATGAGGAAACAAATTAATTTTTGATGTTTCCAAATTTTTAAATATTTACACTTTTTAACAAAAATCATTAAGATAGTAAAAGTAGGTTTTTAATTTTTATTTGTTGATTTTTAGACAGAGAAAGGAAGGAAAAGAGAGAGCAAGAGGGAGAGAGAGAAAAACAAACATCAATTTCTTGTTCCATTTATTTATGTGTTCATTGGTTGTTTCTTGTATGTGCTCCTGACAAGGATGGAACACGCAACCTTGGCTTACTGGTACCACAGTCTTACCAACTGAGCTACCCAGCCAGGACCAGTGAGAATAGTTTTAAAAGAAAAAGTACAAACAAAGTCTGATTCCACAAAGATAAACTTTAGTTCCTTGAAGATGGAGGCCAGATTACCTTCAAGAACCCCTGAGAAAAATGCTCAAGGAAAGAACAAATGAATGCAAGAGAACTCAGAAACAGTACAAACAAACCAGGACTGGTTGCCTCTAGCACGCCCCCAATAGGGGACCTGACCCAGGCGTGTGCCCTGACCAAGAATCAAACTGACAACCTTTCGGTTTCCCATATGATGACCAACTAACTGAGTCACTCCAGTCAGGGCTGAAAAGTGGCTTTAAAAACTGGTTTTTAAACATTATCTAGAGTTAACTGTATTATATTTCTTTAATGCTTTAGACTTATTTCACCAAATAAGTCAAATAAAAGGCAACTTTCCCCAGTGCTAACATATTAACCATACCAAGTAACTAGTAGCATTTTTCGCTTATAAACCTCAAGGGTATAAAGGTTATAAATGATAGAATTCAAATAAATTTATTGAATATAATATTTGATCCAAGGGAAATGCCATTTTTATGGTTATACATATTCCCTTAAGCAAAATATTTATCTAGAGCTGTATCTATAAAGACAAAATTGCATAGTGTGGGAGGTCATTTAATGAGATTATAGAAGCTACTGAATCACTATTGCTACTTTTTTTCTAAAATGGGTGTTTATATGCTTTTATTAGTTCAGCCCAGAGTTTTATGTGAATTCAGTGCTCAAAAAATATCACTGGTTTCTTTGGGAAGAAGGAGGTGCCTTCATCTGCACAGTCTCTCCATTCGCCTTCATTTCCTAAATTCAGACAGGTTCAAAAACTTGAGAACTTTTGCTCCTTGAACAATGCTGTTTACCAAATTATATCATAAACCTCAGACTGGGAAAAAGTATTTGCAAAACATATGCAATAAGTGACTTGCATCCAAAACAGATTTTAAAACTCTCACAACTCAGTTAAAAGGTGTACAGTCCACTTTTTTCAATGGAAGGAAAGATTTGAGCAATTCACCAAAGAAGATTTATGGATGCTAAATAAACACATGAAAAAAATGTCTACATTATTAGTCATGTAGGGAAATGCCAGTGAAGGCTACAATGAGATATCCCTACAAACCAACCAGAAAGCCAAAAAATGCAAAACTCTCCAAACGAAGTGTGAGTGAGAATGCAGAGCAACTGGACTTCTTATCTTCTGTTGCTGGAATGGAAAATGTTTAAGCCACTTGGGAAAGAGTTTGGCAGTCATGAAGTTAAACACGCATTTACTGTATGACAACCCCTCTTTCAGGTATTTGTCCGAAGGTACTGAGAAGGAAAACAAAGACCTGTAGGCTAATTTTCATAGCAGCCGATTAATTAATAAGATTAACAATTAATCTTCACAATTGTTAAAAACTGGACACCCAAGCGTCCATCAACTGGTGAGTGGGTAAATTGTGATACAACCACGTGATGGGATTTTACACAGAAAATGAAAAAGAACAAATTATTAATACAAGCAACGACATGAGTACACCCTAAAAGCATTATGCTAAGTGAGAGAAGTTAGATACAAAAAATAATCTACATATGACTCAATTTATGAAACAGCTTGAAAAAGTCAAAATTCTAGGGACAGGAAACAGGACTGGTGGTTATGAGTGGCTGGGAGTAAGGGCACATGAAAGAGGCTTTAGAAGTGATGGAAGTTCTGTATCCAAATTGTGATGGAAATTACATGAACAGTATACTTTTTCAAAACGTGAATTATATATTTTAAAAGGATAACTTTTACTTTATATAAGTTATACCTCAATAGACCTCACATTTTCAAAAGGATATGTGTGTGTACAGGCTTGCACACACACACGCACACACACACGCACATGCATGCAATGACGACCCAGCAGCTCGCCCTCCCACGTGATGAGAACTGTTAGGGAGGGTCAGGTCATGTTCATGTTCCAGCCACAATTGTATCCTGTTTCACTGGTTGACTCTATATCTTTAGGGCATTTTAAAAAGAACAGCGACTGCCCACAACCACCAGGAGTTTGCACAGCCCCACCTCCACCCACAGTCAAAGAAGCAATCTTTTCACATTTTATCTCATTTGGATTTTTGCACTTTTTCTCCCTTTAAGTGTTAAATTGTCTAGCTGGTGGCCCAAACACGCTCACCAGTCCTAACATGTTTCACGAGCTCTTTTACAGGATCTTAAACTTAACCAGAGTCATTTTCTAAAAGGCAATAATGAAAATGTTCAGAGCAGACTGCAGTGCACAAGTGCATAATAAAGCTTTTACTTAAACAGAGCCTACCCACAAAAGTAGGAACCCCAACATCACCACAGCACGGCCATGGCGGTGAGGGCTGTGGAAAAACTATGATCAGGAAGATTCATTTCCACCTTCCTTTAGACCTTTTCCTGTAATTCCTTATATAAAAATCCCTTTTTTCTCCCTTGACCATTAATACTGATAATTGTATCTGTATTTCTTAAGAATATTATGAGTTGCCATTTCTGCATAGGAGCAGATTGAATTTATTCACCTTACGGATATATTATTATCACAGATAATAACTGCAGCATGATAATTATCATTAATTATTCATTTGGATTAAGAGGAAAATAGGCTTGTATTCAAGGGTCTTCCAGAGCACCGTTCATTGTTCCCGAGCCCTGTGTGCCAGTGTGACTAATTCATACTCTTTTCAGAGCCACTGCTGACATCTGAAGGGTCCCATATGTATTTATTTGAAGATATAATAAAAGGAATGAGCGCACCATTTCAGGATGGAGTCACTAAAATAGACATATGGTTTCTTCTTGGCCCTTTAAATGAGGGTATGCAATTGTCTGGTAAACTCTGGCTGCCATGAGCGTGGCTTCCGTAGATGTGCACGCATTCCTTTTCTTAGCATCCATGCCTCAGACTATTTAAGCTCATAAAAGCCTGTGTATTTACATAATAGCTTTTTGCAAAAATAATAATGTGGTAAGTCATATACGTTTTCCTTCATTGAACAAAATGTTTTAGAACAGTTATTTTGCTTGCGTTTGAAGTTGTCTTAAGGTTAATGAGCAGAAAGGGCCCTCTGTACAGTTTAGGAAGTCTGTCGGCAAGTGGAGGAGAGAGAGGAGGTGGAAAAAGGAAAGAGGAGAGTATGTCCTACAGACGCACGCGCTGTTTGGTACTTTAGCTAGCACACGCCAGAATGGAGACACGTCTGTATCCGCAGCGTCTCTTTCCTCTTGTTTCTGCCCTTGGTCTTAGTCCTCACTTTGTGTAATCTGCCATTCGTATTCATCCTGTTGAAGTGGATATCGATGGTAGTTTGAGAACTATGCCGATAGAGCTAACATTTAACACAGGATGCACTTATTGAGTATCCTTCTTAGAACTGCCTTTTTGAAGTAAGGGGAAAGTTGTTTTCCCTTTTTTGTTTCTTTTAATGATGCAAGAGAGAGGCTAACAACCCTGTGCTAAATGCTGCTTTTTGGGGGAAGATCCTTGTGCTCTTATTTGTCAATATATTTTCATGCCACTTTTCAGTTTTTCCTCCCCATGTTTCACTGGGGTACTCTAGAGCAGCCAGTAGTTTTACTGACAAGGAAACTGAGGTACCGGAAGATTAAATTGTGTTGAATGAGGAGGACACAGTGAAAGGACTACTTCAGGAACCCAAGCCTGCTGACCCTTCATTCCTCTTTCTGTAGCTTTCTGAGCACAGCTGTGAATCATCTGACGTAGATCATGAAGAAGAATAGGGAAGGACTCTGAAACCTCTGTCAGACAGAACTGCTCTGTGTTTCAGCGCTGGGGCGGTGGGCCCAGGAGTGTTGGCTCTGAGGCTCTGTCAGTGGTATTCAAGGCAGCTTCTATCGCTGCTGACAACAGGCCCCAACTGTTCATTCCCCGTCCCCTTTTCACACTAGTATACAGGTGGGAGAAAAGCAGGTTTACAGCTGTGAATATGCAAAACACAGAGTTAATCAAACTACTGTAATAACAACAACTACGTCTTTTTCCTTATGGACAACTTATGCCATACTTATGCCCCTACTTATGCCCCACCCTGTATGGCCCGTCATTCAGGTCTGATAGAGGGGCAATGGTCAGGGACACGTTTGTGAGGGGTTCACTCATGCTGCTGTAATGCAGGCTGTATTCTTGTATAGAAATCTCACTTTTAATCTAACATACTTATAATAATAATTACTAGTACTTTATAAATACTATAACCCAATAACTGCAATACATGGATTTTATACATTATCTGCAGAGAAAATAAATCCCCAAACAGCTTTCCTTTACTAAGTTCTTTAGGACGAAGTGTCAATCTACAAATTGGTTTCTTTGACAATTAACTAAGAAGAAGGCCTTTAAAACATGTCTTCTTAGGACACTGACCATTAAATTTTCTATCTACTCATCCCACCAGTATTTACTGAGCAGCCCCTTTGGTACCAGACTCTCTTCTAGTTATAACAGCAGGATAACTTCGAACAACACAAAGCCCTTACATCTTAGTTCACTCAGACTGCTCTAACAGAATACCATAGACGGGGTGACATAAACAACAGAAATTTATTTCTCACAGACCCAGAGGCTGGGTAGTCCAAGACCAAGGTGCCAGAAGATTTTTTTGTCTGGTGAGAACCCACATCCTGGTTCACAGATGGCCATCTTCTCACTGTGGCTTTATTCACCTGGTGGAAAGGAGGAGGAAACTCTCCGGGGCCTCCTTCCTCAGGGCACGAATCCCATTCACGAGGGCTCCACCCTCTTGACCTAATCACCTCCCAGAGCCTCACCTCCTAATATGATCACACTGGGGGTAGGCTTCAACATACAGATTTTAAGAAGACACAAACATTCAGTCTGTACTACACGCTCCCTGTGGGCAACGTACATTTAGTGGGGGAGACAGATGATACAAAAGAATTTCATGTTTCATAGTATGGAAAATATTATACAGAAAAATAATGCAGAGAAAGGTAAGAAAGTTAACGAGTGTAATTGGGGGCGGTTCCTTAAGATGGGACAGCGAGAGAAGGCCCAGCTAAGGAATACGAAATATGAAATGGGCAAAAATGTTACTGTGGATAGACTGAGGTCTTCCCAGGCAGAAGGCCAGCAAATGCAAAGGGATTCTTATGAGCAAGGGTTTTCAAAAGAGGGATCAGAAGCATCTCGCACCAGATAAAATGTTCTTGCCGACGATATTTAATTTGTTGTCAGCCTCTTTAATTTTCCTCTGAACACTTTTTTCTCTCTTGCTCTGAATTTTATTCTTTTCTGGCTGAGCCTCTTTGATCTGATTGTTTATGTACTTCTTTGTGGCCATGTTTTGTTGACATTTCTGTCAAGCCCCTCCCATCAGATTCTAAAAATGGAATAGTCTTGTAACCGTCATGATCACTTGAATACAAAGTAAGCTGGCACATCAGAAAACAGTGGTGAATTACAGTCACTTTACAGTTGAATCACAGTAAGTTTTGATGGATGGGAGGAAGAGGCCAAATTGCACAAATGTCTCTCCTGATGCTTTTCCTTTTTCTGAAAAGAATGCTGACTTTAAATCAATCATACTTATAAAAAATAGCTAAGAGCTAGTATTTCTTGAAAGTCCGCATTGGACAAAGGCTCCACTGAGCACTTCAGATGTTATTTCTAATTCGTGCAGTGATCCTATGCAGGAGGTATCACTACGCCCAAGTTCAGGGGAGGCAGCTGAGACTCAGGGAGACTAACTACCCCAAGGTTGTCCAGCTAAGTTTCCCTTGCTCCAAAGCTGTGTTCTTAACCGTCATCTCCTATTTACAGTTGGCGGACTGTACGGGTTTTTCAGCATGGCATGACTCCGTGAGATACCTGTTGAAAATAGAGGATTTTGGCAGTGGTGAGAAGAGTGTATCAGAAAGAAATGAACCTGGAGTTCAGAGAAGTGAAAGATAAGTTCAGTTTAAGAAAAAGAAAGACCTTAAACTAACAGCATTGTCAAAAGTGATCACAATAATAATCAGCAACCCCCTGGAACATGACTATGGAATCTAATGTCCAAAATCAGGAGAATACGGGTAGAAATGCATGTTTAAATAAACCACAGAACAATAACTCTTTATGTAATGTTTTATTTAATCTTCCTATAGCAGAACACTGCCCTCTATTGCTCTTTGTCTTGTGGCTCTCAAAGGTCCCAACTATAACAGGAAAATAAGGCACAATCCATCAGTGGGTCCAGCTACTGAAAGTGTGAAATGTGCCACTGGCCGACCCACAAAGGGGTCCCGATGAAACTGTCAGTTCACACAGGCACTTGTGAATCCCAACCAATTCTCCCAAAGCAAACACAGGCTTTAGCCCTCTGCCCTGACAGAAATGATGAAGCGGCGCTGTTGTATTTGTACAATTGCACGATTTTAAAACTTTATTGGAAATTTTAGTGACTGTAATTCAGTTCCCTAACCTAAATAACTATGTAGAATACATTGAATATACTTTCCTGCCTTGTTCTTGAAAAGATGGAATAATTATGACTATAAATGGCTTCTGCTTCCTTCCAGTAAGAAAGGCAGTATATACATGTAAGTAAGATAGAGTATAAGAGAGAAATAGATGCAGTGCAAAATGATAAGAAATCATCATATCTGAGTGGAGATGGATGCAAAACTGCCACTCATTACTCGAATGGGGAGAAAGTTAGTAGGCAATTAGCAGCAGCAAATGCCAAGTGGAAGGATAATTTATAAGACAACAATAAACCAATGAGACAGAAAGAAAGAGGAGGCAGAAGTGCTAATAAAACAAGCACAGCAACCAAGGGAAGGACTGTGTTCGCATGAGAAAGTAAAGCAAATCTTTCCCATTCTTCATCCTAAATTCCAGCATTTGCGATTTTCAGCTTGTTCTGGATTAGTGCAGTGGCAGTAGCCAAGCTTAGAAAGTTATAGTAATAGTAATTCACATTATATGCGGAAGTTTGCTTGCAGGCAACTAAACATCACCAAGACCCATTCACAGAGTGAGTCCTGCTCTTCTGAAAAAGAGAAGCTACAAAAATAGAAAGCAGTGATTCAGCCCTTGAAAATCAAAGACCAAATAATTATGCAGTCCGTGGAGAAGGACCTGAGGAATAGAAATCAGTCAGCTCAGCTATATCCACACACAGGAAATAATTACAGTGAAGAATTTTTAAAATTAAGAAACACAATGATTGACAGCATAATCTCAGAACATCTACCATAACTAATTTTTGGTATTTACCTGACCTAAAGCACTCCACAGCAATTAAAATATGTCTTAGTTTCAGTGATCTTTAGAGAGACTATAATTTTCTCATGATCTATTCATTGCATACAGAAGTTTTTGTACATGTGTAGATATAACTATGTGTATGTCACGTATACAATGAATGAAGTCTGCAAATAGTAACACCTAAGAACATTTCTTAAGTAATTTAAGAAATTCTTCAGTGTGTACTTTGCTATACATTTCATGTACATAATCTCCTCACAGCCCTATAAGGTGATTATTATTTCATATCTTATACATGAGGAAGCTAATCCTTAAAACTTTAATTTCTCGCTCAGAGTAAAGCTGTATTTTAAACTCACATCTGTCAGATTGCTGAGTCTTTGCTCATAACCATAGAGAAGCACAATATGGGGGCAGGTGTGGTAAAAGGAGGTTCAAATACAAGCCATCGGTAACAGATAAGTCTTAAGTAAGGATCCGAAACAATAAGATAAGTAATTCAATGATTAATTAATAATAATACAAAAATGAACAAACTCTGCCTCACGTACTTACTCTCAACTGAAAATCTACTTTTGCCAATCCCTGTTTAAATTATAGTTGAGAAGAGCATTCTGGAATTCAGGGTCAGACAGACTAAGTTAGAATTCTGGCTCTGTTCTTGCCACTCTCTTATTTAGAATTATTCAACAGGTTAGTTCACTTAATCCTTGTACTAGCTCTGTAAGGAAAGAATAATGATGATTTTCACAAAGACAAATATGATGAGTGGTGGTCATGATAATGAAAATGGTGAGGAGGAGGGTGGTGATGGTGCTGATAATGAAAATATCCATATTACAGAGTAGAAAAAATGAGAGGTTAAGTAACCTGCTTAGGGTCACTTGGCTAAATGAGAAGCCAAGTTAATCTTAACTAGAAAGGCTCTATTTTAACCACTCTGCTACAAATCCTGGAACGTCCTCTCCCCATGTGAGTACCATTGTCCACATCTCAGGTGTGTTAGCTTTTTTCATTGCTGTATAACGAATTTGCACATACTTAGCTGTCTAAAATGTACATTGATGTTCTTGCAGTGGCCATGAGTCAAGAGTCTGACTGCAGCCTAGCTGCGTCCTCACTCAAGGGTGTCAACGGCTGTAGCCTGGTGTCGACTGGACTACGTCCCTGTCTGGAGCTCAGAGTCCTCTTCCAAGCTCACATGTGGCTAGCAGAATTCAACTCCTTGTGGATATAGAACTGACTTCCCTGCTCTCCTGGTGGCTGTGAGCCAGGAGCCTCTGTCAGCTTCCAGAGGCCCCCACAATGCTTTGCCATGGCGCACTGATAGACCCTCTCACAATACACCAGCTTGCTTCTTCAAAGTTGGAAGGCATTCTCTGACTTCTAGTCTCTTAAAGGGCTCACCTAATTTGGTCAGGCTATTCAAGATCATCTTTTTGGTCCCTTAAAGTCAACTGATTAGGATCTTTAATTACATATGCAAAATCCCTCCACATTTGCCATCTCATGTTTTATACATATATAATGTACAAGAATAATCTATTATCTTTGCCCTATTCCGTGGATATAGGTAAAGTACTGGTCCCAGCCTCACTCAAGGGGAGGGGATTATACAAAGCCTGGATTCACTGGGGTTCATCCTAGAGTTATGCCTACCACATCAGCCTTAACATTGCTTTTTAGTTCTTTGCTCTTCCCTACAACTGAATTACTGTCCGACCCCCATGTCCTGTACTTTCTCATGATAGAATTTACCCCACAGTATTGCCGTGGTTCTCTCCCTGCTAGATGTTAAGTCCTCACAGCCAGAGATTTATCTTGTTCACTGTGGTATCCCAACATCCTTCTCAATGCCCAGCAATTTGTTATCATGTGATAAACAGAAGAAATTGTTATTCAAATGGTGTTTCTTCATAAATATTAGTGCCTGTCAGTAAATAAGACAAATATTACATATCATATTATCTTTTAATGTTTAATACAGTTCTCAAATTCACACAGTATTTTCACAGACATATAATTCCTCAAAATTCCACATCATTAGTTATATCTCAATAAAGCTGAGGGAAAAATCACAAAAATCTACATTACACTGAGAAACAATGAATAGAACACACATGATATTTAGGCATCATCACTGGCACCAGATTTCTTTTTCTTTTTTTCTTTTTGTATTAAATTTATTGGAATAACATTGGTTAAGAAGATTATATAGGTTTCAAGAGTAGATTTCTATGATACATGATCTGTATATTGCATTGTGTGCCCACCATCCGAAGTCAAATCATCTTCCATCACCATATATTTGGCCCCTTTAATCTTTACCACCTCCCTACCCTTCTTACCTCTGGTACCCACCATACTGTTGTCTGTATCTATGAGTTTCAGTTTTATATTCCACATATGAGTGAAATCACATGGTTCTGACTGACTTATTTCACTTAGCATAATAGTCTCAAGGTCTCCATGTTGTTGCAAATGGTAACAGTATTTCCTCTATCCTTCTAGCTGAGTAGTATTCCATAGTATATATGTACCAAATCTTCTTTAGCTAATCATTTATCAAAGGACATTTTGTTTTTTTCCATGCCTAGGCCACTGTAAATAGTGCTGCAATAAACATAGGGGTGTATATATTTTTGCAAATAAGTGTTTTCAAGGTTTTTGGGGGGGAGTAGATAACCAGAAGAGGGATTGCTGGGTCATATGGTAACTCTATCCTTAATTTTCTGAGGACGCACCATATTTTCACAGTGGTTGTTTTTCATAGTGGTTGTACCAGTCTACATTCCCACCAGCAGTGAATGAGGGTTCCCTTTTCTCCACAGCCTCTTCCACACTTATTATTACCTGTCTTGTTGAAAATAGCCATTCTAACAGGTGTGAGGCGGTGTCTCATTGTAGTTTTGATTTGCATTTCTCTAATAGTTAGTGAAGTTGGGCATCTTTCTATATATCTGTTAGCCATTTGTATGTCTTCTTGGGAGAAGTGTCTGTTCAGGTCCTCTGCCCATTTTTTTAATTGGATTGTTTCTTTGTTGGGTAGCAGCAGATTTCTGATTCATTTCTTTTCTCACTCTTTTCTGGTAGAGATATTGTCATACTTGCAATATGAATTATATCTAGTCATTTTAAGAAAGCAAAACTGCAAGTTAAATCTTTTGGTGTTAAATAAATGGATAAAGAAAATAAATATACCTAATTAAAGACTGGAAAAACAGTCCTAAATTCAGGATTAAAATGACAAAAGTGCAAACCATGAAAAGATTATATTACCACAGTGTTAAAAAAATATCTACAGACAAGGGAGTCTATAGGGAAAACAAAATTGAATACTTTCTAACAAAGTAAAGGGCAAAGTTGAGGTAATTAAAAAAAGAACTGTAGGAGAGGGGATGTTTTGAAGTCCCAAATTATAATTCCACTACAGCTTACTCTAGATAAGCAATTCAACTCACAGTGGAAACTATAAACTGACACTATCATTCACTTAAAAATCCACAATGCACCCTGGCTGGTGTAGCTCAGTTGACTGAGTGTGGGCCTGCAAATCAAAGCGTTGCTGGTTCGATTCCCAGTCAGGGCACATACCTGGGTTGTGGACCAGGTCCCCAGTTGGGGGCACATGAGAGCAACCACACATTGACGTTTCTCTACCTCTCTTTCTCCTTCCCTTCCCCTCTCTCTAAAAATAAATAAATAAATAAAATCTTTTTAAAAGATCCACAATGCTTTGTTTCTGCAAAATTTTATAATATTACCCTTGAAAAGCATATCTGAAATTTATCTCAACTTTTTCACATGTAGAGACACAGAGTCACACAGATATTCCTTCAGTTCTGAAACTCCTTCAAGTTTCAACTATTTTATTTCAGCCTTTATGCATGTAAAGAACCGTAGCATGAACAATATTTTAAGAGTCTTTTGCTCTGTTTCTGGATGAGTCTATCACTGGGGTAATCACACAAATGTGCCAGCTCAGTAATTACTTAAGACTGAAAAAGACATGTTCCAAATTTGGAAGGCATTCAAACTATTGCCCATAGCAGCCTTTTAAAAAAGTTCTACGGAGATTCCATAACCAGTTTATTGCTCCATTAAACAAAAGCATATCTTTCCTTGACATGTCTTCAGGATTCTCTATTAGTGAAGGACCTAGCTTCAATATTCTCCAAAGGAAAGTTCATAAATCATGCTCCGGGCTGCTCGGAGCGAGGAGAGGAACAAAGATAGAGAAAAAAATTGTTCTGGTTCTTTAAAAAGTCAGATGAGAAGTAAATAAAAATAAGAAACCAGGCCTGAGATAACAGTATGTTGCTTACTTTGTGCCCTATCTGTGTCTGCAGACAGACAAAGGGGGAATATGCGCTGTACCCAGCTGCCTGTGTTCGGCTGTTGTAGTGCAAAGAGCAAGAGAAAGGAAGAAGCACAAGGGCCAGCAAAGCTTTTGCGGACAGAAGAGGAATTAGCAG
Source organism: Tonatia bakeri (assembly GCA_004024845.1). NCBI lineage: Eukaryota > Metazoa > Chordata > Mammalia > Chiroptera > Phyllostomidae > Tonatia > Tonatia bakeri. Next base: position 240,541 of record PVIA01000599.1, on the reverse strand, counting down.
GATAATGATATCTCAGATCTATATTCGTCAGCCTCTTACAGTAAGCTCTGCTTCCACTGTCTATTAATAGTTGGCACTTCAGCAGACTTGAAGTGCAAAGATAGCAGATGTCCATTAAGATGACCTGAGGGCCACAAGAGCCTGGAGAGTTTCCTGCCCCATCGAAGGAGGTCACATGCCCTTTGTGCCCTGAGTTCCAGTCACTCCAGACAGGCCTGTGCTCTTCTGCAGCACATCATCCTAGGAGGAAGCTTGATGCCTGTCTCACTCTCCGTTCTCACTGCTCAGAATTCCTTCCCCTCCTAGCAGGGTGCCACGCCCAGAGTAGGGGGCTCCATTAATAACCCATTGCTGAATTAATGAATGGAAGTCAATGCTCTAAGTTTTTTTCTGCTTAAGCTTATTTTAACCCTCAGGCTACCGTGTAAGGCACTTCTCTGTCATGTGCGTTGATGATTTTCCTCTGAATGCTGGAGGACTCCACTCTCTCCTGCACACCTTATACTAGTATGTCATGGTGCTCTGTCTGAAAGCTTCTCAGACTTTCTATCATGCATACCCTCCTTTCTACTCTTACTGCCTAAAGCAGCATCTGGCATGTAGGAAGTGCTCAATGAACAGCTGCCAAATGAATGAATCCGTAAATGGAAGAGTACATCGCCTCTACCTCATTTTCTTTCCCAATTGCTCTGCCAGGTCCTTCTTTGGATCCACTACTTATATACATATACTTATTCTAAATTGCATTTGTCTTTATTTCCCAGACATGCCTAGACTTTTTTCCTATTGCTTCCTCCTTCTTGTTTGAGTCCTCATGTATGAGCTCATTTGTGGACTTTTTTTTTAATCCTCCAAAACTTAGTTCAAATCTCCCTTCTTCCAGGAAGCCTTCCCTGATACCCTTGGCTATAATCTCCCCTATTCCAAACTCCGATACTGCTGAAGCTGATCCTCCACTCCAGCAATGTTTGACCAGTGTGCTGCAAGAATTTTTAAAACATGCAATACCTGACTATTTTATTCAGGGATACCAACCTCTTTTCCCTTGGATTGTCGAGCATAAATATGACAACAGTCAACACAACAATAGCTGCCCCGTGTGAATGAATCAAAATTATACCTATTTTTGTCAGATCGACAAAAAATATAATATACATTTTGGTATGTTGCAGAATTTTAATAACTAGCTTATGTGTGCTATGACATGAAAAAGGTTGAAAATTACTTCTCTATTCCCTCAATTCTCCTCACAAAGAACCCTTAAAATTAAATGTAATGAGTAAAATTTTATTTTAGGTAATTCCAGTATTTTGTATTTAAGATGAAAATGACCTTAGATTCAATCACGATATTTGAGATATCAGTTTGAAGCTGCTTGTCCACTAATGAAAGCAGAATGAGAAAGTGACTATATTACCTTGCTCCAAAAGTCTCATTTTTACTCTCAAATGATATAATGACTCAAAATCAATTCAATTTGATAAATGGATTAAAAATCAATTTTAAAAAGGGAAGTAAGAAAACACACTAACAGTTATAAACATTTTGAGGCAATGTATTAATTGACTGAATTTTAATTTTAAAAATAGCTTTCCAAGTGCTAAACAGACAAAGGCCGAAGGTTTGGCTTTCTGAATAGATAGCACAGTACTCCACGGTTTTAAGGTCATCCAACCGATTCAATTAGCGAACGTTTCTCACGAGGTTTGTAAATGACACGTTCAACAAGGGTTGTTTTCTCCCCCCCAGGATAACCCAGTTAGGTTTGACAGCCTATTTACGAGAGCACCCTGAAGACACATTCCACGGTGCTCAACTGTATAAACAGACATTTGAGATTCACACTCTGGCTCGTAGCATTTGTTAAACATCTAAAACATGAAGTCAATCCTGTTAGCGTGTTCTTTGTACCTCTTTGAGTAGTGTGAAGGGAATGGGTCTCTAGACCTTACAAGTGTATCTATAAACTCCGACTTCAGTTGGCATGCACCCTCGTGAAAATCAGAAAGTGATTCAGAGATGACAATAAAGTGAAAGAGGTGGGGATCCAAAGAGACCTCATGAAAAATACAAGAAATGTGAAAGGGACAGGGCAATGGTCCTCTCCTAAGGCACACCTTTTCAGGGTCTAACTTTCCACCATGAAGAATTCATCCCTTTGAGTCAAAACAACCCATGGGAATGCTCTGTAAAAATGGACCAAATTACCTGGAATGTGAACGCAGACCAGCTGTTGGCATGCTAGGCTCACAAGAAGGGGCAATAAAATCTCTGAAAAACTATGAAGAATGGATTTGACCAAAGACCTGTAACAATAGTGACAAAATAGAATGTTCACAGCTCTGTTCCCACCAAATTTTTAAGTACCCCAACTCTCTTCAAATTTAAAATAGTTCTGCAAATTCCCAAAGGGGGTTTTCCTTTGTATATCAGGAACTTCTCCTGGTTATCAAGGTGCACCCCATTTTGATCATCTTGTAGCTACAAATAACCAAAGGGATAACTGTGCTTTGAGGATCCCAAGGACTCCATGATGGAGATCTCTGCCATCCACAGGTGCCAGCTCTGCAGCCAGTGCGTTCTGGCACCTGTGGCTGGTGGCTGATGCCTGATGTGGAGCTAATTCATCTTTCTAGGAAGCCATGTTCCCTCTCAGTCAAAGCTCTAGCCAACCCACGCTTCCTGTGTCTTCAGCTGTGGTATATCAGCATTTTACAGTTTTGCTCACTATTTTATTTTAATTCTTGCGTGCCAGGACTCCAGGTTAAATCATTTGATTTTCATGGATAATGCCATAGTCAAACACACAGAACAACCTCACATGCAGTTCGATCAGGTTTGGGGAATTGAACCTATTTAAGTTCTACTAAATTCTCCAAGCACTATGTCACTATGCTTTCTAATGCTTTGGTCTTTGACTGCCTCTAAGCAGTATTTATTTTATTGTTCTTTGTTTAGAAACCATTTTTCCTTAATGAAGAAAATAGAAACAACTGAATTGAAGTGTAGCTTGCCTCTTACTTTGATATCTATTGTCATAACATCTTTGAAGAACAGACACGCAACTTGCCTTTCCATATGCTTTACAGACACTCTTGGTGACCTTGACGTTTATAAAATCTTACCTTATATTGATCCGCAACCATTCTGACTCAAACTTTATAGGTTTGTACCGAAATTCAATTCTTTTTCTTGGTCATGAGCTCTTGCTGGCTTATTCAATATATTAAAAATTCTGAGCTCATGAGGGAGTTAATTTTGTAGCTATTTTGAGTATTTTGACCTTTAATCTCATTTCCTTCTCATTTAAATTAGTCTCACTTGCATAGTCAGAATTATATATTTTTAAAAACCTCTCATTCTCTTTAAAATCATATTCTTTTAAAGAGTACATCATGGGATTTCTCTAGCTCTGAGGATCTAGTTGGTGTCAGGGAAAGAACACATGCTCTAGAATTTGAAGTTGTGGCCACACTCTCGTCTGGCTAGTGCAGAAGAGATGATCCATAAATACATATTGAGTAAGTGACTGAGTGACTCGTGATCTCAAACAAGTCACTTAATCTCACTGAGTCTCAGTTATCTCATCTGTAGAATGGTGACACTGATGTCTTTTTTAGGGGACTGCTGTCGGGAATAAATGGGCTATAAGATCTGTGGGGGCATTTCTAATGGCAGCGCCTTTCTTTCTAGCCTTGCACCAGCTCCTGGTTTGCCCTGGGATGTAGGGATGCTTGTAGCGCTGACTGTCTATATGGTTGGCTCTCTCAAAATGTTTAAGCTGTTATTGTTATTAAATTTATAGATCCATATACTTGTAAGAGCCACCAGGTTTACAAGTTTCGTTAACAACCAGCAGTCATTATCCTTTTCCCTCTCCACCCCCAACTCCCCTTGTTCAGAGGTAGCCATCCACTTTTCATATTTTTAGCTAATTCTGTTAGTATTTACCCCCACATTTCTAAGTAACATGTTTATGTTGCTGCTTCTTAATTTTTCCAGTTCTGGGCATTATCTATTGACTTCCCACATGGAATATTAGTACCTAGCACTCTTCCCTGTCTTCCTGATGCCTCATCCTCACAATATAGTTACTTTTAAATGTCTGATAATGTCTGATAATGGACATTATTTTGACTCTGTGTACCATTCAAGGTTAAGTCATGGGATAAACAGTGATTGCCTATCCTTTCCAGCACATTTTAAATTATTTATGGTAATTAAAATTATCTAATCTCTTTGTTTCCTTTGTTTTCTATGTTCTTGTCACAGATTCACTTCAAAATCAACATGTCCAAAATGATGGCTTCTCCTAGTCTTGCTAACTCGAATTGTGAAAGTCATGCTTACTTGCTCTTTCCCTCCAACCCTCACATTTAATCTTAAATCTACCCTCCCATCTCCACTACCCCAGCTGGGCCAAGCCCTCACAAGCTTCACTTAACAAGGTCCGTAACTGCTATTTCCTCTTCCACTTCCCTCCCTGTTCAGTCCATTCATCATACATACAGCTAGGGTCCCTCCAAAAATGCAAACTAGACCATGCAGTTCCACTGTGTGAACTCCTCAATGGCTTCTCATTGTATTTTGTACAAAAAAAACATAAAATGTTCACTCTGTGCCAGGCCCACTGACCTTTTGTCTGTTCTGGAACACACTAATCCCATCTGGTTACTGGGCTTCAGCTGTTCCTTCTGCTTAGAATATCCTTCCCAAACTCTCTTCACTGCTGCTCCTTCTCATTCTGTCCTCACTCCTCTGGGCCCTGTCTGCTCTGTTTAAAGTAGGTTCCACCCCGAACTCTCTGTCTCGTCACTCTCATTATTCCCTCCATAGCACAAGTAACAACAGTTGTGATTCTTTATTTGTTTATTTTGTTCCTCACAATATAAACTCTTTGCAAACAGGACCTTGTCCATTTTGATCTTCAGTGTACTCCCAGCACCCCATGTCATGCACGATATTTGAAAGAGGCTCAATTGATTCCTAAGGACTAAGTATTGGAATGTAAGGAACGACCAAATGTTGAAGGGGTTTTTTTTTTTGTTTTATGGGTTTTTTTTTTAGAAGGAGAAATAAACTGCTATGGTTCCCATGCAGATGTGATAACTGTGGTAGTGCAATTAAGCAGATTCAGAGCTGAGGTAAAGAGAGAGGTAGACCAATGATTGCCAATACATGTAAGGATCTATCGTATCTGATACCTCTGACAGTAACTTGCATGAAGAGTAGAAAACATCCCTTTCAGGTCTGCACCTGATATAGAACCAAGTGGAGAAGCAAGAGCTCTGAAGACAAAAGCACTGGGGGTAATCTAAGGCAGCTGGAGTGACATCAGGGTGGGCTTGGAGAGGTGCTGTTTGGACTGACAAGGGCAGACTGAACATCTGCTAGGATCCTGGGAATCATCTAACTGTGAACAGGAAGGGAAAGCAGTGACTTACTAATGGTTTGTGAAGTCTGGTTACTGTTTTTTAGCAAGAGCTCATACAACTCTATTTATGTACTACTCTGCTTACTGTGACTAGGGCCAGTTCCTGCCTGCAAGGAATTCACAGCCTTACTTTTAGCCACAACAGCTGAGGTGCAGGCTTCGGACGCAGGTGGGTGATGGTGTCCCCCTCTGATCCTATGGACCTCATGCGGCTGGAACTGCCCACTTCTGGGCAGCATATTTTAGGAAATGTGTTGTCAGTCTCCAGGATTTCCAGAGGTGAGACAATCAGGATATCAAGAATTCCACAGGTTAGAGCACATGGTAAAAATGATTAAGGGAAATAGAACTGCATAACCCAGGAAGATTTTGGAAGTGCTGTGTCATAACTAAGACAGTCACTCCAGGGCGGTTGTGAGTGACAAGACTGGGATGCACAAGTGAAACCCACAGGAGAGAGACTTCACCCCAAGGGGAGGCATGTTCTAACAAAGATCTACTACTTCTCTAGCTTAATTAAAGGATGCTCTCCCTAGCAAAGGAGTGAGCCACTGTTACTGGGATTTGCAAGCACATCCCACAGGACCTGGATGAAAATTGCAACATGAGATTGGTGCCTCAAAGGTGCCTTTTGACTCTAGATGCAGTGATGCTAAGTCGGGGGAAAGTCCACCGAGGCCCCGCCAGTGTGAGCCTATATTTAAAGACAGTTAGAGAGAGCGTAAGTTAAGTCACTTTCCTGTTTGTACTAAGATTTACTTTTGTGCACCTACTCTCTGTGGAAACAGTGGAATTGGTGCCTGCAACATTCCTCATAAAGCTTCCCTATTATCATTGATCAGGCTACCTGGCTGGTGATCATAAATGAATAAACAGATATAAATTCCCAAACAAGCAGACACTCAGTTCTGGTTTTATATACACCAAATGCTATTTCTCTCTGCTACGTCCTATGCTAGCAGAGGAGGTTTGAAGTGAGGAGATCATGGGGAACATTTTTCCTAATGAAAGGAAATTATGAATATGTGCTTTCCTGGCAGCCTTTCATACTTCTCACTACCAGCCCCCTCTCCCCTCTCTCCCTCCCCTGCTCACACACAGACACGATACAGCTTCTCTCATTGGAGTCAATTAACATGGCTAAAGTGCAGAAACCGGTATCTTCATGCTAGCACTCACTCTCAACTTGCCCTGATAAAAATGTTTTTATTAACAACCTAAAAATTTAATGAAAGCCCTATCTTTAAACATATATATATATACATATCCACTGCTCTTTTTACACTAAATTTATAATGAGCCTTTGGGAAATTTCTGAAGTTCTTATACATGTATTAATTCCCATTAATTAACTTAAAGGCTAAAATGCAAATAAAAGTAATTTTGGTCTTTAGCAAGGGCAGGGCTCAAAGTGAAGAAGAATCCCTGACTCAGGATATCTTCCTCGCTGGAGTGAGCTGTGGCCTTCTTCCTGTTTCCAGCTCCCTGCCAAGGCCACCATTGAGTCGCGGCAAACTTAGTGGAAGTTTCCCGAGAGAGCGGGGCTACCGCCCCCCAGTGCAGGCCAGGAGCTGCATGAGGTGAGGAAAGACTGGGATGCACGAGTGAAGCACGCAGGTGGGAGACTTCCCCCCAGGGTGCAGTGAAATAAGCAGGCTGAGATCAAATCCCAGCTATATCTTATACGACCTATGACATTATTTATTTCGACATGAAAATAAAGAGGTATGCCACAAAAGCAACATAAATGAGCAGTTAATGGTGATTGTGAAGGCATTTTCCTGATTCTATATCCTGCTAACGTTAGAAATAGCTAAGGGACCGGCTGGCCCCATTTAGAATTTGGCAAAAATGGCATTATACCCACTTTCAACAGAAGAAAAATCCAGGAGAAAAGTCAGAGGAGTTCTCCCAAAATACAAAGTTCTGAGATGTGTGAAATACTATTTCAAAAAACAAACAAACAGCTATTGTGTCCATGAAGCAAGGGTAATATGAATGTTTCCCCAGTCCTGGAATAATTTGAAATGGAGAGGAAGCAATGTTCTTGCTTAGAAAGACACCCCTCCCCAAATGCACAGCCACACAAGCACCGCTCAGACATTATAGGAGAACAAACGGTAGAGTCGGAATCTGAACCTGGTATTCAAAAGTTGATGCTTGCTTGGACTGCTGAAGCTTTTCTTCAGCATAATAGCCTCACAGAAGGGAGATGCTGGCAGGTATTTCTCATCAGCTGGCCTCTGGACGCTATGACTCTCTGGCGGTCCTGCAGGAAGCTCTGCCACATGAGGGAAAGTAATTATGTGCCCGAGAAAGGCAGAGAATGCACTCAGGACGCTGAGCATACAGGAAGGGATTACAAGGAATAGCACTGTGTTAGAACAAGTTTTTAGCAATCCCCTCTGTCATGGTGAGCAGGCCCCTACACAGCCCAGTGGTTTGCAGCCAACAGACAAAGGGCTTTCACTGCTTTAGGTTGCGGCCCAGACAAAAAGCAGGCACAGGAGTAAGGGAAGGGGAAGAAGAGGAAACAGGCCAAAATCTTGTTCGCATGACCCATGGCCATGAACAATGGTATGGGGACTGCCTGAGGGAGTGTTGAGGGGTGGTGCTGCGGGGCAAAAGGGGGAAAAATGGGAATAATTGTAATAGCATAATCAATAAAATATAATTTTAAAATAAAATTATTATTAAAAAGCCATAGATTCTACAGATCAGAAACAGACCGTTTTAAGCAGGGAGCAGAACCTCAGACTTGCTGGACTCAGGCCCTGTGGTGACAGGAGCAGCAGGGCATTCACTGCCTCCAGGATGTCACAGCTAAAGAGCCTTCTGGTGCAGGTGAACCCCACAGAAAAAAAGAAGAGGAAACAGAAGATTGGTATTTTTTAAATGGAAAGTAGCTACGATCTAAATGGTTGCTTTGGGAACACTAGGGAAAAGGAAAACATATACAAGCTTAATTAATAGAATTCAGATGAAAGAGGGGTGAAGCAATTAAATATTCATTATAGATCCCATACAGCTATGATAAAAAAAACTCAATCAAAAGATGCGTTAGAGAAACAAAACTTTAAAAATGAGAAATGTGAAAGAAACAAGAAAAAGCAAGCAAGCTGTTCAAACTGAAATATTAGTACCTGTATATGACCAGTGAGTGTCCCAGGGGCTCCCCTTGTATCTGAATGATTTGCAAGTGACAGAGTGGAAATCTGGGAAAGCAAACAGTGTGGGTCATGGCAGATACTGCAGATAAGAACCGGACAAGAGGATATTTCTATGTTTGATTCAGTTCAGTGGAATCCTTGATTAGCTGAATATAGAAACTTCTGGAATAGAGAAGAAAATAAAACAGACCTGAGGAATAAAAATGGTGATAATAATAGCAACTATAAAAATATATTGTAAGATGTGCTCAGGTTCCTGGCAGCATGCCTGGCCTATTTTACACGTATTATTTATTCGTCATAGCAACACTAAGAAAGAGGTGCCATTATCATCCCACTTTATAGGTGAGGATATGAAGATTCAGAGATAAAGCTGTTCGAAGTCACAATAGTATTAAGTGGCAGAGACAATATTTGAATCCTGTATCTGTCTGACTTTAGTAGTTGAACTCAAAATCTTTATAAAATTTCAGTAAATTGTGTATTGTGTGTGTCTTAAGTTTCTCCCCCAAAACTCTCTAGTACATGTACAGTTAAAATCATCATCTCTTGATTTTCTTTTCAAAAGCTGTCCTCCAAAAATAGTAGGTACACTTAAAACTGTAACATCATCCCACTTGCAGGGGAAGTGGAGTAGGGACATCTAAAAGACCATCTGGGAAACTAAGTAATGAATTTATATTTTAAAAGATGGAGAAAGTTTTTCTTTGATTTGCGTTTTTATTCGAGCTAATTGATTCTTTGGAAAACTCAACGTATTTCAAAGAGCCAGCCTTTTTGAAGGCCAGGCAAATCTTCTCAAGTTTCTTTCCCAGATCGCTCAAACCACATCTCTCTGGCTCTCTCAAAATATGAATATGTAATCTTCCACTCAGCAAAGGATCAAGTCATACAGTGAGTCATAGCACCTAGAACACGGTGCTTATTGGATGAAAAAGATTGATCCCCCTCCTCCCACCTTCCCCATAGCTGCTCCTTGGGACCTGCTCTTGCAACAGATCAAAGCATTTGCAAAGCATGTGGTGTTCTCCGTGTGCATTTGCCTCAGAGAAGAAACACTCTCCTTTCCCATGATAATCCTCAATAATCTCAAACCTCCAAAGCAGAATCAAGAGAAGCTGGACACCCCCCCCAAAAAAAAAAAGAAGAATGTTTCGACTGCAGAGGTTCAAACCATTTTGACAAAAAAGTCTTCATGGGAAGCTAGACATGACTTCAGGACTTCAGTGTGGTCCCAGATTCACCCCAACAATCTCTGCCACCCCTCTTCCATTAGATAGGAGGAGGAGGGCAGAGCTACCCTGTCCTGTCCAGGAAAGACCCAAAGGTCTTAACATTGTCATCCAACCATGGGGTGCTCATGAAATTAAAATGAGGCAGAAGAGTGAAATCCAGCTTATAGATTCAAAAATTTGAGTGACATTTTAATCATTGCACAGCACAACCTTCACGTCTAAGTGTTTACATAACACTCCTCTCCTGGCCTCTTGAACAGAGATCCTGAACCATCATCTGCCCTTCATGGATCCAACGACTCCATCCCAACATTGGCTACTTTAGCAAAGAATCCTGCTGATTGAGTAAAAATTTTCAAACTACCAGTGTATTAACTATTCTCAGGAATTAGTATTCCCATGGACTGAAAGAATTAATCTTAGTATGACTCCAATGGACCAAGGAAATCCAGTCTTTTAATCTGTGCATTTGGCCCTCAAAGCACCTAGTATGCTCTTCCCAGGAATCCATTCCCTCCTCTTCCCCTTGGGAGCCCCTTGCCCACTGAGAAGCCATCCTCCCCACTCCCCCAACCACAGAGAAAAGAACGGCATGATTTAATCATCAGTTGTGTACCCTAACCCCCAAAGATACTACTTTTGCCTGTCTACACTTTCTCCAGGAGCCAAAAATAGATGAGGACATTAACCCAGTTTATTGAATTAAGCAATGAAATATATTCAAGCCTTCTTCCTTCTAGTTCAGCTTATGTTTTTCCTCATATATTTGCTTTTTACTTACTTCAGTGCCTTCAAAAGCACACATAAACTAGCACATTAATTCCACAAAATGAAATAGCTATAATAGGGTAAATTTTTTGCCTGAGATCTCAGAAATTCCAAGTTTAACCTCTTTGATGTTCCACCCACCATGTTGAGCAGTTCATCACAACCCCCCTTTTTTCTTATTATATATAGTTTTAATACCCTGAGAAATAAAAGTCCTGAACTCTATCTGATATTTTACTGAACTCCTGAACTATTCTGAGTTAAGTATGACAGATGCCCTAATGCTTGAGCCAGGGAAGTTGTTCTTCTAGTTCACGTACGAACATTTCCATTAAAAACCAGAGACCTCGGTTCTAACCTTGGCAATGCCTTCTCCACATGATTAATTATTTTTGTGCACACTGCGGTCCATTAGGGAAGTGTCAGCGCGCCTTAGGACTCGGGCACTTTTGCACAGCTGATTCTGCCCACTTTATTCTTTCCTTCATCTTCATCCAGCAAAATAAAGAATCATGTGCCTTGTACTTTTATTTCAGATGTCGTTAAAGTTACCATGTTATACATTTTAAATTGGGATTCCATGTAGTATTCTTCTGTTGAAGGATTCTATGTTAGTGTCACTGAACTCATTTAAAAATAGAAAGTTAAAATGAGAAAATGTGATCAGTAAAATTTGGAACCATTATTTAGAAATAACTTAGAAAAATAAGTCACATACAGTCTTTTTGTCATTTGAGGATTGCTATTTATATCAACAGCATGATCTGCTTTATATATTCCTATAGGCCATTGAACTGTGTTCTTTGGAACTTTGGCCTCTTCCCATTCAGCCCTCTACTGTCACTTCAGAAATATATTATGGAGTTGAACCCCAGGGTAATAAGATAATTGGTAACCTCTTTATGTGAAACGGTGATTTATTACCACGTGAAAGTAAAATGTGTTCCGTATATTTAGTGGAATATTTACAAAGAAGTGAGAATTTTAAGTGGTATACTATTAGTCGCTTTATAATTGAGTTAATGAATGAACTCACTGCATCTTCTAATTTAGTCCTCAACTTGAAAGGCAAAAACTGCATCTCTACCCAGCACACAAATATATAAAAATATCTTCTCCTTTTTATGACTTTATCTTGCTCCTTGAAATTCCATTATGGTGGTGACCCTTGCTCAATTATTTGATTTTCCAGCCACAACTGGAAAGGCATAAAAATCTACAGACATTTGTACCATCCTCTCTTTATTTTGGTCAATATCTCTCATTCCTTTTAAAGGTACTTTATTCTTTTTCTTTATTGTATTTTTTCTATTACCATTTATCCCTCTTATACCTCCTTCCACCTCTACCCACCTCCTCACCCGCAATCACCACGCTGTTGTCCCTGTCCATGAGTCCTTTCTCTTTTTTGCTCAATCCCTCTAACCCTAATAAAGGTACTTTAAATGCTTGGGGGTTTTTTAATTAAATATTTTCAGGTTGTTAAATTAATTGTCTTCTACTTGCTCATAGTTTTCTTGATGGGGAAAGAGAAAAAAAGGAAGAAAAGAAAGGAAGAGGGGTAATACATTATTATTATTATTATTATTATTATTTATTAATTAAGAAGTGATTATGTGTTAGGTACTATGCTAGGTGCTTTAACTTAATTATTGCTAATGCTTCCATAAACCCTGTCATTTATTTTGCATTTAAGGGAATAGTAACTCGGGAAAACTAATCAATATATTAGCAGCCACCTAGCCTCTGAGCTACAGACCTGAAAGGATCTCTCTGCACTTTCTGGTTCAGCCTCATAGGGCCCCACTGGAGGACATTAGTGGCTGTCACCAAACCAGCTGTCAAAGTCACTGGTCCTTCCCTGTAACCTCTCAATTGCACACTCAAAAAAGGTACCAGCCTTCCATTCTCTAAGATGTTAATATAAAAGCTTAATTATGCTGTTTTAAGGCTTTGATGGGGATCAGGATTCAAATGTCTTGAGCACAGAGCTAAGAGTATGGAAAAACTTTTAACAAAGGCCTACTGTGGGCCAGGACAGGACATACATGCTCATTTAATTCTCACAGTCCTCTAGCTTGCATACGTTTTAGGTTTCTACCACTGCAATGCTCGCGTGGCATGAATGAACATTCTGAGACAGCTTTTGGTGAAAGACGGGTGAACACGACAAGGAATAATTACAAAAATACAAAATTCTTGTTAGTAACTGTATGAATTATTTGGAGAAAACAGTAAAAGATTTAAAAATAAACTACATGCCAAACACTGCTGTGATCTACCAAGTTACAGGCTCTGTAAACTCCTCATTTTCTCCACTTCTTCTCAAATTCTCTGCCTAATATCACACATATAAACATATCTTTATTGAGTATGAAAAGAAGTATAATAAAAATGTAAATGTCTGATCCCTAACCCAGCAAATCCCCACTCTATGAGTGTTTTTATGTGTTTATTGAGTTCAAACAATTTCTTGTAATCCACCAGGTTAAGCTCTGTATTAAAAGTTTTACAGAATATGCGAGGGTGTATAAGACACTTTGGAAATATAGTAAGAATGCGAGCAATACAATTTACACTGACCAAAAGTGTGATGAAGAATAAATAATACAAATAAGGCAGTAAAGCTTAGACCATGAATAAAATATGCCTAAAATAAGGGAGTTCTAGCTTCCCATTGTTGGATGGCAGTGTTTATTAACTTATTTTCAACGTCACTCAGAAATTCTCTTGATCTGATCCATTTGACCAGACTGCAGCTTCTGAAATGTAAGATGAATTATTGTCTGGAATTTTTTAATGAATTAGAAAAATTGAAGGAGATATTTCAAGCACCTAATATGAATAAATTCATTTATAAGGCATTTTATACCTCAATTTGACCCTCAAAACACACCCGTGTTATTAACTGTTATCCATATACACAAACGAGAAAACTAAAATTAAGAAAACAATGACTTTCGCAGGGTCATAAGCAAGAGACAGAAGAAGACTTCTAACTCACACTGTCTGACTCAAAGTCTCATATATGTAACTCTAGGCCTGTATAAAGTGTTGCTGTGCTTTTCAAAGGTCTCAGGGGCAAAGGAAATTTATTTGAATAGTATTTTATATTTGAAATTGCTAGCTCTGCCACCTATTACACTAATTATGCCATATCTCGAAAATTATAATCAAGTTTAATTGATCGCAGACTATAAAGCACTTGATTTCATATTTTAGCCTTTTATTTTAAAAGACCCAAAATTTGAACTCTTTATCACTGATGTGTATAATCTTTACAGAAATAAAGTATCTCTAGATCTATTTGATTCCAATAGTTTGGGGAAGTTAGTAGAAAATTTTAAGCAGTGATATGTCATGGTTCTTGAAAATGAAAGACCATACTATATCAGAAACAAGAGGGGCAGATCATCGTAACTAGAGCTGAGCGTGTGCCTCCAGGATGACTGTTGGCGTTGGTGGGGCTGGGAAGACAAGTTGTGATGATACTGTGAAAGGCCTGATTTGCAGTCCTAAGGTGTCTGAGCTTTATCCTGGAGGCCATAGCTAGCCAAAGAGGGGGTGGGAAGAGGATTTTAAATTTTAAATAAGAAAGTGGTATGCTCAGGTTTAATTTTTGATGGGAAAACACAGGTGGCACAGAGGATGGGTTGGTGGGGACAGTCTGTGGCAGCAGAGAGAACACTTGGAAAGCTGAGGCAATAGTTCTTGCTAAAGATGGTTTAAATGTACATCATCAACTTCAGGGTGGATAGAACAGTTTCAGAAGCTATGTAAGGAAAGAATTTTAAAAAGTGGGCTAGAGTTGGGAGCTGAGAGGGCAGAAGGTCTGGCAAATAACTTTTGTGTTACAGAGAGGAAAAGGACCGGGTTTGAGAGAGAAAGCAATAAATTCAGTGTGTGGTGTTTGGTTGCTTGCAAAGTGTGCAAAGACGTACAGGTGGGTGTCTCTGAGGCCATTGGAAGTAAGTATCCAGAGGTCCAAATGAATTTATGTGAAATAACTGGACTAGTACACTTTGCTCTGAAAGAATCCCACATGTTCATAAGCCTTTGCAAACAGAGAGCTAATTCATTGCCCCTTCCATCACTCTGTGTTTACATCACATTCTCTTTCAATGAGTTTCTCACTCCATATAGTAGAGGAGAATTTGTGTATTGAGAACCTCTGCATGAGAAGTATATACTAGCAGTAGCCCAAAGACTGTAAACATGTTTGTAATTTAAATAGCCTGTCTATGAGAGGAATGACTTTATTTATTTAAGGTATGTCTCTGAGTGCTTGTTATGTACCAGGCACTGTGTTAGGTGCTAGGAATATACTACTAAGCAAAAATAAAGATAAGCCCAGCTCAAAGAGCTTTTCAGTAGAGGCAGAGACAGGCCTTGCTCAACTAAGCTCGCAGATGAAATCAGATGATCTAAGAAGACAAAGTTTACAGTTCTATGAGTACATAGAAGGAAAAAAGTTTTTCTAGAGGTCTGCCCATGAAAGTGATATTGGAACCAAATGATGAATAAGTGCTGGGTGAACACAGTAGGAAAACGGCCCAGAGGCGAGAGAGAGCACAATGCACTTAAGGAGCTGAAACAGTCCTGGGCTGTGCACAGGAGTGGAGAGAAGGGAAAGCTGTAAAATGATGCTGGGGGTGTAAGCAGAGGTTACAGGCCTTGTGAAAAAAAAATGCAGTCTTTAATCCAAGAACAGTAGGAAGCCACTGTAGTCTGAACAGTGACGTGACAGGATCCAATTTTCATCTTGGGAAACCCATTTTCTCTACAATGTGAACGACAGGTTGGTTCCTTTCTTCCATTGGTTGGAAAGTTACCCTTTGCTACTCTTTACCCAAATTGACTTTCTTTTCTCTTCATCTTTGCAGAATGCTGATAATCAGGATTGAACTGAGCTAAGGTAGACTTGGAAATGACCCTCGTATGTCCATATAAGATGCAGGCTGCTATCCTCTGGGGACTGGGGGCAGCTCTGTGAGAGTTGTTCACGTAAAAGTTACAAAAGGGTTTACCACTTAAAAATCCATGCCTGGCAGAGAGTGTGCAATGAGAAAAGTGAGGTCACTTGGGTTCTAGTTTCCTGGCTGCCACTTTCTGGCTATGAAACCAGGGGAAAATCATTAAAAATCTTCCCACTGCATATGCCTCATCTTCAGAAAGAAGGCAGAACAATGAAGAGGCTCTCATGCCCTTCTGGTTCCATTGAACAAATAATGAAGAAAGGGCAGTTCTTAAGCCAAACCACCATATGGTTCCACAGGCAGAGAAAACTATGTTGATACAAGGAAATTTACATGTCTGGACTCTGCATTAGAGCAGGCGGATATATATTATAAAATTAAAGTTTGTCCTTTTTATTTTTTGATCTACCATTTAAAACTGCATTTTTATACGTGGAACTAAACACAGACTCATATTGACTTCTATTTATTAGCTAGCATAAATACCTTGAAATTTGTCTTTGGACTCTTAAAAAACTTGAAACAGGTACAGTTTTCTTTCCATGTAAGCCAGTTTTGCAAATAACTAACAGACAGAATTATTGGTACTTTTTTCACAATCTCAAATCCATAACGAATATGTAGCTAATTCAAGCTTCATTACATTAAATTGTAGAATACACCATAAAATACTGATACTACAACTTGTGTCAAACAAGTAAACATTTGTTATGGTGACAGTAAAATTTACTTTTCACAAAAGGAGTCTACAGTAATAATGCATTCAATTCTATTTCCCAGAATGCTTCTTAAGTATGTTAATAAAGTCTTTATTGTGTCTGCTTATAAAAGTCGCCACCATTTCCCATTAGAAAGTCTCTGTTTATTCATCAAACATTTACTGACAGTGACTGCTGGGAGCAGCCTCAGATTTCCACTCCATTACACGTTTGTGGCATAAAGCACATTAATTATAGATATATTACAATATTCAACTCATTGAGGAAAAATTAGATGATCAAGGCTCATTTTCCTTGACAATAAGCAAGTTAATGAAAATACTAATTACCTGATGATGAAGTGGAGCCTTCAGGATTGACTGCTTAGCATCTGTAAAAGAGTCCTGCGAATCTAGCACAGAATATTAAAGCTAGAAGCATTGAAATCTATGAGCTGGTCCTTGCAGTTGTTCAGTGTCCTTTAATTAGAGGATAAAGAGTAATCAGAGGTGAGGCAGAGTTTTTTAAAACACTTAGGGGAAGTCATTAAAAAACCATATTCTTTACCTACAAGTTTTAAAATAATGTTATATGGGACAATGACCTGTCCAAAGTTGCAGGACTGACTGGCAGGACCAAGAATAGAAACCCTTTGGCTCAAGTGTGAACTCCTAACCTGGACGCTCAATTACAAACCAACAAAAGAAAGAACCTTTACAACATGCAAATTCACATTTGCTTTCCCATTTCCCAGGGTAAGCAAGCAGAAAAGACAAAACAAAGGATCCATGAGAATGTCCAATTGAAAACACACAGACTAGAATTTGGACTTTAGCCATCTTGAAGACAAAGCCACTTGAAAGGCCCCCCTACCCCCACCCACCCCCAGCCTCTCAACATTCATTAAACAAATATTTACTGTGGCCACCAAGGAATCCACAGGGACCAGAATGGTCCAGGGCTCAGCTTCCAAGGAGCTCACATTTCTCAGAATGGAAAGGGTCTGGGAGACAGTAAACATGATACAGAAAAGAGTGTTAAGTGCTCCGAAGACCATAAAACTGGACAATACAATGGAAGGGAGATGGGATGGGAGGTTCAGCAGTCAGTTACAAGACACTTGCACTGTGATCCGAATAACAAGACACAAGGCAGTCAGGCTGAAAGAAAACCACTCTAGGCCAAGAGAAGGGCAAGCGCAAAGGCCCTGAGGCCGGAAGGAATCTTGGCACGTTGACCTGGCACTAGAAATACGGTGTCAGCCCATGTGTAATTTTAAATTTGCTAGTAGCCATGTATTTTTTAAAAATGAAAGGACACAGCTAAAATTAACTTTAATATGTTTTATTAAACTCAGTGTTCATTCAACTATATGTTATGTGGAATGTGAATCCACTTTATTCTAAATAATTATGCATAGATTCATTGTCTGCATGGATATTGCTATCTCCTAATTACTCATTTTATAATGACTGCAGCCCTATTTTCAGCCATTTTGAAATTATATGGGAGAAAACTTGATTCAGTCTAAACTAGAAGTTTAGAGTAGAAGTGTAGGCTGAATAGTGCTCCACTCCAGGCACAGAAAAGCCAGTTCACATCAGGTAAGGGGTTAGGGATCCTTAAAAATATGCCTTTCCTGATAGGCATGAAAAGATGCTCAACATGATTTGTCATCAGGGGAATGCAAATTAAAACAACAATGAGGTATCACTACGCCTTTCAGAAGGGCTAAAATCCAAAAAAAAAAAAAAACTTACAACACCAATTGCTGGTAAGGATGCCACATAACAGGCATTCTCATTTATTGCTGATGGGAATGCAAAATGGTACAGCCACTTTGGAAGATGGTCTGTGAATTTCATACAAAGCTAAGCATAGTCTTCACATATGAGCCAGCAATTACATTGCTAGTTATTTACTGAACTGATTTAAAAACTATTTGTTGTTCCCCTTATTTATGCATTCATTGGTTGATTTTTGTATGTGTCCTAACTGGGCATGGAACCCACAATCTTAGCATATCAGGGTGACACTCTAACCAACTGAGCTACCCAACCAGGGCCTGATTTAAAAACTTATGTCCATGTGAAAACCTGCACACAAATGTTTATATAAGTTTTTGTCATAATCACCCAAAACTGCAAACAGCCAACATGTCTTTAAACAGATGAATGGGTAACCAAATCTCGGCACACCCACATTGCATACCATTCAACAGTTAAAAAAGAGGAATGTGCTACCAAACTACTCATGTTCATAAAGACATGAGTGAATGTTAAATACGTATTTCAAAGTGAAATAAGCAATCCTTCAGACTATACACTGTATAATTTCAGTTAGAGGACACTGTTGAAAAGGTGAAACTGTACAGATGGTAAAAACATAAATTGAAAGTAGGAAAATGCTAAAAAAAATAAATAATGTAGTATTGGGTTGTACTATTGGATCCTAGACTATATAGTAAATATCTCTGAGTGCATACTGAATTAAAAAATAAATGGGAGAGAAGAGACACATTTTCCTCATAGAAAAATCCCAAATTCTACAACAATACTCAACTCTCAAGGAGGCGGAGAGTAACTTCTCATACTTAAGTGGAGGCTGCACATTAAGACTTCTTTCCCAAGAGTACAGTATGAAAAGGGAGTGGGGTGAAGAGTAACTTTATGGTTGAGAAATCTGATAAATATTCCTCAGCCAGGTGATCAAGGTTGGCTTCCATAGTAATAAGTCATAATGATAGTAAAAACCCCTGACATATGACTAGAATGGTGCTTTATGGTCTTTCTCCCCAAAATACATTAGCCCACTTTAATCAAGAAAAATCATAATTGAATAACATTCTACAAAACACCTGACCAGTGTGCCTCAAAATTGTCAGTCACTGAAAAAAGGAAAATCTGAGAAACTTTCTCAGCTAACAGATGCCTAAGAAGATGTGATAATTAAGTGTAATATGGTATTCCTGGGTAGGATACTGGAACAGAAATAGGACATTAAGTTAAAACTAAGGAAGTATGAATAAAATATCGACTTTAGTAAATAATAATATATCAATATTGGCTCATTGCTTGTGAAAAATGAACCATACTAGTGTAGGACATTCATAATGGGGATGATTGGGTTACGATACAGAAGAACTCTGTAGTATCTCTGCAACTTTTCTACAGATCTAAAACTATTCTAAAACAAAATGTTTATTTTTTAAAATAGGCATTTTCCACACAGGACTGAATTATTTCTTCCATTTCCCCTACTGGCAGTCTCAGTCAGAATAGGCAAACTGCTGAGTATGTCGTCTGAATTTGTTCCAGCATCAATTTGTATTTTCCATGCTCTTTTGAATTCAACTAATAGCTCGGCACAGCCTCTCCCTTTTCCTGTGCATTATCCGTTGAACGAGTTCCAAAGCACTCTGCTGCGGAGGGGCCAAAGATCCAATTTGATGGATGGTCATTTCACACACCTGTTTTGGGGTCTTTGATTGATGTGCTGGCTGGCATACATCTAATGTAACTTTCCTAATAGGGACGTGAGGAAAACATACATTTGAGCAAGCCACAATCCAGTTTGCTGCTCATCCAAAGGCTTAATTTAGAAATAGTTACTTAATAATTCAGTATGGACAATTCCTTGATTCCCATTGACTTTCAATTCAATCAGCAAAGCTGCCTCTTGGATTTTCCATTATTATGAAGACTGATGTATTTTATAAGAGCAAACAGCTGCTCTGGCAGATTAATGTTCCTTCTTGCCACCCTGCAGTGAAAGCTTACTTGGAATTCTTCTCTTGTGAAAAGAAGTTTAGATCCAAATGATTTAACTGGCTGGCCACCAATAACTAGTTCACTTCCCTGTCCTGTGTCTATTCTTATAACCCTTACCTACCAAAGTTCTTCAAGATCTTTGGATAGATAGCCTCTCCTGAATTAAATATCACACAGAGTGAAATGTCCAAGAACTTGAAGTTGGGAAAATTTGTCTCTTCATCTCGGACTCTTCATTTTTTTTCTGGACAAGTTATTTAACCCCTAAATGCTTTTTCCTCCCCCATTAAATGGGGGCAACAACACTTGCCTGGCCTGTCTCAAAAAGATATAAAAGAAATATGTATTCATTCGATAAATATTTCTTGAAGACATACTGTGTTGCAGGCAATATATAAGAACTGGGAATGTAAACACCAAGAAAAAATCTCTGCTTTTGTGGAAATTGCATTCTAGCAGAGAGAGACAGAGAACAGTACAATTAAATGTAAAGCATTTGCACAATTAGAAGTGCAGCTTGAAAAATAAATAGGAAGGAGGGCAAGGACTCCTGGAAAGGAGGAACTTCTCTGAGAATGGTTCTCAGACAAGTGCCATATGAGTGAAGCCATTCATGACGGATTTCAGGAAAATAGAAACAGCTAATGTAAAGGTCCTGAGGCAAAAAGATGCTGGAATGTTCAAAGGGCAGCAAGAAGGCCAGTGTGGCTGGAATAGACGGAGCCACAAGGACAATGTTAAGAAATGAGCTCAGAAAGGTAACAGAAAGGACGATTGGGTCATGGATAGCCTTTGTCAGGACTTTGGTTTGTACTCTGGCTAAAGTCTGGTACCATTAAAAACAGAGCCCTTCTGAACAACAAAATTGAATGATCTGTTTTATATTTTAATAAGATTAATATAGGCGGAGAATAGACAAGGGGCAAAAACAGAGGAAAGATCAGTGAGTTAGTTATTGAAATAACCTAAGAAAGAGATCATGGTGCTTTCAGACAGGGTCTTGGCAGAGAAGGTATTTTAAAATGGCTGGATTCCAGCAATATTTTGAAGGCATAGCCAATAGAATTGTCTGGAAAACTGGATGTGAAATATGAGAAAGAAAGAAACATTTCTTTCCAAAATGTTTCTCTTGAATGATTGGAAAGAGAAAGTTGTCATTTACTGAGACAGGAATACAGGGTAAGACATGATTCTGAGGATAGAGAAGAGCAGAAATTCAGTTCTGGAAAGATCATGTTGATAAGCCCGGTAAACATCCAAGTGAAGGTTGAGAGTAGACAATCATACACATGATTCTGAAGTTCGGAGGGAAAGTCCACACTGGAGTGGAAAACATGTGAGTCACTGGTATATACACGGTACTGAAAGCAATGAGAGTTCTTTAGTCACCAAGCAAATGTGAACAGTAGAGAAAGAGAAACCGTCTCCAAAGATTTAGCTCTGGGGCATTCTAATGTTAAGAGGTCGAAAAGTCAAAGAGAAACTAGCAAAAAAACACGAAGAAAAGGCTAGGGTTGCGAATACAGCAAAAGAAGGGGAGTGTGGTGGTAGTGACCTTGAACTCAAAGGAAGAAAGCGTGCTGAGGAGGAGAGAACCTTCAAACATATAAAATGGAGTTGATAAGTTGCATGAGATAAGGTCTGAGAATTGACCTTTGGGCTTAGGGATGTGGAGGTCATTGCAATTTTATTTGAAGGCAAAAAAGAAAGCACAATTGCAGGGAGATCAAGAGTGAAGGGAGCTCCTGGTTTTGATCATTGCACTGTGATTACAGAAGATGTTAACATTCAGAGAAGCTATGTGGCAGGCATATGGAGACTATTTGTACTATCTTTGCAACTTACCTATAAATCTAAAATTGTTTCAGAATGAAAAGTTGGAAACAGTACATGGGAAGAAATAATTGGAGACAGTAGTATAGGCCACACTATCATGGAATTTTCTTGAAAAGGTAAGAAGAAAAGGGAACTTGAGGAGAAAATGGCATCAAATAAGATTTTTGGTTTTGTTTCTTTGTTTTAAGCTAGAAAAAAACTCTACCATGTCTGTATGCCAGTGGGAATCATCTGGTAGGAAGATTTTAAAAAACTGATAATACAGGAAAGAGAACAGCATCGCTGAGGCAATGACTTTGAGAAGGGGATGCTACCCAGCTTGCCTGTTTCACAAAGGGCAAGTGGAAGAATGCTGCAACCGTGTTCAGGTAGACATCAAATGCTGTCTCACTGCTTCACATTCCTCACTGGAGGGAGGAGCAAGGTCCCAGATGAGACTGAGGATGGAGGCAGGGGAGGCGGAGGTTTGAAGAGAGAGAGAGAGAAGGAATGGAACAGTCCCTCAGAGAGTGGGGAGAGGAATTGGTGATAGCATGTGAGATGCTGGAAAGTGATTAACTTGCATATGCAGAAGAAAGCCCGGGGCCTGGGAGTGCAGGGGTGAACTGGTTGGCTTTCTACTCTTCTCTCTTCTCATCATCATCAATAGTAGTAACTCCAAGCAACAGGCCAAGTCAAGGGGAGTGCCTGAGGCGATGGCACTCCCACCTCTACAATTTTAGTATCACAGTATACCACTACCAAAATCATCACACACCTAACAAATGACTCCAACTTGCCTTCAGAACCATCTCTACTGCTATGAAGCAGAAGTCAGATTATGCCGTCTGGTCCCCTATTGGACCTGAATATATTACACATCACAGGCTTATGCATTTAATTTTATACTTTAAATATATAGATTCTACAACATTTCAAAGCAGTGACATTACTTCAACACAGAAAGTCCAAGAGGAGGGCTGGGAAAAAAATGAAGAGTTCCATCTTCAGTCCACCAAGAGTGGCCCTGTGATATTGGGCCCCAGCTAATTTCACAGGGAGGGTATGTGGCCCCACTTATGGGGCCTCACCTCAGAAGTAGGGTTGGAAAAGAGGGGCATCCCAAGAGAATTGCCTCCCTCCACTCGGTAGTCCAGGGGAAAATTCCCAATTGAGTGACATTTCAACCAAGAGTCAAGGAAGACTATAACTGCTTACCTAATAAAGCTCCTTGCTCTTCAAGCTGGTCCCTCACCCTCGGGGGGAGGGGGGCGGGGGGGTCTCAAGTTTCCCCGGGGGCAACTGGCTAAATGTGTCGCCTGCAGAGAGCAGAGGAATAACCAAGACTAAAGCCTCACAGACGGAGTGAGATGGAGAAACTGAACCATTATTTTAGATAATTTGAACTAAACATACCAGTTAATGAAGGAAAAAGGAGAAAAGGGATTTGAAGTTCTATGGAGTTTGCTAAGGGAATCCAATTTCCAGGTAATTGAAAGTTGTCCACTTCAATGCCATTGAAGTAACTGACTAGGTTCCTCTCTTCTCAGAAATCCAGATTATATTGGACAAAATTCCTACCCAAGAAATTTCCCACCCCCACCTGCTTGTAACAGCCTCTGGGAGCCTGGCTCCTTCCGTCTGTGATACAGAGTACACGAACTCCCCACAACTGGGACAGTGAGACGGGCCCATTTTCCTTCACTTGCGTGATTTCTCTCAGTGCCGGGCCCTAGTTATTTGCTAGTGTCCTGTTTGGGGTTTTTTTGTTTGTTTGCTTGTTTGTTTTTGCTAAAGGTTTATTTTATTTTGTCTTTTAAATTTTTTTCCATTACAGTTTACATTCAATATTATTCTGTATTAGTTTTAGATGCACGGCAAAGTGTTAGACAATCATGTACTTTACAGAGTGTTCTCCTGTTACGTAGCTATTACAATATTATTGTCTATCTTCCCTATGCTGTCATTTATATCTCTGCGACTATTCTATAACTACGAATTTGTATTTCTTAATCCTTTCACCTTTTCCATCCAGCCCCCCAAGTGGCATACGAGGGTTAAATGGAGACGGTAGTGTCCTGGTTTTGACCTCAGCTTTTTACCAGAATGTCACCCCTCTACCATGGCCTGTTGCAGGTCAGCTAAAAAGACTGAGGGAAGATGAGGAAGAAGTTACAGAGCTGGCATCTCAAGTATAATTCCAATAGTTATAAGGAACTATTTGACCCAGAAGCCCTAATGCCTCCATTAATCTTGGAAAGCTTTAAAAGCTGTAACATTGTTTCCCAAAAAGCAGAAACACTTTCCTTTTATCTCCAAAATGCCTTCCTCGTTGAATGTCATGGCTGCCTCCAGCTCCCTTCTCCTGCCTGTTTTAATTTGTCTTTAATATCAGATGTGCCTTATCGATTTCTTCTGTGTATATTTTCATTCTGAATAATTCAGAGGCACAACTCCCCACCCCTCCCCCATTATGGTCAATAGCAGGAGCAAATTTTGAGGATAATCAATTGAGCCCTGACTGACGATCCCTGCTTTTGGTATCCCCAGAAGTGAGGGAGGGGGGTCAGCAGGGGATAATTCGACCTGACAGTCAATCGCAGCCATCAGCAAACAAGCAAATGCGAGTTTATGGGAGGAATGGGTGTCCATACCTTTGGCCCACTGGGTCTGCTAATAGTTCACTTCTTTTACTTTCCATCACATGGCCCTCCAGCTGTGCCAGGGAGAGTTATGGTCCATTCCTACATACATTTTCTTTTCTACTAACATTGTTTAAAAATCATGTTTTAAGGTGTCATCTTTTATATGACTAGTAACATCACATATGTGTCAGTTATTAATGATTTGTTCATATGTTAGCCAAGCTTTCTTCAAAATAAGTAGGAAAATTGGACAGGTTCCAAGAAATTAGTCCAGGGAATAAATGTCACTTTTTAATTCAGATAATATGGTTGAAATTAATTATCATAGAGCTGACAGAAACAATGCAAGTTTGTCTAGCCTCCTTTCACCTGCGGTAAAAACACATTTTATGTGCCTGCTTTCACGCTGGCTCCCATCCAAATCTTTGACACACTCAGTTGACTACAAAATTGGCAACCCTCTCTCTAATAAAGGAATCCAAGTATGACAATAAATACGGGCCCTTTTGTACAGTATGACTAATGTAGTCAGAGTAGACCTAGTAAGTACCAAGTTGTTAGACTTAAATTATTATAGTACTTTATATTTTCCATCTCTTTCTTCAGACATTTTCACAAAATCCTGATTTAAAAGGACATGCTAGAGGCAGGAGGGCTTTCACATTCTCTTAGGGAGACTGAGATCAGAACAACGGAGGAGAAGGGAGGCTCAGGTTAACCCAGGCAGTTCAATTTCAATTATGTTCAGTAGATGGTCTTTTTCGGGTCTGATGGTTTTTGAAAACTACTTGAAGGTCTGGTATGATTTACATGCAGTTTACCTTGATCTTTTGAAAATAAGGGCTTTCACACTGCTCCACTCAGTAGCTGAATGTAATTATATGTCTGCTTGTCATAAATATTCCTAACTTTATAAAACAATGAAGCAATCCCAAAAGAATTGTTCATTATAAAATAAAGGTTATACAGTTAATATTTCTACAATAGATATTTGGTTTTGCCTATCTTCAGAGGAGAGCCATAAAATTGCAAAAACATCTGTAGTTAATTGCTAAATAGCTTATAGTTAAATAACAAACAGCTCAATGTATGCAAAGTAAAAGAGGAAATTAGAAGTCCTGGTTTAGTTTACCATAGATAACTTATTTATAAATCTCTGTGATTTATTATTAATATCCTTATACAATAATCGCTCATGCATATAAATACAGTTAACCTTAAAATTTTATTCTAATTCTGTATTTTTTGCAAAGAGGTATTTTGGATTTAGGACTCATTAATGTGGAAGGTTTTCTAAAGACATTAAAGAAGTACATCACCATTATATTTTATGGGGAAAGAAACAGTAATTCTTTGTTCACAATCTTATTTTATTCATCAATAAATTCCATGGAGAAGAAAATACTCTCATTAAAAAATATAATTTCCTTGAAGAAAATTTTAAGGATTAAGGCAATAATCCAAAAAAGTAAAGGTAAATTATTTGTAAAGCTGCAGTTTATTTTGTAAATATCAGCAAAGCTTCCCTACTGCAACTGATATCAGTAATGATGTTCCAATTGCTTTCATTAAACAAATCGTTATCCATCTTGCTCTTGTTCTCAAAGTGGAAAGTACAATTTTGGAATGACAAACTCTTAGAGAAGTATGTGACGGATCAACCTGACATGAAAATGAAGAATAGCATGAAAAAACTGTATTCCTTTTTTTCATTAATGGTTGGTAACATATGCAGCCACAGATATTCGCTAGAGCGGACTGAATGCTGATGGAGCTGATAGTAATGGGACAAACAGTTCATTCTAAAGCAACAACTAGAGTTATTTAATAAAATCAAAATTAGTAGTATAATGCTTTTAGCCTGTTCTTTTTGATCAGCTGAAAGCATTTTATAGGTTGACCTTAAAAGTTGGTGGCAATGTTGACATCAAAATTATAGATCTGTCTTGGGTTGCAAAAGAGAGAAAACAGAATTGGTCTGTGTAGGAAGCCTGGGTGCCAGCACCAGTGCCAGAAATGCTGCCCACTAGCTGTATGAACTTAGTTGGACTAAAAAAAACAATAATAACAATGAGTAATAATAATGGCTAGCATGTATTGGAATTTTCTTTGAACAGAGATCATTTCATTTATTCTTCACAAGCACCATATAAGGCAGGTATCATTATTATTCTCATTTCACAGATGAGAAACTGAGCACAAAGAGGTAAGTATTTCCCTAAGTAGCAGAGTCAAGAAGACTGAAACTCAGGTCTCACTAGACCTTAACCACCACAGATGTTTCTTTTGTATAAAATTGAGGGTGGAGCTCATGGTCACCCTCCACTTCTAAAAACACTTATTCCTCAGTTTTATATGTGCCCCTAAGCAGGGAATTCTCCAACTGTGTTTATTTTCTTTCATAGTGGAGATACTTTTTTGTTGCCCAAATTCTTCCAGTCACTATGGGGAGAGGAGGGAAGGGTATAGAACTACCACTGAGAAAAATGGGGAAGGGGCACCATGGCTGGTTTACGGCCTTCCCCTCAAGATTTTTAGCAAATTCAGAAATGGGGCCATGGCAGTAGCTGATGATAATGACCCCTGCCACAGCTAGAACACCCTGCTCACTTTAAACGGCCATGCTATCGAGGTACAGAACTATGATACGAGATAACAGTAACTACTCAGTAGCTGGACAGCACGCTTCGAGCTGACTTCTTCACTGGCTTTGTCCTTGGGTCAAGCTTTCCAGCTCAGAGCCCAGGCAGCCTCCTGGCACTGTGAGACTAAACTGATGGTTATGACCTACATAAGAGACACCTTTGTTCAAAGTAGCTCCAGGTCTTCAGAGCATTGATCAGGGGAGGTCAAGAGACCTGGTGCCTTGACCTCAGAGAGAAATGTGGGGTCAGGAGATGTATATTTCAGGGCAAGCCTATTAGGTTTGGGTCAAACCCTTTCTGTCATGTTCTGCATGGTCTTGAGAAATCTCTGGTCTCCTCAGCTAGACAAAAAGTTTAACAAAATGTACCTCATAGGTACATCATCAAACTGAACATCGGCATAAGGTGCGTATGAGGAATCAGCAAGATAATGAGCGTGCAGTGGCTGTCACTAAGCAGAGTTCTGTAATGATCATTTCCCATGTTTTGCATTCCCATCAGAGAGAGACATATCTCTCCAGGTCATCAAGGGAAGATACTACCTTACTCCAAAGCTGGAGTCTTTAAGCATTTAAGGTTTAAGTATTTATTAGATTTCATCTTTAATTCAGAAAAAAACTCAGGGTGCGATTTTCAATGAAATGTCTCAATCTTAACACTTGAAACCCACTTCAGTTAAATTACTTACTGTGATCTTACTACTCAAAGCACACTTCAAAACCACAAGTGAGTTGTTCTAAAAAGACGTCTTTTTCCAGGGTTTTTTTTTAAAGAACGATGATCTGCTTTAATCAGTTTGTTCAAGGGAAAGTTACTGCTATCATACACTGACAGTACCTGGCACAGCGAGGGGGATACAAAACTCACAGTTATGTCTCTTTTGGTTTGCTCTTCCCGTGAAAGTAGGAGTGAGTACCTCACTCCAAGTTGGACATTCTTATTAAAGGAGAATAGTACCGGAGATTCTGGGTTGAGAAATGGCAGGGAAAAAGAAAAAAAAAAAAAAAACAAGGTCTCCATCAGGAACTCTAACATCCTAGTAGCTTGCCGAAACCAGCCCTGGAATCCTGAGCTCATTTCCAAAATGCACAGATCAAAGGGTAAACACGGCCAGGTGCTCTGGGTCCAGAAGAGGAACGCTTTCCAAAGCCTCCATGGACTTCCACGTACACATAGGATGCATCCCTGCCTATAAATTCAGGTTTATAATCATTTTGCAGCATAGAAAAATATTGAAGCATTTTGGATAAAATTTCACAAAGTAAATGACAGCTTTGTATATGTACATTCAAGAAAGAAAAATGTATCTCTTATGCAGGCCATAATTGTGGAACTTATGCTAATGAAAATCATTGTAACACTTTATTCATAAGGGTCATTTATAAATGATGTATGAATGTCCATAAATGTCTCTCTGATTTGCTATTAATAGTTAGGGATGCTATTATTTTTACATAAGCCAAGTGTGAAGCCTTTCTAATGGAAGCAACAATAGGTATAATCTGTTGGAACAACTCTACAGACAAAACAAGCATATTTCCGCTTGGTTATTAACTACAACAGAGTATTTCATGTGGATTATTTAAGATTTTATTTAGATTTCATCTCTAATTTGGAAAAACCTAAGGGTGCTATTTTCAATGAAATGTGTCAATTATAAAACTCGGAACCCAATTATTACACTTCAGCTAAATTACTGACTGTGATCCGACCATCTAAAGCACACAAAACTTCAAGTGAGTTGTCAAAAAAATATGTCCTTTTTTCAGACTTTTTTAATTAACAATCTGTTTTAATGAAGTTGGTTTAACAGGAAGTTGCCATCACACACTGACATTACGCAGCACAACAGAAGCTGTACAAAACCTGCAGCTATTGGCCTTGTGGTTTGTCCTTTGCATTCCAAGTAGAGATTCAAATCCTGCTTGGCTCTTCTCAGTGAAGAAGCAGGAGGGTTTGAGAGAAGTGGAACTTCTTGAATGATCTCATTGGAACTCAGTATATCTTGTCAAATGTTCTGTTGATAGAATTTCATAAAGTGATTTGTTTCAAATATAGAAGAAAGTGTAAATGTTCTCTGGGGTGACTGAGTTGGTATTTTGCACAAAGAGCCATTTCAAAGTCCACCAGCAGCATACCTTCAGTTCTTCTGTTTCATTGTTGCCCAAAAGGTGGAAATGCAGGCCCAAGAGGGCAGGTGAGGGCAGTTTGGAAACTGATGAATGAGTCCCAAGAAGAGAGAAAAACAACTAGATGCCAGCTCTGGATTAAACTATACCCCAGCACATGCGGAGAATGGAGGGAAGGAAGAGCATGCAGGCCTGCTTGTCTCCTTTCCCCTGGCTTCTCTGGCAGTTCAGCCTTCCTCTCCATGTCAAAAGGTTGGATTTCAAGTGGGTCCAGAGTGGAGGCTGCCCTGCCCTGCAGATCTTTTCCAAAATGAAACTTTCTTTAACTTACCGCTTTGGTGTCTGTTGTAAAATGCACAACACCTACAAACGGAAGCGATTTTAGCTTCTTCTGGGCACCACAAAGGATGACGGACACCACTTTGGGAGAGCTGGGGAAGAGCGTACCCTATGGGAGGAGGAATGGTGCCAGGCTCAGAGGCCGACTGGTAGAAGACAGTTCAGTCTGATTCATATTTTGCCCGAGGCCAGGTTCGTCTAAAAGCTTCACGTTTTTGCACAGCTCCTCCCCAAGGGTTGTCAGCTCACCGAGGGATCACGTGCTTATTTCCTCAGTCCCACGCCCCCGGGTAAACATCAGATCTGCTGATGTACCATTCAATTACACTCCCATCCTTGGGCCTCATGTGGATGGTGGTTTGGGGACAGGGAGGAATTTTGATAACATATAAAACTTTCGATTCCTGTGAATAAAACTAGGAAGCCTTGTCAACCCTGCCCAGGGCTGTCAGAAGCATATTGTCCAGCAAAAGGGCAGAGATTCTGATTAGGCCATTGTTCATGAGTTCAGTATCAGAAGTTTCATTTATCTGGCTACCTTCTGGATCTTAATTGCAGAAATGCCAGGCAAGGTGAAAGGAATTTGTCATACACATTGGTTGAATAAATAGAAGGATGGATGGATGGATGGGTGGACAGACTTAGAGGCCCAGGCCTTGTTTTATTTAATTCTCAAAATCCTATGCGGGCAAGCACCGTTGCTAACCTTGTTTCACAGATGAGGAAATGGAAACTACTACAAAGGAGTTAATATTCATACTCCAGTCTTTTTTATTCCAAAATCTTTGTGTGTGGGGGGGGGGTCATGCTTACTCTACTGTCATTCTTCATATTCATCAAGAAATTGAAATCACTAAAGTCCTAATGGGCCAGAATCCATTCCCAGTGATATAATAGAGTGAGTAGAGGAGGTTAAAAAACAAAAAAAGATTTTGCCTTTCTGATCCCCAGCTGCAAAGTACTCCTAGTAATAAGGAGAGTGGAGCATCATGGCCAGTATTCCCCTCTGCATCCTAGATTTGGTGTATGTGATATAACAAGAAAAGTGTAGAGATGGTACTTGTGTAGGGGTTATATGTTCAACTTAGATTTTTTTCTGTACCCATGATTTAGTCTATTTTAAACTTAACCTCAATGTAAGCACTGTGTTTATGGACAGTACAGGAGAGTCTCTCTCACCTTAGAAGTGACTCAGATATTTAGGATTCCTGTATCTTTAACTGGAGAGCCAACTTGAGGGAGGGAGGGCAGCCCAAGTGAGGAATTAAAAATAGGAATGCTGAGAAACTGGACGGTGTAATCTGGAGAGGGAAAAAAATCCCTGAGACTATAAAAAGTAGTTTCTGGCTTCTATATAACGAATTATAAGGAAGATACTGTCAAATCTTTTCACGGTTTTTCTTTGAGTCAGACTGAGAAATAAGCTTAGGTTATAGTGAGAGGAATACAAGTAATTTCCTACTTTTACCCCTTTGCCACTGGGAAAACTGCGTATGTGTCAAGTTCCTGAGCTGCTAGAATGATGTGAATCAAACACGTCTCTCCATCTGCAGCCCTTTCCTGGCAGAAGTGTGGGAGTCTGGGGGAGAAGCTCCGTTCACCCAGATTTGGCCCAGAGGAAGGAGCACCGGCAGCCTTTCCCAGCATTCTAGCTAATGCTCAAAAAAGAGAGAAACAGAACAGGAACAAACGATACCCACTGAACTCCACTGCAAACATCACCAAGCAGAATGACCAGACGGCTACCACTTACTGACAGTGTCCAGTTAAAACCTCTAATCATATTACCTCACTTACTCTTTACAAGAACCCTACTGGTAGGTGCTCTTTTTATCCCCATTTTAACAGTAAATAAAGCAAGTTCAGAGAAGTTACATAATTTACCCAAGCTTATACAGTATGTGGCAAAACTGTAATTCAGGATTATGATTCCAGTGTCTAATCTCAGATACTAACATCTAGGTCTAAGTAAATCATGACTCAATCAACCTACGTTTTTTCCTGATATCTTCTTATAGTAGAAAGAGCAAACCAAATCACAAGATAATAGGGACTTAACTTTAGACACAAATTAAAATACATCTCAGCTGTGTTCTCAGAGTGGTACAAAACTCAACTGTGCCATTACCTCAGTTCTTCACTCGTCCAGCCCACCAGTCAGTCCAGACACTTATTCAGAATTTATGTTTAGACTGTTTAAACAAATATTCTGGATAGACAAGTCATATCTGTCTATATTAGTACTATACATTTGTTTTATTAATGCTAAATAAGAAAGTTATACAAAGTATTTGAAACATAGTGTTAAGCCAGAGATATGTTTTTAAGGGGACAAGAGAGTTTCTGTTTTACCACAGGTTAAATCAATTAACCCTTCCTTGAACATTACAGCTCATTGAGGCTGTACTACAGTGTTTTATATATACTTCTACGATTTACAATAACAACTAAGCAAATGTCTAAAGCTAGTTACCAGCATTCAGCTAGATCTAAGCCTCTATTAAAATCCAGTAGTACACAAGCCAATATCCAGACAGGGAGGGAGAGGAAGATCCAAAGTGTTCCTTGAGAAGACATCTTCTCTTAGTATGATGGACAATTACTTTCTGCTTACCATGTGGCTCATTGGAGAAGTGTTTTTGAGTAGTGGAGGATGTTTAAGGAAATACAACTGGCCACCAGCCAACTACAATACTACTTCAGGTCCACCCATCAGGCTAGAATAATCAAGCTCCTTCAGAGGGACCCAGGGAGGAATTCCTGGAAATGGCAATCATATTAGATTTCACATTATCCAACAACATAAAATGATGTATTAATGTTCTCTCTGAATTCAAAATGTTTATTGATTTTTTAAAATCTTAGATAATTTAACTACGTTACATTCGCATTATGTAATACCAGATAAACATTTCAGGTTATTTCTGCTCACATCACAGACTATTTTGTCCAAAATATTTCTTCATTGCCTGAATTTATAGTATGAACTGAGGTGGAACAAGTTAAGCAAAGTTAGTTATCAAATATTTATATGTGTTCAATACTATAGTTATTCAAAGTCAGAGTCCAAAATAATTTTGTACATGGGAGCTTGTCTGATAGTCATATCAAATTGAGAGAAATTTGTGCATGATTCTGCGGCATCTGATAACTAAGATGAGTCCAATGTTACATAAAAGGCACAAGAAGAAAGTTCTGCATAAATGTCAAGGCAAAGAATGGTAGAAAACAAAGAGAGGGAGGCAGAATCTTGGTGGTCTTCGCTGTGACGCTCAAGCATTTGGACTCTCTGTGGGTCAGATATTTCAGACAGGCTGCTGTAATGCAGTGTGGTGGATTGTGTAAATAGGGGCAGGATGGGAGGGAGGAAGGCCAGTCAAGTGACTAGTGCAACTGTCCGGTGAAGAGACGATAAGGGACTGAACTAGGTGAGTCCAGGGACAACTTTGTATCCCTGGTGCCTGGTCTAACTCCTGTATAAGAAAGATGCTCAAGTAATATTTACTAATTGAGCTAAATGTATGTTTCCTCATTCACATTTCAATGAACTCTCCATATTTTGGCTTTAAAACCACAGTTCTAGTGACTGTAATGATACTGAAGCTCTAGACAGCAACTCCATGAATATGTCATACCAAATATAACAAGAGCGTATACTCGTGTGTTGCTAAGTAAAACAAACTGGGAAGTCTGCCTGCTATGATCCTAATTCATCCCACAAACACTATCCCTCCTTCCCCCACTTTGCATTCCTTTTCCTGAACCACAGGGATGAGGATAACCTACAGATTATAGAATCTAAAGGGTCGTTTCAAACATCGCAATAAAGACGCTAAAGCCAGGTAGCCAATCAACCAAGCGATGCTCAGTGCGGGAAATAAGCAAACCTGCAGCTGTCATCTTATCCCTTTCTGGGCACATGAGATGCACCCAATAAATACTTGCTGATTGAAAAAAAAGTTCTGACAGAAATTTCAAAAAGAAAAAGTGAGATGACCATTTAAGGAATTGCATACTAATATCCTGCTACCCTGCGGTATAACTCTTTCCTGGAAACCACTTTTCCTGGGAGCTCGGTTATCAGGAAAGGCAAGAACCAGAATAAGAAAAGACTTCTACGCCATCAAATAAACATCAAAAAACGTCAGGTCAGACTGGCTGGGCTCAAAGCCAGGCACTGCCACGTATGGGCTATGGTCCACCACACACGTTAGTTACTTCACCACTTCGAGCCTGTCTTCAGGTGTACCGACCAAACGTCTGGGCTGCTGTTAGGATTAGTGTTAATGGGCGTGTCTAGCAAGTGCTGACACATAATAGGCTCCCCACAGGAAGTAATCACTATAGTGTTAGAAGTTGAATTATCCACCCCACCCACCTGCCCCCGTGCAAAAATTCACGTGCTAAAGCCCTGAACTCCAATGCATCACTGTATTTGGAGACAGGACCTTTAAAGAGGTAATGAAGGTAATATGAGATCATATGTATGGGACCTAACTCTGTATGACTCGTGTCCTTGTAAAAGAGGAAATTTAGACATACAGACCTCAGGAACATATATGCAAAGAGTAGACTCCATGTGAAGAAACAGCAAGAAGGCAGCTACGTTCCAGAGAAAGTAAAAGGCTTCCAAAGAAACAAACCAGCCCACACTTGGAACTTGGGCTTCTAGACTCTAGAACTGTGAGAAGGTGTTTGAGCCATCCAGTCTGAAGCTATTTGTTGCTGTAGCAAACTAATACATATCACTGTCATTTCCTTTAAAGTAGCTTTGTCTGAGGGGGTAGAGAAGTCTGACATTTGAGTGACGTGTAATTGGTGTAAGCTCTTAAGCTTCCAGTTTTGTTTATAGATTCAGCATTTATGCCCACATCTAGTCCACTGGCCGGGCACATAGTACATTTTCAATAGGTATTTGTTGAATGAATGAATGAATGAATGAATGAATGAATGAATGAATAGTAATAAGATAAGCCACTAGTGCCAGGTATGCTACAAAAGGCAGCTGACAGATTCACAAGAACAATGGCTAAATGCTTAGTATATGCCAGGCACTGTGCAGTAAAAACTATAAAAAGCAAATGCAAGAACATAAAACCTCAGGAGTCTGAGGGATTTTAGAGTAAGAAAAACTGGTCCATGTTACCACTTCATTATCTGTGCAAAGACAGCTGTGTAATCACTGGTCCAGAGAGGAAATGCTGTTTAAGGGAGGGAGCCCTAGGCTTGGAGCCAGAAGTCTCTTGTTTGCTTTCTAGCTCTGCCAATTATTAGCGGTCCTTCGGAAAGTCACTGAGCCCCTCAGCCTCAGTCCCCTCTTTTGTAAAACAGGAACATTGACACCCACCCCACCTGACATAAAGCTGTGGTCAAATGAAAAGGTATGTATCTGCGGATGCTCTGTAAACCACTAGGTGTTATGTGGATTGAAGGCCTTGAATCATTAGTAAATATTAGCTTATGTGCTGCATATTGAAATGTTATATAAAAGGAGGTACACAACAATTTTTAAAGCATCCCATTTAAAGTGGTAATCCACTTTAAAACGTCAGGCCACTGAAATGATTTTCTGGAAAATTTATCTATGTGATAGAACTCATGCCTGATAATGCTGGATAAAGGTGGTCATCCTTCATGTTTTTAAGCTGGTATTTCTGATGATAATTATTTAAAGGTTTTTTGATTTAGGGCAGTTGTGATTCTTAGATTCACGATTTTCTAAAGCATTGTAGTAGTACTAATTAGCAGGTTCCCATGAAAAATAAAATGTATTCTCTTGAGTAATAAGGATACAGAAAAAATATATAAGATGTGTGCAAATAGTGATGGATTTTAGGTTTGCTTAGTGGTTTATTTTTAATGTATTTATATTTCACATATTACTTTCAAAATTTAATATAGAAAACATAAAACTTTATTCCATATACATAGCCAAAACACACTTTTCCCCTGCATTACACAAAACTAATTGAAAAGAAAACAAGAAACAAGAAAGGAAAGGAACAAAGAAATATAAATAAGTAAAATCAATATTGAGCAAAACCCTGAGTTTTAATGATCTAGTCAATGTTTTCAAATATTGCCAACCCTTTCATTTTGCAATAAATGGTAGCAAAAACCTTAATAAATATTTGCATCTTTGCTTAAATATTGCAAAGCAAATCTCAATTTCTCCTTTATTTTCAGCAGGGAAAGAAAGCTTAGCCTTATGCCTAAGTCTATCATCTGTTGCAATAATTCTTACAGAGGCAATAGATCAACTTTAACGGAGTGACATCTTACTAACATAGTCCACTGAGACACCAGAACTAATAACTTAAATTCAAGTTGCCTTTTTACAATTAGAAGCATAAAACATTTCAAAATATTTTAGTAAGTATATAGAAGATTGGATTACTTTTCCCAAGGTGTTTTTGTGCAGTAAACCTGATACAAAATTTTTCTCATTCACCTGAGTGGGGAGTGACAATCGGTCCTCGCGGCATATTTGTAACCCATGTACCATCGTAGATTAAGGTTCTTCGTTAACAGATTAGGACAGAAATCCTCACCTTGTCTGCCTCCCAGAATTAGTATGTGAATGCAGTCAGGTGACTGGATGTATTTGGTGGGGATGCACTGTGGGTGCCTTCAGGTTAAGAGAATAAGGAATGCTTTGCAAGTGCAATGTACTGTTGTATGATGCTCCTGAGTTTACCCCAAAGCATCATTGTTTAGATTTGTCTTGAGATCAGTAGAATGACAGACCAATTTATAAATCTAATAAAACTTGTTGCACTCAAGAAGAAAACTGTTTTGTATATTTCCTAGGTGCTTGACAGTCTTTGGACTGTTTCTCTATGAATCTTATTTCCTTCCGGGATAAGTTTTGTTCCTGCCCTTCTCAACATCAGCAGATTAGTCAACAGTCCTGTGTTATTATAGATACATGGCAGATAGTGTTGATGCTGATATATTAACAATGGCTTATTTTTCATAGATTTATAATTTGAGTATCTTACATGTATTTCCTTTTTTCCTAACTTATGAAAACTTCCAAACACAATACTAACTCGAAAAAAATAACACAATGAACACCCATATAGCTTCCACTTAGAATCGACAATTATTAGTAATTTTTCATATTTGCTCTATTATTCTCTGTAAGTAAATATATATACACATACATGCCTAAAGACATTCTCAAATATACTACATCATTCTTATACCTGAGAAAATTTTTAAATTATCACTGAATTTTTATAGAATAAAAATTATTGCATAAATAACATCTATATCTGGTTGATATTCACATTTTTCTAATAGTTCTGAGCCCCAGAGAAATGTCATCTTATAGCTTCTTTGATATTGATGTTATTGTTGCTATTTTATATATTTTATGTAGTTGTGATAGCTCGTTATTACCTTTTAATCCATATCAGTCCCCTTCCTTACCTTTTTTTTTTTTTCATGATAGTGAACTATTTTTAAACATTCAGGTCCAATTGTGTCATATAGAATATACTACGCTCTGGATTTAACTAGTCATTTTCCCATGGTGCACTCTAACTTGTACCTCCATTTCTCCCTTAAACTAAAAGTCAGATTAGAGGTTTGAATAGATTTACATTTGTCCCTCTAGGAGTCATGGGAAAGGTGGTGACCCCCTGACCTCTCCATTGTAAACTTACTTTTTTCCCAGTTCATTTGGGCCACGAATACCCTGTTCCTCCACATCCCCACACCCAGTGCTTCAGCACCGCCGATCACGCTCACCTGAGTTGGTCATGACACCGGGGGCTATACAATGGTGATTTTCTAATTTCACCATTCTTCTACACTTAGTAGTTGACATTTTTCCCTAAAGAAGAATCTCGCTCTGTTTCATTTTGTTTCTCCATAATTTATTTTTTAATATTTTATATTTAATCCTCATAACTTCTCCAATGTAGATAATACCATCCCTATTTTATAATTGAAAACTAAAGCAGACAGTAGTTCAGTAACCTGCTCAGTGTGGCTAGTAAGTTGCAGAAACTGATGTGGAATTCAGATCTCTGACCCGTATTTTGACACAGGGGCCATTGGATCACGGTTGCCCCATAATGTACAGCCTCAGTTGACAAGAGGCATCTGCACAACCCCTCGGTTACCAACGGTTTTCCTCCGGAAGTACCTCTGCTGTGAAACTGTGACTAAGCCTCCCCTCAGAAAATTCCAGGAACCAATATCTGCATGTCACCGATATAGGCTGTAGGGTTTGGGCTATTACAAATGAAAACTAGAAAACAGTGGAATGTGCTGGCCAAGAATCAGGATGGCGTTTCTCACCCCACATTGCTGTAACTAAAAACCTCGCTGAAAAATCTGGGAAGCTCTTGGTGGGGCGGCCGGGTAGGGCAGAGAGCAGGAGATGGGCTATTAACTCACCCACAGCTTTTGGACAAAGTCCCTGGAAATCAGCAGTTACACAATTTCCAGACAATTTCCTATTGGCATTGGCCTTCTTGGGGTTAAAGGGAAAGATGATTGTTTTTTCAACAAAAAAGGGAATTTTGTTTTGGACACATTTGTACCTGGGGAATCTGTACAGTCTCCATCTACCTTTTCCTTCCCCTCCTTTTCTCTGCCTCTTATTTTTTCATCTACAGAATAAGGTTATTAACAAGAGCATGAGAAGTTATGTAACATGGTGCATGTAACACTTTCCAGGGAGCATTCTGGCCCTACTCCTCCTTACTTCAATTTTTTTTCTTCTTTTCTCCTCTCTCTTGCCCTACTATTAGTACTCCTTTCTGGAAAGAAGCAAAAAGGTTGGCCACTTAGTTTTTAAAAGTGACTTAATTTATTCGTTAATAAACAAGCATTTCATGCCAACTGTGTATGATTAGACCTATGGTGCAAGATCTCTTAGAGACAAAGTAGTAAACATTTTCCTGGAAGGTGCCAGAGAAAGCATCTGTTATGATATTGTAAATGCAAAAATAGAGGTTCACACAGTGTCTTGGGAAGGAGCTCAGAGAAAGAAACATCCTCAGCACCAAGAGTCAGAAAGCTTCTGAAGGTCCATGTCTCCCATAAGCACTGATTGGAGAGGACCAGTTGCTTCATTTCCTTGTAACGAGAAAAAAATGTATGGTATCCTCTTTATTTTGCATGAAATTCTAAAAGGGGGATTAATATGAACATAAGCTGATCCCAAAGAATAGGTTTGGAGGGAAAGTTTTCCTGGGAGATTTTTAGAGACTCAGAGCAAAGAGCTGGGGACCCTGGAAATTATCTTCATGTGCAGAATGGGCATAATCACAGCCCAGGACAGGCCAGAGTGGTGCATTCCCAGAATTATTCTCCCAGCCATCAGGGCACATGACTGACATCCTCCAGGAGCGGGAATCTCTGTGCTTGTTTTGTCAGAAGCTCACAGACCCACATCCACCCACGTTCAGACGTCAGAGCCCCAAGATGAGCGGACTCCCCTTGGGAAGACCCCATCCCAAGACTTTCTCAAGTCCAGTCAAGCCTCCTCCTCAGTGAACTTGCTGAGCAATCCTGAGTGAGTTGCTTAACACCGCGAGTCTCAGTGTCCTCGTTTGCACAATGAGGATGAAGACGTCAACCTCCCGTCCAGGCCCACTTTGAGGAGCAGCTCATTAATGATCATAAAGGACTTTGAAGATGTAAATGCTGAATTATAATTTTAACCAACAAATTAACCTTGGTGCTTCTCACTCAATCACTCCCTCCCTCCTGGGTAAATGATCAAAACTGTTGCCTGACCCAGGCGCTTCTGAGCCCAGAATTCAGCCCCGCACAAAACATGTCTCCTCCAGAGACCCACGGGGAGCCCATCACGGCCCTGTCACCGCATGCTGTTCTACCACTAATCAAGACATGGGGA
Source organism: Tonatia bakeri (assembly GCA_004024845.1). Classification (NCBI taxonomy): domain Eukaryota; kingdom Metazoa; phylum Chordata; class Mammalia; order Chiroptera; family Phyllostomidae; genus Tonatia; species Tonatia bakeri. The sequence goes on along the minus strand of PVIA01000599.1, from coordinate 201,040 downwards.
CCCAAATGTGAAGGACATTCAAGCCCATGCTTAGCAGACACTTCAACTCCAAGGAAATTCCAATAAAAAAAAATAACAGGACTAACCCTGGGACCACATTTTCTCTTGGTTTGTGAAAATTCTCAATTATGAAAGTATTAATTTATTTTTAACAAAAATTTGCTGGACACCTAAAATGTGCACATTGGCATTAAATTATTCACAGTTCAGCCAGTAGGAATCCTGTAGCAATAAGATCAATGAGCTGTGGGCCAGGGAACCTCGCTAGAGGATTCAACCACAGCCTCAAAGCCAAGTGGTCACCGTACAGACACATCCAACCTTTGACAAGGGCCAGCTGGTGGCCAGGTGGGGCTGCACATGCACCAAGTCTCCAGTTGGCTGCTGACCTTGCCTGGCCCTCAGATCTCTCAAAGCGGTTCGTGTCAAGAACAACTTTGTAAAAAAATGTCTCTTCGTTCCAGATAAAGCAATCAATCCATCCCTGGACTGAGTTTTAACTGGAGACTCTCCAGTACAGGATAATAAGCGTGCCAATTCCTGTAATACTAAATATATGTAGGGCTGAGACCAGAGACGCTTCCCTTATTACTTGTTGAATGAGTTGAGTCATATATTTAGGTGGAAACATGTGCCAGGAATATATCCCATTAGCTAGACTTGCATATTTTTGCTAAGCTTAATTAATACTTGCACGTAGAGTAAAACATGCAATCATAGTTTAAATGGTTATATTTTCCTTCACACTTAATCTGAGCCATTCAAGAGTTAATGCACTTACCTGAGTCATTCAACATTTCAACACCCATTATTAATCACAAACTTGGTGGAATTGTATTTTTCAGGAATTTATAAATAAAACCAACCTATAGAATGAGCACTGGACTAGGAGGGAATAGATAGATTAGGGATCCAAGTATGCCATATTCTAACCCCTTGATTTAGAGAATCACTTAAATTCTCTTAACTGGAATGCTTTAATTGTCTTAGCTTGAATTACCTCCTCTATAAAATGAAAATAATAATAAATGCCCTTTCTACATCCAGGGTCACTGTGAGGCACTACTAATGGAATGATGTGTGTGGAAACATTTTGTGGATTAAAAAGCACTGTATGAGTTACAGAGATGATCACGCTGATCCCTTCTAGTAAATCTTCATGGAACAAGTCAATGTGGAAACCCTCCACTGAATGAATAAAAAGAGCATTCAGTTAGTAGTACAGTGCCTACAGGTAATAATAAATACATATTGATTATTACGAGGAGGAGAATAAGAAAAAAACAATTTTCTTCTGATTCCATCTTGGATTAAAAATTATATAACTGATTTCAGTGTGCTTTTCACAGCTACCACTTTATGATCTTTGTAATTAACTTCCTAAATATTCATATTTAAATGGACTGCTATAAAAATAATAGGTTCAGAAAATTACAATGTAATTACCATATGTGGCAAGAATAAAGAACAAAACATTTCTCTCCATCCCAAGACGTTTTGCAGGTTCTATTGTTCAAATTCAATATATTCTCAGTCAGGACATGCAAACAGAATATCATTTTGAAGATAATTTAACTCTCTGGTATCACCAAAGCCTGAAGAATACTACTATTTACCATGATGAAATACAAAATTTAACAAATGAGGTACAGGCAGGTGAAATGCAATATGGATTTCCAACACAGAACCACAAAACATGTTTACAGATATTAGTGAATATTTGTAATTATCATTACAAGAAAATTAATTAAAATATTAAATTGACTAAAATGAAATTATATAATACATGTTATAACAGTACAAACTTAGTCTTTGTCCCACTTTTTAAACTTTTATTTCTACATTTTTCTAAATATTTTTGAAAATATTCATGCACCATCTATTATGGACTTAGGATATTATCATTTCTAAATAATTTTTCTATTATTCTATATAACCAGCCTTCAAATATATGAAGACATATCTGAAAGCAAACATGCACTGGACTCCACTCCACAAGAGTGCTCTCTTAGGAGACAGGGAGACACGAAGTCGGAGTCCTTGATAGAGCAGAAAGAAAGACAGAGTCACACTCTCTTCACCCCACCCACCCCCTACAATCTCACTGACTTCAGGGCCCTCAGCAACAAGATCAGTAAAAACTGTTAGGAAAAAAGCAACTCAATATTTTTCAGACATTTTACCCAAGCATCTTTTTCTTCTATTTAGCATATTTTAATTTAATATCTATTGCTACATAACAAGTCACCCCAGAACTTGGTTTCTTAAAATAACAAACATTTATTATTTCATAGTTTCTGAGGGTCAGGCACATAGGTGTGGTTTAGCTGGGTCCGTCCAGCTCCAGGTCTTGCCTGAGGTTGCAATCCAGAGGTTGGCTCTTGTTACGTATGCTCATCCCAAATCCCAAAGGGCACTGAAGGGTTAGCTTTTAGATTCACTCACAGTGTCCACCCAGGCTGCAGATCCTCATGTGCTGTTGGGCTGAGGGCCTCAGTGCCTCAACGTGCCACGTGGGTGCCTCCACGGGACTGCTCACAACATGGCTAGATGCTTCCCTTAGGCCAAGTGAGCCCACGGAGCGGGCAAGACACAACCACAAAGGAGGTCACAGTCTTGTTGAGACCTAATCTCAGAAATGACATCCCAGCACCTCCATCATATTCTGTGTCATAGAAACAAGTCACCAGGTCCAGCGCACACTCAAGGGGCTTAAATTGCATTTGCATGTCAGACTCAAGTCACTCTAGGAAAGGCAGAGCAGTGACAGCTGAATGTATTTCTCATGAGATGAAATGAAATTAACATGTTCAGCATGACTGACTCCACTCATAAAATGCCTTTGATGAATCCAATTTTTCCCCCAAAAGAAGCTAAGTTAGTCATTTTTGAAATGGATTCTCATCAAATCCCTAAAGAGTACAGAGTGCCTAAAACGTGCCAGGCACTGGGCTTGGGGCTGACCACATGGAAGACAGCCTTGGCCTTCCGGAGGCTTTTGGTTTTGAACTGTGCTGTTTATTCCCAGGTCTTTGAAAATGTTTTTAAATTTCTCAGTTATTTGAGATTGGTTTGGTTGAAATAAGGAACAACACCCTGCTATACGAGTATGCACCTACATGTGTCCTTCCAAAAAGCTTCGTGCCCCTTAGACCCTCTAAACAAATAGGAAGAGACTCAGTTTAGTTATACGAAGTAACGTTAGGTTGCCTGTCCTATGCCACAAAGTCAAGGACAGATAATAAAATAAAGGAATCCAGGTTCCCAGGGCATCTATCCACTTTCCTGTTCACCAGGCACCACGGCTCTTCTCTGTGCTCAACAAGCCTGTTTAGAATCATCGTTGATTTCACAAACCTACTTACACAATTCATTCTTTCTCTTTAACCTGCTAATTGTTTGGTTTACTGGCCAAAATCATTGGACTTTATAAAGCTGTAAATATTAACCCCTTGAGCTTTTTCCTGCCCTCGTCCTTGGCCTAAAGCTTTGCACTATCGCACCACACAGTTGTCCCACACCCCCTCTTTGCATTCCAAACACACTGTGCTTAACCCTAAATCTTTGAGCCCACCTTCAAAAACCCACATCAGGTGTGCTTTTTCTCTTTGAATGTCTTGTTCTTCAGTGGGCTTGGTTTGAGTAAGTCCATCTTAGTAGGTGATAGCACCCTTCCATACGAAGGACTTTGGGCTTCATCTCCACGCAGCGAACCAAATCACTCCCATTTCAACCATTCACGTTAGAATTTCCACTATCTCCTGAAGGTGGCGTGTCCCTGTCTGAAAGGAGATAATGGGAGAGTCTGCAAACAAAGTCGCAGTCAAGGAGGCAAGAGACCTGGGTCCTACGTCCGAGTTGGCTCTTCAGAGTAATTTAAGGAGAATTACAATAACAGGTGTTGATAGTCCAGTTATCTTTCTATCATATGATGCAGTGAAGGTTACAAAGCAAACGATTAGAGAGTACTACACCATTGATAGTGCTATTTATTCAACATTTCCATGGTGATAAAAAATTACCATAAAAGATATGTTTCTGATGTGTGATAGCATATCTGCCTAAACCTCTGATATATGAGGTCTAATTTATATGAATAAGCAAGCATAATAAGCATTGTGACTCTCAGGGACCAGGATATCTGAAAAACTTAAAACATAAAACATTTCTGAAGAAAGAATTATAAAACAAAGGTAGTTGCTCTCCCAACCGAGTTACGTAAACACAACCGGAACCACGCATTAATACCATAAAATCTAGATGCGCTGTAGCAGTGAGTGGGCATAGGAGCGAAATTGCTGTCACTGACATCAGGCAATCTGGGACCTGCAGGAGAACTAGATGTGCTCATGGCTTCTGCCGTGGTTAGCAACACACCGCAAAAAAGCAAAACTGGGCCTCCGGAGGGAATCTGCAAAAGGTTGTAGACAGATGTTGTGAATCTCAGAGTCCAACAGGAGTGTATTTAGGTCAAGGAATAAGGTTGAGTGAGGAGAAAAAGTGCAGAAACAGAATTTGTTGTGTGACCTCTAGAAGCCATCTCAACAGAAAATTGTCTTGATATGTGCTTTCGAAAAGAAAAATGAGATTAGCTCTGAATGACAATTAAACTAATATAAAAAAATCTGAATCTAAATAAAACTACATTGAAAATGTTTCAGTATTTGAGAATTCTATGGCATGGTCTATAGAAAAATAAATTGTTTTTAATACAGAATTTGAGGTACCAGACTACATTATGGTTTTCTTATATGAGGCTTGTTTTATATCGGTCACTCAGTTAAATTAAACTTGCTTAGAAAAGTCATTTAATTCTTCTACATAGACTTTCTCTTTCTAATATCCAGATTAAAGTATAAAATTGATGTATTCAGTAAAAACTTAAGCTGCACTGGAGTGACTGGCATTTTTTTTCATATATGTATACATTATTTTATTTATTTAGTATATATTTTATATAATATATGCCAATTTTATTTCTATTTCTATTTATTATGTTTTATATAATCTTTTTCCACATATACACATAAAATCAAAATTATATTTGATTCTTCAATGAGAATAAGAAAGACAAGAAGAATAGAATCCTGTGCCAACTCAGCCTGTGTCCCAGGTATAATCTTGCTACTTCTGTATTTTCTTCCATCCTCAATATAAAAATGGCTACACAAAAACTCACCATTTTTGCAAACCAGGTTTTTTAAATGCACACTGATATGACAGCTGTCACAATACAATCTAACAAAATTGTTTTGAGTGAAGTTAAAGAAAACCAAATGCTACTAGAGCCATCTTATGAGGAAAAAACCCAACCTTTTGGCCAGCCCAATATGTCTACACATGTATGCGACATTCCCACTCCCGTGTTTGGAGCCTTAGAATTCCAGAAGATAAGGAATCATGTAATATATCGTTAAAATATTAAATGATGATAAAAATAATAATAATAAAGGGCTGTTTAAACCTCTTTTTTACAATGAATTTAACAACTTGGTTCTCATTTGAAATTTTTTTAAAACGAGTGGCAATCAAAAATGTATCGTATCATTTCAAACATGTTTAAAGGATGAAGTTTTTGTAATTTAGATATAAAGCTAAGGACCACAAACTCTTTGAACATGTAAGAGAAAATGAATTTAGCCCTGGAGGTATAGCTCAGTGGAGTGAGTGCTGGCCTGTGAACTGAAAGGTCACCAGTTCGATTCCCGGTCAGGGCACATGGCTGGGTTGTCGAACAGGTCCCCATTTGGGGATGTGCAAGAGGCAACCAATCGATGTATCTCTCTCACATTGATAGTGTTTCTTTCCCTCTCTTCCTCCCTCCCTTCTCCCTCTCTGAAAGTAAATAAAGTTTTTATTTATCTTTACTTTACCTAAATATTTATTTATCTTCTCTTTAAAAAGAGAAAAAATGAATTAAAAAAAAAACTGTTCCCATTAAACACAAAGCTGAGTTTGTCCTACTTCTATTGCAACCCCCTTTTGTTGTTCTAGTTTACATCTTCCGTTCACCCAGTTTACAAACCACTTTTTTTTGTTTGATAGTAAGAAGAAAGCCCAAAATAAAAGCCAGAACTGAGTGGGTGCTGCATCAGCCCATCTGGCGGGCAGGGTGGCTTGTAGACAAAAGCTCTACACCTCTGAAACAGTGAGTTGTGCACATGCTCATTTTCCTGCTGAATTTCTCTCGGGTCTAGGGGTGATCCGAAGTTTCCGATGCACTCTTCTTAGTCTAACCCTCTGCCTGACATTCACAGTGAATTTTTTCGCCGTTTAGTACATTAAAGGAGACATTTGAATTTAATTGGCACAATCAATCCATAAGCGAGTGGTTAAATGCATCTTTGTTCTAAGCTCTCCTTTGGCACTGTTGGGGCAGCTAAAGAGAATACAGACGGCCTTTGCTTTTCTACTGTTTAACATATGACTAAACAAAAAATACAAAATACCAATTATGGCAAACACATAGTACTCATTCTAAATATGCCCCGCACTAAGTGTTTTAATTATATTAATCCCATTAAATTCTCCCACCGTGCAATGAAGTAGAATATATTACTTCCATTTTACTGATGGGGAAAGTGGAGCACAGAAAATTTACATCACTTCCCTCCCCAAGGTTACACAGCTAATAAACTGCAAAGCCAAAATACAAACCTGGGCATTCTGATTTCCCAGTCTATGTTCTACCAGTATTCTCAGTGTTATATGAATGTACAGAAAAAAATAACTTATAAATAATGTTGGCTGAAGAGGTTGCAGAAGGCTTCACTGAAGAAAGGGGAATAGACTTGGAACTTGACAAATGAAGATACCATGGCCACACAAGGAGCCAGGGATTCTGCAAGAAGATGAACCAGGAGTGGGGAGTGTCAGTGGGGAAAGAGAGAAGCCATTCTGGCCAGAGTGGGCGGAACTAAGGAGAAATTAGGTGAGATCATTAGGACAAGGAAGATTATGGGAATCCAGACATCTTTAGTAAAATCTGAATTCCTAATGGTAAGGTTAAAATTGCGTTAAAAGACATTATCTCAAAAATGTGTTTGATTACATTCCAACAAAAACAAAGCTTCTCTGTGATGTAGAGGTGTCTAAATGCTTGTTTCACTACTGGCAAATTTGAGCAGGGATGTACGACTGAGGGATGCAGATCAGTGTTGGTATCCAAAGAGCCAGAGTTTTCAGTGCTAACTGACAGTCCACTTTCGCTTTGTTCTCAGTCTCTGTGACCTCTGTCTACTGGAGACGTACACCAAACTGGCATTCAGCTGAAAGGTGGTTGGAGCCACGAGGGCTGCCAGGAGGAAAAGTGGACTGAAGGGAATTTTCTCAATGCCACCTCCTCCTTGGAAGATCTCTTTGGAAGATTCTTAAAGGAAAATAATCAGAAAGGGAAGTGAGACGGAGGAAATGAAAACACTTTCATCTCCCATGGGCAAATGTGATACTAAGGATGAGCTGGCCAAAAAACAGAGTGAAACTGGAGAAATCAGGGTTTCTAAATATGTCACCAGCAAAGTTAAGAAAGTGGGCGAAGTAGGCTAGCTCAGGAACACGGCGAGTTATTGGAAGAAGAGCAGGGAGAAATTTTATAACCTCTTCATTTTTCCAGCTCCTCACAGTGTTCCAGAAAAGAGAAAATGTGTTTGATGAGAATGATTTATTGAGCAATTATCTCCTCCCGCCCTCAGCTCTCTGGAACTGGACGGCAGACAAGTCTGGTGAATTATACTTGTGGAGTTCGGTGGAGGAGCTTCCTCTCAAGGATGCACAACTTTCCAGTCAGTCTGGAGGCAGCTCTGCTTCCTTCACAGTTCCTGTTTTTTCATGTTCCCTGCTCCGTCCCTTTCTCCGGCCGGCTCATTCCCCCCCTGGTTAGGATTGCTTACCGCACTTGTCCCTCCATCATTATCTCTAACCCCTGGATTTTGACCCAAGTCCTCCCACCTTTTTCTCGTCCTCTCTCATTCCTTCCTACGGGTCCTTCACTGGACCGTCTGCTGCCTGAGCAAACGTGACCTTCCTGTGCTGCTGCGTCTCCCCTCTCTCCTCCTGCAGCCCTGCTCCCTCAGTTACATTTGCAAATATGCTGCAGAAGAGAGATTTTCTGGGCTCTCCTCCACTAGTAGGTCTCTTTGCACCCCAGCATCCCAAGTCTCCTCTCACTCCTGTCCTTGTGACTGCTGTGGTCACCACAGACAATCATTAGAGGGAAGACCTGAGGGAAAATTGTGCTTCGGGTGCAGGAATTTCTCAGACTCTATGTGGGTAGCCTGAGAGTGCTGAAAAGTTCATTTCAACTGAACATTCTTTGGTCGCAAATGTGGTAAACTGGTCTCATTTTTCCTCTGTTGTCATGGTTAACTGGCAACCTCCAGGCATGGGGGTGACTGGCTGGCATGCAAGCAAGCACACTGGAGCAGACAATTACACGAAGAACGCCAACAGATCACAGAGCGGCAGGTCACGTCTTCCTGAGTTCTGCTAGCAGGAAATACGTATCAGTATCTTAGAGCACTTTTGGCACTGTGTTTATTTTTGAAGCTTTGTTCCAGAGCTACTGAACGCCTGCGTTTTCTGCATTACAAAGTCAAAGTAAAAACAAGTTTGGGCCCTGCTCCCATGGCTCAGTCGACTGGAGCATTGTCCCGTACACCAAAACAGTAGCGGGCTAGATCCCTGGTTAGGGGACCTACCTAGGTTTGGGTTGTATCCCCAGTCAGGGTGCACTGGGAAGGCAACCAATCAATAGATCAAGGTTTCTCTCTCTCTCTCTCTCTCTCTCTCATCAATAACCAGATCCTGGGCTGAGGTCCCTGGAAAAAAAAAGACAGGCCCTTTACTCAGTACTTTAAAGAAAGCATTTTTATTTCTATTAAACACCCATAAAAGGACAAATCGTGCAGCAGCTGGAAGAGCACTGCAAATATCAGGGTTGCCAGGAGTCACCCAGAAACCTTTAAAGTAATTTAAAGTGGTGATAGAACAAGTAACACTGTGCTTCTACCGATGCAGTATTCCTTAACCGTGGAACCTCACTCACACCTGTCCTTGCCCAAAGAAGTCAGTACAGCAGTTTCTGGTTGATCTGCCCAGGCAATTTCCCGTGGTTTGATTGATTGGGAGTGGTGCTGGTGATTTTCTTTTAAATTATCCACAAAACACTAAAAGAATGTGACTCTTTGCTGGAATTACTCTTCTATGAAAAAAAAAGGAAAACTATTTTTTAGAAATTATTTACAATGAATAAATGGATCAAGATAATATTGTACCTCGAGATCTAAATATGTCAAAGATAAGTGGAGATCCCAGAACTATGAATTCTTCAATTCTCTGCAACATAACCAAAGCAATTCCAAGAAGTCTTACTTGATTAGAATTCAGATTTCTTAAGTATTATCTATCCTAAATTCAGACTGTGAGTAGACAGCTACCCTGGACGTGAGGTTATGAAAGTGAAATTCAAAGGTCTGAAAATAAATAAAGGAGAAGCAAGATACTAGTGTTGTTAAATCATTAACAACACTACACATGCACAGAGAGATACAAAAACAGCTAAGGAAGCAAGGACAGAATTAAACAGTAATGATGACTTATGGCTAGATACTCTGAGACATGGCAGAAGTCTCAGTACACCAAAAGGAAAATCTTGTTTGCTCAAATTATTTGTTTCCTCCGTCTAATGAATGTAATTCTAATATACAAGTAGTAACACTGACATTTCTTTGAAATGTTGATTCAGTTTAATTATGAAAATCACCAAGGTATTTCCTAGCTGCTGCATCACTCCCTGTACTAGGATTAATCACATCAACATCATTCATTTAATCTTCAAAGAGGAAGCAGTTGTCCACAAAAGCCTTCAAATAGCTTCATTAGTGCAATTTTTCAGTCTCAAACACTTAGCTGGCAGCTTATGATTGAGAGTAAGGTCATTATATTCATCTATTTCCTAATCTAATTTTTTAATATTTCTGCATTTACTGTAGAAATGTATAAGTATGAAGTTCTCCCTTCTCTTTGCTTGGCAATCAGCTCCAAACATGAAGCAAATGTGGACTGTGACTAACAAAATATTTGTTCTCTTTGGTGGCAATTCATGAAATATAATATACAGGGCCAGAACTGATGCATTTCCCTTTGGGGGTTTGTTTAATGTGAAAAGAACCAGACCTAAAAACTGTGTTTTCTTGTCTCTGTAGGAGACAAAGAAAAATTTGGAGCATGAGAAACATTCCCTCCATTCAGGAACTAAAATTAAAACACTGTTGCAAATAAAATATATTTGGTGCTTTCAAATGCAAGATGGATTTGATATTTGAAAACAGAAATGGTCAACCTCAGTTATGTTTCTTCACTAAGGACACTTTCAGCACCCCTCCCTTTGTTAAAAGCATTAATACTCCCTTCCATTATTGACAATGAGTAAGTATCAGAGTTCTATAAAATAAAACTGTAATAGAGTTGATGCACTGATTAAATCTCAGTATCAACCACTAAAAATTATTCAGTGGCATCCTCAGAAGACATAGAGCAGAGCCCAGCACCAGCAGGGTGTCGTGGTGGTAGAGTCATTTATAATTACTGTACCTACGCTGAAGGGTTATAAAATGTGTCAGAAAGTGAAATTTGCTGAGTGTCATTAACAAGAAGTAAAACTTGCTAGCTGGTGCTTTAAACTTTGCATCTGATAAAGGAATGATTTATTTCACTTTTGACTGGTCCACTTGCAGAAATCATTGCATTGCAACACTCAGTGACTGTGTGAAGGGGAAAGAATGGGTTAATCACACAGAGCCATTCTCAATTTAATATCTGGAGACCATAAAATGCCATATTTGTAAGACAAGATCTGCCCACGATGGGGCAGGTAATGGGGTATGCTGAGGGTTTAGGCAAAGGATTGGGGCTTTTGGTCATATGAATAGTCCATAACCAATTGCATTAATATAAAGCAACTTTACAAATTTTGTTTCCACAAATTATATAAAGACAATTACAACATTTAAAATACAAGGTTTTTTAATTGCTTTAAAAAAACTGTAGTGAGTTTTCGTGGGACTGAATTCTGATTGATACAACATAATTTTAACATAAAATATAAAGATGAGAACAACCCCAGCTAGAAGAGGTCAGTATTGTCATTTGTCCAGCTACATGTGAAATCACCAGAGTAAATGAGACTGTATCGTAGAGGAGCAAGAAACTGCATTATTCACACAGGTGTTCAATATGGTAATGGGGGGAGGGGACTTGGTGCATATCTAATTCATATATTCATGACGTTTTATTATCTGCTATATGTAATACTGTGTTAGACAGTCTGAAAAATATAAAGACAGACCAATAGAATCTCTTCTCTTGAGAAGCCTCTACTACAGTAAAAGGCAGGGGAATAAGCACATCTTTACATCAAGGGCAATGCGAGGTCAATGACAAAGGAAAGGAGGAACACGCCTGGGATTGGACGGGTGGATGTCCATCCCGTCGGGGGCACCAGGGCGGCTTCGCGGCGTGACGACACCCAGGCTTTGAATGATGCGTGACGTGTTGGAAGGTAAACGTTGGTAAGGAGAGAATTAAATTTTTACAGTTTAAAATATTTTTATCTATTCTTCCCAATATTTAATGTATCTTGTGTCCTCTGCCAAGAATGGTAAAAGTTCTTTTACGTCCAGAAGTGTCAAAATAATTCTCATAATAATAAACAAATAAATTTCGGAAGACTCAATGCTCATTCCAGTTAGCACTTTTGAAATTAAGCCTAAATACCCACTTAATGGTTAATTTCGGGCATATAATACAAAGTGAAATAAAAATTTAGAAAACAATAAGCCTGAGCAAGTGTAAACATATTCTGAAAAAAGAAGTCTGCTTTTCAGATAACAAAATAAGGTTATTTCTATTCGTGTAAAATCTGGCTGGAAAAAGTGGTCATAAATCACAGAAAGTGTTTAAAACTCTGAATCATGTAATTTAGTGAATTTCATATATGTATATGTACATATACATATAAATGGGTGTGTGTGTGTGTGTGTGTGTGCGTGCGCACATGTGTATATTTTTTCAATGCCTGCCTGAGGTGGAAGGTGGAAATTTGGTGGTGGATAAAAGTGAATCTTGGTAAAACACCTGTAGTAATATAAATATTCAAATATTATTTAATAAAGAGTAGAAAATAAAACAAATAATTCATACAGCTTACTGAATTCATCTAATTCACAAACACTTCTGATATGCTTCTGGTTTCAATTATCTTAAAAGTAAAGAACCTGTCATGCAGTACTAGATGATATTGGGAAATCAACAAAGTGAATCAGTCCCAGGAATAATGAATGTGTATTCCTGTTTGCAAGCATATAAAGGAGATATACAGGTGCCTTGAGGAAATATGAAGAGTTCAGGAAACAAAAATGATCATGAACAAACTAATACCTAACCTGGGTCCTATTCTGAGTGCCTGGATGTGTCTCACTAACATAACAATATGCAGTGGCTCTTTTAACTGTGACTGAGAAGCGTCTTTCACAGAACTCCACGGAGCTTCGAATCACCTTTCTGACCATCTTTCCTGTCTCCTATATATCCTCATAAAATATTTACTGTTCTTCTGAATGACCACTCTGATTATCCTTAGACTCCTTTCAGATTCCCTGATGATGTCATGGAAATGTTAAACCCATTATGCTAAGTTAGGACCTCCATCTGCAGTGACCTCTTGGCACAAGCTTCGAGGACAGCATGATATTTTACATAAAAGTTAGTCTTCATTCAAATCCTCCAGGTCTGATCCTGAAAAAACACTGACAGCTCAATCAACCCTAATAAATACTTAACAAGGTCCATGGAAAAAAATAATAATACCATCCACCCCCAAAGAAAATCCATTACACATTCACAATTGAGCCATAAACTGTCTATTAAGTGTACAATTATTTTATCACATTTTTATTGAAAAACAAGCATTTATCCTAATTTACAAGTTTAACCCAAAGGTGGTGCATGACATTTGTTTTCATTAAGCTATTAGGGAAGTGAGGAGTGATGGCGGCCAGTTCTAATTATCTTTAATGTAGTGTTTCAAATTGATCATGCATAATGGAATTACAAATCATAATTAAATTAATTTGTATTGATTTAAGATTTTATAAGTTGTTAATAAGTGCAGTGCATCTATGTCCACAAGCTAACATTAATATTTTTAAACTACCAAAGCCCTTTCTTCTTATTATTGTTTTGGTCCTCATTTAAAAGTTCACAAACTTGTAACTACTTTATGCAGGTGAAGGTTAACTTCAAAACCCTATAGGTGGACGTTTTGAGTATTTAAATAAGATTTCTCCAAGAAATTATGTCTAATGCATTTGGATATTTAAGATCATCTAAGTTTAAAAGTCTCTCTACCTCTGAAACACCCAGTCCTCCTCCATCTCCTAACTATCCCACCTGCCACAACTGCCATCCTGGCTACCTAGCACAGTCCTTGCACAGAACCCCAGCTTCCAGCTAAGTGACTGACTCCAGAAAAGCAAAGGAAAGCCATGTAAATGCAGAAGTCCTTTCCTCAACATTATGGGGGCCGGAGTGGGGGAAGAAGACGAAATGACCCGAGCAAACTGCTGGGCAATAAAGCTCATAGAGTTGGATTTCCCCAGACACCTCCCTTCTCTCCTCGTCCGCATTCAAGGAGTAAGGAATCAAGTGCCCCCAGAAGTCTCCACCTCTGAAGGCAAAGTGGAGAATCAGCTAATAGCAAGTCCAGGAATACCTTCTCCCCCTGCTTCTCTCGAGATCTGAAGGCGAAGTCAGGAGGAGAGGAGTGAGACAAGAGAACAGGGCCAACTAATGACTCTGAGAGCTCCACCAGTACGTTTTTGTAACAGAAACAAATATTGGACAAACTTGCCAATTCAGTCTAACTGGCTTTGTCACACAGTAAAGAATTGTTCCTCCACCTCTTCGTACTTGAACTGGAGATCCAGCCAGACCCGTGGCACAAACCACAAAGAGACATAATCTGGTCCTTCCACCCTCCACGGGCCTTGGAAATGGAAGTAACGTCGTGTGGATGGCTGTTCCCACACAGTAAAGTGGGCCTAGAGTTGAGGATTTTTTTCCCAGTCTTTCTCTAAATGTATTAAATGCCTTAAGGTCCTACTAGGGGGAAATGCAATAATCCGATTTGGAAGACCCAGTTTGGAAAATGGTCGTGAAATGTTAATGAGAAAGGCTCAGAAATTAATTTTATGGGTAGAGTTTCCCAGATTCGGCAGTCTTCCCGTGGGATCGGTCAGTCACTGGCGCCACTAAATTTGGGGATTGCGTGCCCACAGCAAGTTGAGCCAGGAACTCCGCCTCCCCCTCTCGCGCCTTTGCAGCGCCTGAAGTTTGTTGCTCACTAGCGACCCCTCCAGGTCTCAGGGGGAAAACGAGCTGATGCAGAAGTTCACCCTTGACTCACCAGAGCGAAGGGAGGTTCTTTCAGAGGGTCGCCCAACGGGACGTCCCATCACCGAGTACGGAAAGCCGCTCACCAGGCCCTCACTGTCTGGACGCGGCTTCAGTGCCCTGCTCAGGGATCCAGCTCCCGGGCGGTCCGGCAGTGGAGTGCGGAGGCAGCGGAGAGCACCCCTCCCATTACCACTATAAAGAAGCCGAAGTTTCCGGCATCCGAGCATAAACTGGGCAGGAGACTAAAAACACACGAACACCAAACTTACGTGGAATCGACGCGGGGCTCCCAGGGAGTGGAACCCAGCGCAGAGTGAGGGCGGAGGCAGCGGGGACTGGGGACTCTCCCCCTGTATTGGCTACATAGGCTTAAAATCTCTGGGATACGAGGTCGCACCACTGAGACGGTTGCAGATACGAACAATCTTAACACATTTTTTTTTTTTTGTGCATATTCCCCAGTTACTGAATAGCGCGCGCGCGCACACACACACACACACACACACGGGCCCTCCAGCAAGAAAGCAAAAGCAAAAGCTAAGCTAAGGGAGGGATTGGCTTGCGTTGACCTCCAGGGCCTGCTCCTTCCGCGGCCAAGGTGCTACCCGTCTACACCCACCCACCCCGCCTAGCAATGGGACTGCATCCGTGGCACACACTTTGTAGAAAAAAGCATGCGTTCAGTTGCTTAGGTTTCTGAGGCCTCAGTTAGCCCAGTCCCACCACCGGCTGACAGAATCAGCTCTCCAGCCTTGACTTCTGAAAATGTCTCTTTTTAAGCATTTGCCACAACATACGAGGATCCTTGTCGGGTCTCCTCCCCACCACTAAACAGAGCAACTCTCAAATGGACTGTTCCCTCAGCCAAAGATTTCAGAGATTCCTGAGTTGCGAAAAGATATTTACACCAAACGGTACAAGAAGTGTAGGACAAAGAGTTTCAGGTAATCTCTAAACACTCTGTTACAATAGAGAATAAAACTAATCCCCTCAAACATAACACATTGTTTTCCTTAACCATCTAATACTCAGGACGGTGATACGGATTTCCTTGGACTTGAGTTACAGTTTGGCAGTAGACTCAGCACTGCAGTCCTGAGACTGAAGTGCCAGCCATGATTTCTCTTGTGTGTGTTGTTCCTGGGACCCAGATAAAAAGCCCTGCCCTAGAACACTGAGTGTGTATGTGGGGGGAGGAGCCCAACCATGAAGGAACTCCTTTAAGATTTTTTTTAAAGAGTGGTTTTAATAAAGTATGTCAATTGAGGCTAAACTTAAGTGTGTGTTTTGAAAGAGTGGGTTTAGTATTTTGTGAGTTTTCTCTCCCTCTCTCTCTCTCTCTCTCTCTCTCTCTCTCTCTCTCTCTCCCTCTCTCTCTCTCTTTTAAATTTGTGACTAGTAGTTCAGGTTGTTAAGTTTCCAAGCAGGAATCAGCTTAAAATGCATGGATTCTATTATATGTCCAATTTAATCACAGGGTATTTAAAATAGACATTTCCATCTAAAATCCAATCAGAAATCAACACAGTTCCTCCAGGCATTAGATGATCATCTCGATTTTGCATTTGTAAACTGGGAGAAATAAATGTGGCTTGTGGATACCAAGAGGTCAAGTACGGCTGCTCAAATATTTTTCTTACAAAATGACGGATTTATTAGACAAATAAGTAGCCCGGCTGATGCAAAACCCCCAGTGATTGAATTTTGACGTTAAGTCAACAACAACTCGAACTACATCAGTGCTTCAAGATTTAGTTATGATGGTAGAGATTACTGAACAAATAAGAGCAGAAATGAATACAAATTTCTGAGGATCTGCCCCTGGCACCCTCTTCTTGACATTCTCTCCATATGCTCCCCCTATTCAGACTGCATTATAATTAAAGGACTTGCCTATGCCTTGCAATTGGAAAAGGACTTTAAAATAATTAGGCATATTTTTCTGTTTAAAAAGATAGGACAGGCTCAGGGAGAAAGCCAATTGAGTTTCATTATAAATTCCTTCGTGGCCTGAAAGTCATCCACTCTTACAAGAGAAGGATCATGCAGTGGGTGTTTAGTTTAGTTTTTTAAAGATCTTACTTTCATTAAGAGTTGTTGGTAACCTACTCTACTATCTTTCTTCTCCCCTTTCCTTTAAAACACCTCTTTTTAAAAGATTAGAGGACTTTGACCAACTTAGGATCCCACTGTGGAAGGGTGGGGATCTGGACCCACTGCTAAATAATTAAATTGCCCATAGAATTTCAGGAGTATTTAGATTTCACTTTGCCTGGGTCACAAACTCCCCTCCTCCCCACTGCCGCCAGCTTCCAACTTTCTGTGGAGCTGGCCGTGGTGCTGAAAATCCTGCTTGACTCTTGTGGAAAGAGAACATCACTCATGGAGGCTTTTTGCTTCTCTTGAAAGGGGGCTTACATAATTGAGATTACATTTAAGCATAAAGCAGTTCACTTTTCACATTTTCATGAACAAAGGGGCTAACCTGCTTCCAGAGTGCCTTTATTTATTCTATGTGTGACTTCCTTACTGTGGTGGAATGGTGACTCAATTTACATTTAAGTGTTGTTGAGCAAGCCAAGAAATCATTCCTTCCACCTTTTTCTCTTATCTGCAATCTTCGGCTATAGTTTAGTTCCTCCCCTAATCTATAGCAGCGTTTATTTTGTTATATTTGATTTTAAGTCTTATGATAAGGGCTTGAGACAATTTATCTTTGTAGCCAGAAATTTGCTTTCTGGGTAACCAGGCACAGGCCACTAGAGGCAATAAAATGGTACCAGATTTTTTTTATCCCAGGTTTTATTTAAGTGTAGTAATAATTGCACTCTGTAAAATAAGTTGCCCATTGGGCTTCTCTCCCAGTTTCTCATATTCCCTCTCACGTATGCATATACCCATAATTTCTACAGAAGTTTTCAGCATGCTGGTTTTTAAATCATTTATTGTATTAGTTGTTTTCCTTCTATAAATACAAAATTGCTAACCCTAAAATAAACACTAGAATTCATAGGTAGAAAGAGATGTTTCATAATTATTTTGCCACTCCCCAGGATTAAGTAATAAGTTGTGCAACTGAAGCCCTTCTACCAGGGAGGAGGGTGTATTTCTCTGTTCTTCCTCCTTTTTAAATAATGAATAGTACTTTCAGTCCAACAATGCATCTGTTTACAGTTTGCCTAAATTTGTTTCTGGATTTATATTTCAATATGCTCTTTAGGATGCAAAATTCCTGTCAAATTAAAGAGTGTTCATGTCCTGCCCGCTTCCAGCAAATCACTTGCAGCACCTAATAAATCCAGCTGGGGTTCCTTCCACAGCCCGATGCTGCTGAAATCATTATTGTCCTGCCTTGTTTCATGTCAGAGGCCTCTTCGCCTCATCTGTCATGAAACCAATTTCACTTTATTTACATCCATTTGCTAGTTTAATTACTGTGCTGATGAATTGCCTGAAGGAATTAAGTTACGAGTCTTTGGAAACCCAAAGCGACAGATATATGGGCTACCTTTTAACTACAGGGGAAGAAAGGAAGGCTAGTGTGGCATGCACCAAAATTTAAAGATAATAAGTGTTTCTCTCCAACCACCTACTCTTGAAATTCAGGATGATCCTATCTTTATGCATTCATCATCTCCTGGACAAAACATAATACTTTAGGACCCCTAATATTTACAGATTGGCTGCTGTTCTCTACAATACAATTCTTTATTTTTAAAAAGCATTTTGTATTACTGAAAGAGTGACAGATGAATTTATAACCAAATCAAGTAATCTAATGTACTGGTGTTTTTAATTACAGGTACCTACCAATATTAACCTTTCCTCATAACTGAGAACTTCTGTGTAAACACAAATAGATGCCTTTGTGAAAGTAAAGAATATTTAATAGATACAACCTAACATACAGTACAAAATACTCCACTTATATACTATAAATAGTGTAACAGAAGTCAGTTATATAATTTTTATCACTGAGCACCATTTCACAATTATCTTCTTTAATGTATTTTCAAATCATAAATAAGAACATTCTGCTGCCTCTCTCTTTTACAAGTCCAGCATAATAGAGCACTGTGAATCTATGTTAATGACAGAAGGTTTGTGACGTGGTTGAATAATCTGTGCTCTCATATGTAAGTAGTCAGTCATCTGCATATATGTTTTTTAAACCTAACATCAATAAATTTTCACTCATCCCTTTATCCTATAAATTAACTACTGTAATATAAGCCTATTAATCATGACATTATTAAAATCATGCCTACTAATCATGACATTAAATATCATTTTCAAATTTTCTAAATGTTACTAGTTCTAGACTTTAAATTGATCATTGATAATCCAGAAATTACAGGTTTACATGGTTCATCATTACTGGCTACCAATTCAAACAACAATAGACCTGAGTTGACACTGATTTCATATTTTCTCTATCCTCATGTAGCATCACGCATGAAATGAATGCAACTTTTAAATCTAAGTGCTGTATATTTTCCTTCCATTGCTCTGTTTCTGAGAGTTTCTAGCATGTTAAAATCAGCACTTTCATTTGATTTCCCTAAAATGGTGAGTTTAAGGCACATGACAAATATATTGAACATTTCAAGAAGGAATCTAAATCTTTTTTGCAGATTTAATGTACTTATTTATACCATGTTGAGCACATAATTACTTCTAAGGTTGTGCAAACTTTCTAAACTATTATCTAATGGAATATTTTTTTAAACATTCAGGAAAGGGCAATAAATACTTCTAAACAAGACAGAAATTAGAAATATGGGTTTTTAAAAATGTTTTCTCACAACCTTTCCTCATAAAAGAATTAAATACTTTTGCACTCTGTAGACTCTGCAGTTTCATTCATATAACCAGCTTAAAGGAAGGGATACAAATGTAAACACTTTATATTTACTATCAGAAGAACTGAAGGTGCTGAAAACTCTACTGTCAATGTGGATCTATATGAATAAATTACATATTCATTAGAACTCCTCCAGGTGCCTCCCTCCACACCCTCCTTACATCCTCCAAAAACACATATTCCCCACCCCCACTACTTTTAATAAAACTCATGTACAAAACAACCTTCTTTACAAAAACAAGGGGTTTTTTATTGTATCAAAGAGTCTTGCTTATAAAAGTTTTGCAATAAAGAAGCCCTAAAAAGGACCCTCCAGATAAAATTTCCTTCTTTTTTAATAGAACCAGATACCATTTCAATTCTTTAGCAGAGATTTATGAACAGTCTTTAACTTGATAAAAAGGAAATCTGTATTGGTTGAGTCTTTTCAGCTATTTTTATTCATTTATTAAATAAATAAATGAGAATGATGGGGGTTTCGAATGCTTTTTCTTTCTTTCTCCCCCTCCCCCATTGCTCTCATTCTCCCCCTTTCTAAGACCCTCTTCTCCCTCTCCAGCTCTTTTTGATTAATAGATCCATGTGGCTAACGGCCTGACATATGGTGTGCGAAGCAGCTTGAGATAGTACCTTAGGCATCCCCTACGGCCATTAACATATTAGGGGCTTCTGTGCAGTCAGACAGCCAGACCTCATCGAGAGCAGGGTGTTTTCAGCACCCCAGAGCTGTTTGATGGAGGGTTTCAATAATGCACCCGTCTTCGATTTTAAGGGAGCTGCTTCTGGTGCTGAAACCCTGCAACAGAACTGGAGCGAAGTTGAGAGAGACTCAGTTCCCCTCACCAACAACATAAAAACAATGTGCTGACATCTGTTTGTGTGTGGACACACACGTGGAGGCGCAGCTTCAAGCTCGCACACACGCGCCAGCTCCTGAGTATTATCAGGAAACAGCTAGAGTCAGCTGCCTGGATTTATTTTGTTTAAAAGTTTATTTTGTTTAAAGTCCTCTTTAGACAGGGAATACTAACAGTATAATGTGATACAGTTACTGATAGACATGATTCAAAAGCAAAAACAAAATACAACATAACATTTAAGAAAGGAACTGCTCTGAATCATGGAGCTTATTTTTCCCTAGTGGAAGAAATTAAGTGCATTTTTACATCCTTAGCCTTACAATAAGAAAAAGAGGGATAAAATAATAGAGAAGTTTAACTTTGAAAGATTTGATCATATATTAGGTATGTTGGCAGATCAAATCCCTGGAGAGTTTTCTATTCCTGATCTACAAAGCCTGAAAGTTTACAAACAAATAAAACTCTTCACAACAACTCAGAAAGTGAGGAAAGCCTCTAGCGTGTGCATATACGCCTATATGTGAAATACACACACACATGTGTATGTATGTATAAACTTTGGCAGGGGAGATGATAATTTAAAATCAAAGTAGACATCCCACTTGAAGCTTATTAATTCACTTTAACGTCGTGACTGAAGCTTGAAACTCACTTTTCCCAACGTTCTTCTCCCAGCCTCCTGCTGATAAACCACTGTACCCCCTTTTGAACTATACTCTGGCTGTTTGCTTGGCAAATAAATGCTGTTCCGCCCTATTAAACCTTTTAGGCAGTTTCATCTTCGGATTTCTCAAATACAGAACTAATAAGGAGGTGCTTTGATGCTGTTTTACTTTCAAACTATAGCCTTGAGGCGTTAAAACGCGCAAAAGGTAAGCGGAAAAGTAAATTGCCACGAGCAAGGCGCACCCTCCCTTTCAAAATCGCTCCGACCCTCTGCAGCGCACTGCGTGGCAGCCGAAAATCGCCTGTTCCCGAGCAGAACTGCGTCCCGTCGGCAGCCTCTGGGGTTCTGAACCGGTGCCACGTTACCAGGGGGATGAAGAGAGAGGAGGCACTTTTAAGTTTTAAAAGCCCCGGGATCCCTTGGGGGCGGGTAAAGACCGGCGGTGGAGAAGGCGAAGCTTCCCAAAAGTTGATTCTAGGCAAACAAGCATCAGAGAGGATGCGAGGATTAAGAAATGGCAACTTGTTTAAGCAGCCAATAATAAAACTTCTGCATAGGCGTGGCGACGGTGCGGGACAGCCTGCTGGCTCCCCAGCTCAAAGCGGATTTCAAACCTCTGGCTCAGGTTACACTTTCGGAGGGACGACCCTGGCGCTGCGCGCAGTCCTGCCTTGCACACACTTGATCTCTCCTCCCCACAGCCCCTCTCCGCTCCCTGTCCGCCCCTCCACACGCACATGCCCTGAGTTGAATATAAGCAAATGAAACCATTGAAACGTCTGCTTTCCTTAAAACTGGAATAAGAGAGTCTCCCGCTCAAAGGCGTCAAATTTCCTCTCATTTAGGTACATTTTTTCAGAAGAAATGCTAGCCCCCGGGAGATACCTCGGCCCAGCATCAAATGGATCCTACCTGCTTTTAAAAAAATGCCTGTGTTTACATTGCTAACTCGTAAAACACATTTTAAGTAGGATAGTTGAGCTCCAGCCTCAGCCTCAGAGCTCCTTGCCACATTCTACTTCTCCTTTCCCTTTCATCACAACGCTTTGGGAAAGTCGCATAAGTGATCAAAATTAACATAAATCATTATTAGTTATTAGGATTTGCTCTAAATTACACTGAATATCGCACCAGCCCCATCTGCCGCCCCTGCTCTCGCAGCAATAGATTGCAGATAAAATAAATGTCCTTACCCCATTAGAAGGTTCCTGTCTCTGTAGCCAAAAGCCAAACAAAAGCAATAAATACCGGGCTTTTCCTCTGCACTATTCAGCTGTGACTCTTTTCATCAGCTCTTCCTCTAGAAAAGCTCGATAGCTGCCTGAAAATATTGCATTTTATATCACCAAAGGGCGATTAATATTGCATTAACTGTATTTAACATTTTTTAAGCGCGAGTAATCTACAATGAGTTTGTTTCTATTATTAAGTACAGGGGATATCAGAATTACTGCAGGCCACTTAAGATATCTGTATGATCATATTATTTGTCTCACACTTTGTATTTTTATATATACATATATATAATGTTAGAGTGTAGCGCGCCATGTTTGAAGTGGAAGGAGCCCCGCTAATGGTCTGCTTAAACTATTCTGACACTGACTGGAGACGGCCAGGTCCCTGCCTTCATTAAATGTTTATTGTCAACACTGGGGGAGGGGGAGGGGGAGCTGGTGTAAGTGAATTTCCGCGGCTGGAAATTGTCAACACTTTGTTTAATTCTGATCCTTGCGCACAAAAGTTTGTTTACGTTACGCCGCACTGAAGCCAGCAGTCAGGGCTACCAAACTTTTGTTTGCAATTCACTTTACATAATCAGTGCAAGGAGTCTGTTTCTCGTCCTCCCCCAACTCCCCTTTCCCACTTTTCTTTCAAAGCTCTTTTTCAGCTTCCTTTCTCCTCTTCTAATCCTCTTCCTTGGCTAAACTGGAGAGAAGTGACCTCCGGGGCCTTCCGGCTGGGAGCAAGGGATGGACGCGGGCAATTTCCGCCCCACCCCTGGGTGTGCGGGAGCAGGATGCTGGTCTCAGTGTTCGTGCGTTGCCAGCTTCTCTCCGACCCAGATACCCCATCTGCGTTTTGGGATCCAGGAGTCTATTGAATTTTGAGGGACGAAAGCCCTGTGGTCAGCCCTTCTCCCGCTCCGGGTATAAATCCTTGCCTAATAAATTCCAATCCACAGCAGGGTTTGGTGACGTGCACCTTAACAGCAAGACTATTACTGCTCCAAATTTCTTTTTACAAACGTAAACCAGTTTCGAAAGTTTTGTGTCGTTTAAGGTGTCTGTTGACTCGAGCAAACCGTCGGGAGAGGAGTATTTTCAACCTCTTTGCGACACTGGTCTCTGCACCCTCCTCTCCGGACGTACTCAGAGGCACTTAGAGAGTGGGAGGTGACCTCGGTGAGCGCCTAATTAGCAGCTGCCGAACCCAGGCTCACCTCTTGGAGGGGACTGGGCGTGCACAGGGCGCATGTGCGGGCTCGGCGCGCTCCCTGCGCTCCGTGCGCGCCCCAGCCGCCCCGCGCCAGCTGGGTCCGCGCTCCACTGGCCACACCTGCGCACGCGCGGGATGCCGGGCCGGGGCGCGTTGACGGGCTCTGGTTGTCGGCGGCCTGGCGGAGTCCCGGCTGAAGCCCGCAGGCGGGTGGCTGCCTGGCAAGCCTTGAGGAGCGGCCGCCTGCAGCAGCTAAAGCCTCCTAACCGGGAGCCTCTGGGCGACAGCGGAGGGGCGCAAACCGAGCACAGCAACGTCGCTTGGCTGTGATTCGAGCTCTTGGGGCTCTGGGATTCCCCGAGTGGATGGCCCCGAGTGGGTGGGGGTTCCCGAGGCCAAACAAGCACCCTGCGTGGGTCGAAAGAGGGCGGTTCTCCCCCTGGCTGGCAATTCTGACCCAATCAGCTCTGTCTGTGGTTTGAAACGGCACCCGCCAACCCACCCGTCCCCAAGCACCAAGTCTCGCTGGGGAGACTAGCGACCTAGAGCCGGCAGCGGCTGCAGGGCCAGCAGCAGCCCCACGAGGCCGCCTCCGCAATAACCCCCGGAGTCCGAGGACCGCTCGGCCGCTCGAGTTTCGAGGCCATTCCCGGCCAGCGCCCAGCCTCGTAGGTGCACCAGATTTCGGGG
Source organism: Tonatia bakeri (assembly GCA_004024845.1). Classification (NCBI taxonomy): domain Eukaryota; kingdom Metazoa; phylum Chordata; class Mammalia; order Chiroptera; family Phyllostomidae; genus Tonatia; species Tonatia bakeri. The sequence continues at coordinate 177,072 of PVIA01000599.1, read as the reverse complement.
AGGTGGAAAGAGAGGGCGTCCGCCCCCACCCCCAATCACGCTGACTTGGAAACAATTAGTAAAGTTTTCATTAGTTTCTTGTTATCATTCATTTTATTAATTTCCAGAAGTCTCAGGCCATGAATTATTCAAAGGACAAGCCAACCTGAGCCGTGCGGCCGCGCGCCCCTCCGCTGATTCCAGGCCCGCCCCAGGCCGTGCCGCCCGCCCGCGGCCACGGAGGGCGGGAACCAGCCGCGGCCAGCGCTGGTGGCGCAAAGGTTTGATCAAATATTAAATAAGGTAATTATTGCGACAAGGCTTATCTTGCAGGTGGAAAGAGTCCCCCCCCACACACACACACCGTGAGAATTAGAATTTGACTGCTATTTTTTATAAATCAATTAAGCTTGTGGTCTCCTTTGAAACCGCCTAGAGTTACTGGGTGGCTGTCACCGAGGGGCTGTAACCTTACGATAAGCGGCGGCTATAACCTTACGATAAGCAGAACCTTACGAGATATGTGTCGTCATCACCTTCATCATCCCGCTGGCCACCAAGGCCAGTCTGAACGGGGTGGGAGACTGCTTTTCGCCAGGGTCAGAAGCCCCAAGTCCCACTTCACGGGCTGGACTGTGAGAGCCCATGCGTGGGAGAGATGGAGCAGAAAGGCCTCGCGCAGGGCTGGCGGGAGAGGCTGGGGCCGAGGGCGGGAGCCGGTCCAGGGAGTCCCGGGGCGAGGGCCACCTGTCCTCTCCAGGCGCGGGCACTTGTAGCAACAGGACCAAAGTACTTTTTCAGAAGAAAGTAAAAATCGATACAATCACGGCAGAGGGTGCCTACGGTTTATTTATGAAGGTGTCATCGAAATGGAGAGCAGTTTCAGAACACGCATTAAACAAAAATCTATTCGGAAGTTAGTTGGTGTGTCTCGAGGACATCATTCCTTAGACCCACAGAAAGAGCAGGACCCAGAGTTAGGACTGGGGAAACGAGAAAGTTTAAAACGATCGGATGGCGCAAACGTGGCAGGTGCCTTTCAGGTGTCTTATCTTTCTTTTGGCTTTCCTACTCTACCACCGCCCGGGTTTCCTGAGAAGCTGAAATGCAGACGGAAAATAATTTTCCCACGTTCTCCAATTTATGTTGAGATTATTGTTTAAAATAACCGGAGGCACACCTCGTGGCATTTCCACCAACTGACCGGTGCTGCGAATCCGCTTGGAGTCTAACTCCACTCTTCAGGACCTGGGAACTTGGAAAGCCTGACTACTGCCGCGTGGCGAGCCTTCGCATTTTCTCCAGCAGGACGTTCGTGCGCTTGTTGATGTTTGCTGTTCACGGACTGACAGCGTTGCCTGAGAACAGCAGCCCTACTACTCCTGCAGGCGGTATACAGATTCACTCACCAGACAGTAAAGCATTTCCTGTTTTGCACAGTTTCCTACTACAGAAAAATAGGAAACTCTGCAAAGCATGTATTCTCATAATCTGTTTTATTGGCATAATACTGTCTTCTTTTCATTTGGTAAGTGGTTTACTTAATACAGAACAAATGTTTACGTTCTTATTACATCCACTGGTCATCGTTATATAATACAAGGGTATTTGCAACATTTCGTTTGGGGCGTATTCTTTTTTAAGCAGCCTTTGAAAATCTTTTCATCTGTTTATTCTGGGTTCTCCAACAATGATATTGGTCATACTTTTCTATAAAATAACGTGGGTTTTTTTTTTACAAATACATTTTATTAAAAACTTTGATGACATTTTGAGTCAATAACAGAAAAGTTAATTTTGATGGAAGAGATCTACTTTTAAAAATACCTCTAAGTGCTTTTTTTAAAAAAACATTAACACCTTTAAAATCACAGCTTTTTAAACGCACTATTCTTTTTTGAACATCAAGTGTTTGTTTCACAGATTTGCCGGTGAAATTAAAAAGGTTTGGCTAATGTGGCATGACTTCAGAAGATATACTCCCAGCTATGAAGACTCTGTACATTTGGCATGTGACCTAGTCCCAGGTCACCAAAAAATGAATCTCTGGTCCCTCTGGAGCAGTAGGCGGCACACAACATGTTCCCAATAACACAGGCATTTGTCATGGGGGTGGGACAGATTAGTGGACGGTTTTCGTATTTATTAACTTCCAAAGAAAAGTCATATAGGTACATTTTTTAAAGAAACGTTTTTAGGCCAGACAAAACATATAAACCTCCAAAGGTCTCTGTCCCTGCACCTCCACTTAAATATTTAGGGGTGCCTGGTTATTTATTAGCTTCCACCACTCTGAAGTGAAGGCTGTAGTTTAAGAGTTTCTGCAGTTAGAAAAAAAATTATTTTTGATAAACACAGGCCACTAATATAGAATTCATTTTATTCAGAGCACCACTTTTCACATGAGTCATCTGAAAGTGAATTCTGATTCAGCAGAAAAAATACATCATTCTCACCCTTTCCCCTCTTTTCGTCCCCCATTTAACATTCCCCCCCCACCTGTATTTTTGGCTGAAGGCTGAAGTGAGTCTCACTTGCTGACCAGCTCTACCAGGGCTTGGCCTAATAGAGAGACAAAAATGCACCCAAATGATAAAACTGCTCTTCTTTCAGTTATGTTTTATTTGTACGTGTACTGGGACACATCCCCCTGTTGTATTTTGGCTCACAGAAATGGTTCTGATAGAAGAGGGAAGGGGGAAAGGTAATAGAGCAAAGACGTAACCCAGGAGAAAGCTCAGCAGACACACATGGACAGGTCGATCAACCCTTGAGACATTTCAGGAGTAACACTGGCGGTCTGTAACCACTGTGTGTGTGTTAAAGAAAATATTTACAATACTCTTCCTTTTTATTTTTCCTCTAAATACAAGAATATGACAGGAATGCTGTGTTTTCGGTGAAAACAGGCAGTAGACTGTGAAATCACACTATCCACGAAACGGTCTATCAGAAAGCTAGCCCAGTTTAGTGCTTGGTTTCCAATGCATAGAATGTTTGCGCTGCAAACAATGATATACAACATAATTAAATAAACAATGTCTAACCAGAGTGAGACCTAATTGTGTTTCTTTCCGCACTCTTCAGATCATGCATGATTTTAGTATTGTTAAATGGCAGGGGTTTTTTTTTTTTTCTTCTCTCATTTCTTCTGTTTTCTATTTTTTAGTTCTTATTAACGGATGGTAATAAACCATCTCCACATGAGATCAAAAGAGTATCTTGTGCACCACGCAGGCATTTTACCTAGCCACCTTCAACTGTCTTTCTCATTTTTTAATCCATCAGCAGTTCATAAAGTACCTTGATTATAACTATGAAATACTATACATGATTTTCTATTAGGGAGACTGGTAGTGCAAATTAAAGTTCTTGCTACCCAACATTTATCCCCAGCAATAAATTACTCTTGAATAATAATAATAATAATAACAATAATAATGAAGTACAGTTATTCTGCTTTTCCCCCCAACATGCAGACCCTTTTGAAACAATGGAGGACTTTAAATCTTTCTCTCCTGTGGGATTTGGCTGACTCTCCACACAGTCGAGCCCTGCTCCAGCTGGAAGCAGAAACTTCTCCATGTGTCAACAATCCCATGTTTTCCAAGAGAGAAGGGAAAGGAACCTAGAAGCGCTAGATGGGCCTTGTTTTGTGGAGTCAACAGAGTATCTCTCCTAGTGTTTTCCACCCATTGGTCTATTGGAATCAATAGGAAATAAAATTCAGTGGGTAGTTTAAAATAAATGGCACTTAGAGAAATAAATGAAAGGGTAAGCAAGTGCTGTGAGTCTGGGAGGGGAGCTGGTTTTGAAGTACTTTTCTAGGTCTTAGATGTAAGAGCAAAAATAAAAAGAAGGAAAAAAACCTTGTTAAAAAGTGTTCTATTTTCCTAGAATAAAAGATTTCTTTTGAAGCTCCTAAATTTTGCCTTTTCATCAGCTCAGACACTATGCCTCCCTCTCCCTAAACACCCCACCCAGCTGGACTCAGGCCACAGAAACACAGGCCACGTCCCTGGAAAACGTGGGCTCCACCTAACAGGTAGTTAAGCCCGCCACCCCCTTTCAGCTGTCCCCCCCCCTCACTTTCTGGCAACAGGAGAGCAGCCATCCAGTCTCTTTGGAACCCAGAAAATAAATCAAAGAGGACGTGGGGAGGGTGGAGGTGAGACTCAGAGGGAAAAATTAAGCACAGAGAACTAGCTCCACTCCCCAGCATCTCACCTTCCAGGTGGTTCGGGATTTCGTTTCTCAGCTCAAGTGTGTAGGGTTGGGTCAGTGGCAATAACGGTGGTGGCTCTTTTCTCTCTTCCTTAGGGGAGGAATGAAGCTGCGGAATACTGCTCCCTGGAGTTAAATTCTAACGCATGTTTCATTTGCTTTTGTTCTGCTTTGTTTTAGTTTGCCTTTATGTGTTTAGTTTTTGGTGGTTGGTAGGTTTGTTTTTGTACATAGTTCCTTGGTCCCCGGGAGATTTTGATAAATGTCTCTGGTCCGAAACAGTCCATTTCCCTACCCTTTCCGAGTCTCCCCCCACCCCAACCCCCAGAACCATCCTGCTCCTCCAAACCCTCCTCCAGTCTCCGCTTTCCTTCCCCCTATCCCTGCTCACCCAAATGCTCCCTCTTTTCCCGCTGTCCTCTCCGGTGTCCACAACCAGCACCCCCGTCCTCTGGGTCTGAGGAGCGTGAGCGCAGGAAAAGCATAAAGAGAACGCTGGAAGAGGGATTCTCCAAATGCAAGCAGGATAACGGACACTCCATATCCGGGGGGGAAGTAGGCCCGGGAAAAGCCCCCCTCCCCGACCCCGCAAGGCCCCTTCAGCTCCCCGATCTGCCCCGCCGGCACCTCCCACCCCCCTCAGTAAGTGGCGGAGAATTTCATCCGCTTCTGCTTCTGTCTCTGGTTGCAAAACCACACCCGCACCACGTTCTTTTTGAGGTCCAGTTTCTCGGCGATGGCGGCGATCTTCTCTGAAGAGGGCCGCGGCTGCACTGCGAAGTAGGCCTCGAGGGAGCGCTTCTCCGGCGCTGCGATGGAAGTCCGCTTGCGTTTCTTCTCACCGCCGTTGAAGAGCTCGGGCTTGTTCATTTTCTCGCGCTGCGCGCCCTCGGCCTCCTCGAGCCAAGCCTGCAGGATGGGCTTGAGCGCGATCATGTTGTTGTGCGACAGCGTGAGCGACTCGAACCTGCAGATGGTGCTCTGGCTGAGCGAGCCCACGCCCGGGATCTTGAGGTTGGCCAGCGCCGAGCCCACGTCGGCCTGCGTCACGCCCAGCTTGATGCGCCGCTGCTTGAAGCGCTCCGCGAACGCCTCGAGCTCGCGCGGGTCCGTGTCCGAGTCGCAGATGGACGCCAGGCCCGCTGCGCCCACCACCGCGGCCGCCGCCGACGCCGCCGCCACCTGCCCCGCCGCCGCTGCCGCTGCCGCCGCCGCAGCGCCGTGGTGTGCCGCCGCTGCCACCAGCCCGGGATGCGGCAGCCCCGACGGCATGTTCATGGCGGCCGCGGCCGCCGGGTGCGACAGGTGGCCCAGGCCGTGCATGTGCGGATGCGGATGCGCGGAGCCGCCCAGCAGCCCGCCGCCGGGGCCTCCGCCTCCACCCCCCGGGCCGCCGCCGCCTCCGCCGCCACCGGGGCCGCCACCACCTGGGCCGCCGCCGCCTCCCGGGCCGCCGCCACCCCCCGGACCGTCGTGGGCGCCACCACCGCCGCCCGCCGAGCCTGCGCCGCCCGCGCCGGCCATGAGCGCGAGCGAGGGGGACGAGATGTGGTCCAGCAGGTCTCCAGGCTCGAGCGCCTGGTGGTGGTGGTGGTGGTGGTGGTGGTGCGCCAGCGGCACGGTGGACGTGGACGTGCACGGCACGCTGTTCATCGTGTGGTACGTGGCGTCCGGCTTGAACGGGTGGCTCTTGCCCTGGGACACAGCGATGTCCACAGCCGCCAGCGCCTCGGCCCGCGCCAGCAGCGTCTCGTCTAGGCTGGCGAAGAGGTTGCTCTGCAGCTGCAGGCGACACAAACCAAACCAAAAAGGAAAACCACAAAACCGAAAAGCAAAACACAAAACAAAACAAAACCACACACAAGCCGGAAAGCACAACAAGTAAAGAACAAACACAAAGCAACCAAAACAACAACAACAACAACAACAACGGGGGTGGGGGTATTAGAAACCGGGAGAGACGGAATGGGGACACGTTGGGGACGAAGACGGGGACGGAGGGCAAGGGCAGGGAGCGTGGCGAGGAGAACAGACGAGGGGAGAGGGGAACACAGGAACACATTCCGGGAACGAAAAAGGAAGGGAAAGAAGAAGAAATGGAGATGTGACTCGCATCCCGAACCCGCGTCGCGCACCGAGCACGCAAAGATCGCCTCTCCGAGGCGTGAAATTAACAGAGAAAGTGGAACAAAGTCGAGAGTCCTGGCCCCACCGATCCCCACTTTGACCGCAGGCGCCCGACACGGAGGCAGGGGCGACAGGAACACGACATTAAGTGCCACTGTACAAAACGTGCCAAGCAGCGGGGTTTCTCTAAAAACCCCTGCCCGCAAGTGCCCGCACCGGGACCTTTGCACACACCGGCACCCGACATGCAGCGTCTCGGAGACGGGGAGGGGGCGAGTCTGCGGGCCGGGGCCGCGAGCGCGGGGGCGCTTACCGGCGGCGTAGGCAGGCAGGCCCGCCGGATGGCCTCGGAGCTGGAGTGCAGCGATGGGTACTTGTGCTCAGGGAGGGTGGGATGCATGGCAAAGTGAGGCTGCTTGCTGTTCATGGACATCATCTTGACGGCTTGGCATGTAAATCCACAAACACTCCGAAAGTCCCCGGGAAAGTGCGCACGCCGGCTTCCCCCGGCCTCCCTTCGGAGGCTGCAGCCGCGGCGGCTGACGGCGCGGAGGCGGCGGCCGCGTGGGGGCTGCTGCTGCTCCTGCTGCCGCCGCTGCCTCCTGGCGCTCCCTCTGGCCGCGCAGAGCGCCGCGCACCGGCCTCGCGATCCCACTTCTCCAAGAGCTCTAGCCCCGCGCGCGGACGGGATGTACTCCTCTTACACCTGAGCCCCACTTCTCGCGGCCGGCCCGGGGAGCTCTCGCGAGAGCTCGCGGCCCCGCCGCGCTGACGGGCATCAGTTGTCCTCGCCGGTGTGACGCGCGCCCTCCCGCTCGGCGGCGCCGGGCGACTGCGCGCGCGCGCGCGCCAGCCCAGCAGCGACCGGCGCGTGGGAGCCGCTCTTATAGTGACCACCAGCAAGGACAGCGCAGGTGATGCACCTGTAGCTGGCCGGGCATGCGCACTGCGCGCCGCACCTTTCCCACCGCGGGTCCGGAGAGATCAAAAGGGCCAGCTATTGTCTGCGGGTTGGCACCTTGGCAGCAGAGAAAGGCGAGAGGTTCGCACGCAGCTGCTCGGGTTCCCCTTCCTCCCGGACCCCGCCCCAGCGCGAGCCCGGAATATATGCGCGCTGCTTTGGCACACCTCCTCCCCGGGATGTCTAACAAGCTGTTATATAATGTATACAGCGGGGCATTTGTATGTTAAATTATGCCCGCGTACTCCTCTGTATACAGTATAAATCACAGCACGGGGATGCAGAAGGTGCTGTCTTTTGCTGCAAGAACCTGTTTCTTTCAAGGTTTATAAATACGTTCCCGAAGAATAATCGCGGTGACAGACGTTCGTTTGAAGCAGTCTGACGCTATTGATTTCCATATAATTTAATTTCCTCCGTGCACTTCGTTGCTGTTGTTTTGGTGACTGGAGCCGTGTCAGGCGCCGACAGTGACAGCCACTTAGGAGCCGCAAGGAGCGCGCGCTTCCTCCTCAGGAATGGCTGTTAAAATGAAACTGTGCGTTTCCCTTATTCTTTGTCTCCTTTAACTGAGTACAAACCCGCGTTTCGAACGAGCTCTGGGTGATCTGAGGCTTCTAGTAAACAAAAGGAGAAACAGTTAACAGGGTGTAGTTGGGATCCTTTCCTCTCCCCCGCGCGCACGCACACACACACACACACACACACACGCACATGCACACTTTATCCTGAAACTCCAGGAAAAGGAAACCGCTTCAGAGACAAGGGAATAAGATGTTGAACAGAGAACTTTCTTTTCCTTCCATCGTTTCGGCTTCTTTGCTATAGATGTCATTTTCTTCAATAAAAGACAGGATTAAGCCAGTTTACAGAAAAGCGTGATAAAAAAATATTTATTCAAACCAGTTTGAAACAACGGGCCCAAGCTCTGGTCCAGCTTTTTACAGTATTTATTTTTGTTGTTGTAAAACCAAACCCTAAGAAGAAGAAGAAATCAATTACCCATTCTGTTACATGGCCCTCAAGTGGCGGACAGATCCAGCGCCTCCCCGGGGGCCGCAGTTCAGAGGCCCGAGTCCCCGGGGAGGCAGCGCCAGCCGGGGGTGATAATAACGGCCCAGATGTTATCACATCTGGGGCGGGAAGCTGGAGAGCGGTGAGGCGCTGCTTATGGGAGGCAGAGATCAGACAGATAATTTTGCTGGTCTCTCCCACACCAAAGAGATCTGCATTTCCACCCAAAAGCAGATCTCATTTCTACAAACCTAAATTTGCGTTGGCGTTTATTTTATCTTTTCTTTGGACAAGCCGCCTGTGTGGTTAGTATACCCACTCACTACTCAGATTCCAAGAGGAGCCCACAGGCGTCACCATGCCTTTCCCTTCCTTTCCTTTCTTCTCTCTCCGGCCCCCACCCCCACCCCCTGCAGCCGGAGAGAGAAGTAAGAGGGATGTTCATTTGCTGGTGCAAGAAGGAGCCGCGTTGCCATCCATTACGCGGTCCCCTGGGAGTGCTAAATGCAACTTTATCTCTACGAGGAATGGACGGCGGGCAGGACATCGCTGGAGGGAGCGAGTGAGTCCTACGTAGTCTTCGCAGCGAGTGCCCAGGCTTAACCTAATCCTTCCTGACACCCTTGGCGGCAGTTCCCTGAGCTCTCCCCGGAGAGAAGAAAGGGCCCGGCTGAGGGCGAGCGAGCGACTGGATACTGTGGACCGCCCCACCCCCCAAGGGAAACGCTGGCCTTTAGGAACCCTGAAGGGTGCAGGGAGAAACACCAACAACAAAGATTTGGGCCTTGGTGGACCTCCGGAGAGCGAGGCGAATCCCCGAGTACCCGAAGCTCGTCTCGGTTGACCTTCCACCGCTGGGAGGGCACCAGTGCACCCTGCGGGGAGGCACCTGGCTTAAGGTCAGGAATTTACTGACTCACGGAGACTCCAATCTCAGCCTATGGGACATGGGATCCCTTCTTTCTGCCCAGAATATCTCACTTTTTCTGGGGCTATAAATATGAGGGCTACGAGCACAGTTTTCAGCACACTCCCCACACAATTGATTGGAAGTCCATGCAGGCAGGGCACATGAGTGTTCATGGTGAGGCTTAGCAACGGACTTGTCACGCAGTAAACGCGCACCATGAGACAATGCTCACGTGTAGGAAGGAAGAGGAGGCAGATGGGGAGGCTCTGAAGCAAAACCAGAGAGTTCAACAAGCCAAGGCTAATGGGGGCGGGGGGGGGCAAGCAGGAAAATCACTGAAGGGTCTCCTTTTGCCCTACAGAGGAAATGGAGACTGGGCCAGAGGGGTGTGCTGTCCTCACACAGAGCCCTAAATCTTAGATCTAGCCTGTTCTCCTTCCAAAGTCAATGATTTCTTCCTTCCCTCATTGACTTTCTACCTTACCCTGCTTCCTGAAATGCATGCTGAGCACCAGTCTGGGCCAGGGCAAAGATACTGGAGTTAAAAATGAGTTATAAAATATGGGTATCTGTCCTTCCAGAGGTGGCAGTCTCTGGGAGTGAGGGAGCTACAGGTGAAGCGGTGTTTGTGGAGCAGTGTGACAGGTGCAACGAGGGAGTTGTAGAGAAATATGGAGTGGGGTGGGCATGCTGCTTGGAGAATTCTTCTGCCACATCCCTGCTGGGCCTCAGACTCAGGCTAGAGAGTGGAGCACTGTGGTGGGTCTGAAGGCAGTTCCCCAGACTTTCCCTAGTACTTGACCCCAAGGCAGTGGTGAAAGGAAGGGGTGGGGGACCAGGGCTGGGCCCACCAAGGTGTCATTGCTTTGTGCTCCCAGTCTGGCAAGTGCGGTAACTACCTGGCCCCTGACTGTACTAATGATGCCCACATGGGGTCTGAGTCTTGGCATAGATTCCTGGGCAGGTTTCCCCCCTCCCTGCCTTTTTCCTGCTAAACGACCAACCCAGATTCCTCTCTCCCCCCAATTCCTAGCTTTGCATTTTATCAAGAGGGGGATAATGAATGCACAGCTATTGATTTCCAAGGAATTTCCGCCCCCCGGGGATAGGGAGTCTATCATCTGGATCAGAGACACATTTCTTTCCCTCATTAATTAATTTTCTCCTCCTTTGGCAGGCCCACTGCACATTTCCTTCGGCAGAGCCTCTTTCCCCAGCTCAGGGAGCAGACACTGACTGGCTGGGGTGAAGAGAGAGACCGAGGCACTGTGCAAGGGCCCGCACTCTTCGCGGGGGAAGTCTCCTCGCCTTTGACGGTCCTACCCCCCCACCCAACACACACACGCACACGCGCACACGCACACACGCACACACCCAGTTCGGGAGAGCGTTCCTGACAGCTGCTGATCGCTGGGTCTGCCTTTCCCCCTCCAAAGGGACCAGGGGAAAAGTGAGCACTGGACGCCGGAGCCGCTACCTGCACGTTCCAGACTCACGACGCCAGGTGCCCCTCTACCAGTTGCCCGGGGGGTCGAAACTAGGCATTCACCGCGTTCAGTTGAAAGCCCCCGGAGCCCAGAGTCAGCAGGCTTTAGAAGAGGCTACGTTGTGTTAGGCAGTGGGCGGGGGCGGGCAGGAACAAGCGAGTCTGTGGGGAACCCGGCTCAGTTCTCGGAAGAGGGGCTGCACTAGGGCGGCCCCCATGCGCACCTGGGTGGACACTCTGTCCGAGGGTGAGCTAGCGGAGGGACTGGGGCGGTACTTTCGTTTCGACCCCGGGCTGCCTGGGCTGCTCTGATCCTTGGTCTCAGCGCTACCCCTTCCGCACCCCGGTTCAGTCCTTCCCTTGGCGAAAAGACTGGGCCCCTCGCTGCCCCTGCCAGGGGCCCTCAGACCTCCTTACACGGCCCACAAGGCAGCAGCGCCCACACTGTCCGGTTCTGGGCAGTGGCCCTGCCTTCTGCCACCCGCAGGGCCCAGCTCAGCCCAAGGCGCGCGTCCAGAGTCACGCTCTTGCTGGTGGGGGCTCAGGGATTTCCTGGAGGCCACTGTCCTTCCTTTCTACCTCGCCCCTCCCGCCCTTCCCTGGGCCCTTGGTCTCCTGGTCTCCGTGGGTCCCCAAGGTCCGGGGCGGGGCAATGAGTTACTGGGGCGAGGGGGTGGTCTCCTGTAAGACTCTTAGCGCCGCATTCAGACTGAGTTCCAGAGGGTGGAAAAGACACTGTTGTCCTCCTTCGGTCCGTTTAATTCAAATGCAACTCCCTGACTGATGCCCTCGCAACACGGACGATGCGTCCCAGTCAAGTTCACTGCGGGTCATTGCCGCTCTTGGCGCCACAGATGTAGAACTCTATGTGCAGGGCTGGACGAAAGTAGATTTACAGCCGTTGCTATGGAAAATAACGCAATAATTAATAAGTAATAACACAAGAATAAGCTGTGTTTCGCGTACTCAAAACTGCAAACCTAGTATTGCCCACCCCTTCATAGATCTCCGTGTACTTGAGACCCACCCACCTCGTGAAAGCCCTACGGGCTGTAGCTGCTGCCCAACAGGGGCAGCCTCCCCCGCTGGCTCGTCGCCAGAGCCGGTTTGTCGTCCCGGCGAGCCACGTTCCAGCACTAAGAAACTCTGCCACAGCCCTAGTGGGATAGTTCCCGAGAGGGGCAGAGCCGCCCCTGCCCGGGCCAGGCTCCTTCAGAACTGCCAGAGCGCCCTGGTCCGAGGACGGGTTTCGAGCTCCCCGGGATCACGACGACGAACACCCCCGACTCGACACCAGACGCTCCCGCCGTGACCTCGAGCGACGAGGGCGAAGTTCTGTCGCCTCCCCGTCCCCCAGAGAGCCGCCCGCCCGCCGCCGAGACCCGGACGCACGCGCGCCCTGGTTGGCGGAAGCTCCGCCGGCGCAAGTGGACAGCAGAGGACCCCCAGCCCGGCCCGCCGACGCCCACCCCGCCGCGGGAGGGCAGTTTCTGGGACGCAGAGGCGGGCTTCGTCGCCCCCCACCCCCACGCCCCGCAGGCTCAGCTCTGACTGCGGGAGTAGGGCCCCCAAAAGGGTCCCGAAGCCGCGGAGGAAAGCGCGAAGCCGCTGGTGCCGACGCCGAAGTGCGGAGCGGGTCCAGTCGCCGCCGCCAGCCGCCCCTCCTCCCGCCGCCCGCACAAATCAAAGCCCCTTGCGAGGGACTGGGAAATAGTTGCCTTGTCATGTAACACATTGCCCTGATTTATTATAAAATTTTAACGAAATCATGCATATTTTAACAGCCTTTAATCACTGCATGAAAATTTAATTCATGGACTGTAGCGCGTTTAAATAAATGAAGTGTTAATTCATTAGGATTAATTAATTTGTTAAAGGATTGTGTGCAAGGTTAAGGTGGAAAGAAAACTCTTTGTTGGTTTCGCGTCTTAATCGCCAGGTTCGTGAGTGGTAATAAAATGAAAAGAAACCGCCGAGTCAGTCGTTTCTTCCGGTGGGGACTGGGCGGGACCAACTGAGAGCCCCCCGCCCCCCACGTCCCTGAAAACGCTGGAAACTACGGCCGCAGGGGCACCGGCGGGTCTGCGCGCCCCGCCGACCAGGGCTGGGGAGGAGGGAGCGGCGCTGGCGGCGGGACTCCGGGAAGGCTGGGGTCGCTGGAGCCAGAGGGAGGAAAGCAGCGCCGAGCCCGGGCGGACGGGCCAGCCCTCCCCCGCCCTCCCCAACCCCCACTCCAGCACAAAGATGACCCTGAGAGCGAGGCAGGTCGTGCCTTCTGGCCTCCCGAGCGCCGAGCCTCGGCTTAATGGACAGATGATGGGCCAGTCCTGCCACCTCCCGATCCTTCCAGCGCCCAGGGAGTCACTGTCTCGCCATCAGGCCGCCGGCCCTGCAGCGAGGGCCGGACTGGAGCCCCCGGGGACGCTCCGAGGGCGGGGGCGGGGCAAAGGCAAACTTGCAGGCTCGGGCTGGAGCGTCGGGGAATGTTTTCCAATCGGGTCCGGACCTTAGGGAACGGTTCCTTCCGCACCTCTCCTAAGAGCAGGATGAACAGGCGCCCAGTGCAGCACAGCGGGCCCGCGGAAGAGAGCCCCTTGCCGCACTGTACTCTCATCCATCCTTAAAGACCCAATACAAACAGAAGCTCATGCTTCCACACACTTGGTTAATCCAACTAACATTTATTAGTGGGGGGTCTGCTCCGCGTGGGAACCCAGCAGACCTAGGAACTCACCGTCTTTGAAGAAGTAGAGCTTCAATTTAGGTATTCTGGACTGCCTGTCACCTAAAACTGAAAATCACCCTAGCCTGAGTTCCAGATGAATTCTTAAAAGAATTCTGCATTTAATAGATGCTTCCTCACTCAGAGTTGGGTTCCGAGAATTAGGCAATAAATGTTCACTGTGCACTCTGAGATCATTGCTTAAAAGGTTTTCTCGCTGCCAAGTATTATTAGAAGGATCAGGTTACACCACGCGAGGCAAAGGCTGGGTATTAGGACTCCCACAAATAGGAAGGAAAGACCTTCTTAGGAGGCTTTGGGAAACCCTTCTAACCTAAGGGGCCACATTCAATGAAGTTAAACTGTTAATCTCAGTTTGATGTTCTCTACAGTATCATTAACAGGGGCAAAAGCGAGGGAAAACATGTAATGCAAGTATTACTGGGAAAAACTGAAACCATGTAAGTACATGCTAACAAGTTCCTGCCGCAGTGAGGGTTCAAGACCAAAGTTCTTCTCTCGTGCAGTGTTAAGTTCAGTGGTTTCAAAACAGGGGAAACACAGGAGAGGTTACAGGAAAACAATGCAAATTTGAAATTGAGGGGCTATCAACTTAAAGTCTATCATTTTGAGTTTTGGTCTCTATCCATTAAAACGTGAGACTTGATAGCCCTGGCTGGCATAGCTCAGTGGATTGAGTGCGGGCTGCGAACCAAAGTATCACAGGTTCAATTCCCAGTCAGGGCACATGCCTGGGTTGCAGGCCACGCCCCCCAGCAACCGCACATTGATGTTTCTCTCTCTTTCTCCCTCCCTTCCCTCTCTAAAAATAAATAAATAAAATCTTTAAAAAAATTTAATGAACCAAAACAGTAAAAAACAGACAAACAAAAACAGACTTGTTGTTTTGGATGGGATGAAGATTTTGAAAATTAAAAGATAAAGAACACGGGTCATGTCAAAAAAACTAGCATGTCTTTAGCCATCGCATTTTAGAAAGAGGAATGGTCAACAGATGTTATTTATGAAGACAGGAGCTGGGAGGAGTCTGCTTCCTCCCTCACCAGTGCACCCTAGCCTGCCACATCCTCAACGCTGTTTGTGCATCCACCTGAAGGTCAGCTAATGTGCATGTTGATGAAAAGTGGCACACACACACACACACTCACACACACACTCCCATCACTGAGCTTCCACTCGGTAATTAAATGTTACTTGAAAAAGAAACATGCTAATATTCCCAAAATATTGGGCATTTCATACCCACTCACTCCTTGGCCTAGACACCTGAGCGCTCGCATAAAGCAGGAGAGGCCCAGGCCCAACACAGCTCTGACGCATTCCAGCTCCATGTGGGATGACAAAACCTCAACTCGATCATCTGTGAACTGGGGGTGCTGGTTGGTTCGCAGAATTTGAGAGGATTATGAGACAGAGGTTAGCAAAGTACTTGGTTTGAGTAAAAGAGAGTGTTTTTTAGTGTATGTATATAATAGATATATTTTAAAAATGTGAGAACATTTTATTTTTCATGATATAGATTATGCTAAAGACGAATGAAGACGTGTGATTAAAATCCTGCACGGATTATTCCCCTCAACTGAGGAATTGCAGGTTTGATTAATTTAATGTAGGAAGTACTATTTTGGGGAGGATAATACAGCAGGGTTTCTGGAGCGGCTGGGAAATACTCGGGTCCTGTACAGATGCTCTCGCCCCAGGTAGACATAAGTAAATCAGGGTGTGCACTGCATTCCATGGCAGTGTCAGAATACATCTGGATTAAAAACTGATACCGTCATGGTACAGAAGTTATACACAGAACACAACGAAAAGCTTACCCCCAAATTTATTCTATTCAGAAAAAACTGAGATTTCTATATTTAATAAAATTTCAAATGTATAACCACATCGTCAAAGAAGTTTAAACTGCTAATATCCCTTGAAAGCACCCATGAGCTTTTAACATATCAGAGAGATAAAGTGACAGATACTTATTGAAAAATCTGTATGACAAAACAAAAAAATGTTTTGTAGTAGCTTTTTACAAATTTTATGTTGGCTTGATTAGTGGAGGGCATGCTTCTCCAAGTCATAAAAATGATGTGTTACACTTTTATGGTTTTGTTGACTCCTTGAAGTCTATTGAAACAGGGTCAGCAAATTTTTCTGTTTTAGGCTTGAGACATATGGTCTCTGTTGCAACTAGTCAGCTATGCAACCGCAGTGCAAAAGCAGTCACAGATGATAATGTAAAGAAATGAGCGTGGCTATGTTCTAGTACGACTTTATTCAGAAACAATGAAATCTGAATTACTTACCATCTTCCTGTGTTACGAAATATTCCTAGCATTAAAAAAACAATTAAAAAGTGTATAAACTAGTTTTAGTTCATAGGCCTTTCACAAAAACAGGTGCAGGCCGGATTTGGTCCATGAGTCAATTCTTTTTTATTTATTTTTGTTTAAGTACAGTTTTCTGCCTCCCAGCCCGCCCGCCCACCCCACCCCCCGTCAATTCTTATAAGATCAATAAAAAAATGGTAAGTTTGACTGGTCTTTATAGGCTGATTCAACATCTGAGACAACATCAAGGGGTACAGTGCTTATGGCATCCTTTATTCAGTTCCCACAGAAAAGCATGCAGTAATTCATGTAAACCAGTACGGCATTAATGTAAAACGTTCAGTGCACATTTGCTAGACAAGTCATTCGCATATAAACCATTTAAAAAAACCTATATAGGCGCACCAAACACCTGTTTGGTGAGAACAGACATTTTCAGAGCCTACATTACAAACTGTGCTTAGCTCACCTCTTCTCACCCCCGCAACCCTCTTCATGAAAAAAAAAAAAAATTTGTCCTACGTAAAAGATACTCTATTAGCCAACTGAAACTTTTTTCTTGTGTAAGAAAAACAGTGCAAGCAAGAATGTTATCATGCATAGTTTTCACATGCAAACGAGAACTCCAAAAAAGCTTCCCTGGCAGACCACAGAAGTGGATCCGGGGCTTGTTAGTGAGTGCTTTGTGCATGTCTGTCGGGAACAACAAAGCTTCCGCGTTTAGGTCCCCCGGAACCCAACGGGTCCATGTCTTCCTTCCAAAGCAGACTCAACGTCCAATTTTTCACTACACTACACACAAAACGATGAGCAAATGAAAGTTTGCTCACGTGAAACAAATATTTTCGTATAGAAATGTAATCTTTCATAATAGCAAAAATGTTTTTATAAAAACTGAACAAAATACAACATTAAGAATGCAAAACATACACATAAAACCAAAAAAAAGAAGTAATATTGGTCTAAGGTTAGAACACTGTTTCTCCATGATGGCCTTGCATAAAAGTTAGGCCACGACTACACATAAATAAAAGGGGGCAGGCAAACTAATGCCCAACCTAGGAAAAGCTTTAAAGAAACTCAAGTGTCTTGTGGGCAGTGTGTAGACAACACTTACAGTGTTTAGGAAATCCTAGTTGTGAAGACAACTGAGGCTCATTAATAAGCTTGTATCTAATGGTTATAACCATTATGGTTACTGAAAAATCAAGACTGAAAACAAAATATATCCAAACCAGACACAGGTAATAATCATTGAAAAGAAACTCTCTGCCTATCTTCTGGTCAAAAAGATTCCCAAACAAAAATGAAAAACAACAAACTCTTCAGAATGAACAAGAGTATTGTGGGTATACTGGCAGAGGTGTCCAACCTTCTGGCATCTCTGGGCCACAGTGGAAGAAGAGTTGTCTTGGACCGCACATTAAATGCACAAACACTAATGAAAACTGATGAGCAAAAAAAAAAAACAGGTTTTGAGTAAATTTATGATTTTGTGGTGGGCCGCATTCATAGCCACCCTGGGCTGCGTGCAGGCCATGGGCTGCAGGCCATGGGTTGGACACCCCTGGCCAGTACAGGCTAATCTGCATATTCTGACTTGACACTCGACTAAAGACTATCAATTCAAAATCATACAGAACCTTTATGAGGGGAAAAGTAACTTGAAACATTTATATTGTTCTAAGGACAAAAATATAAATGACAACTTTGTAATGAGTCAACTTTTAGTTGCTTTTGATGGGCTGGCATTAGAAAGGCTGCTCTGGATCTTCCTTTTTGTCGACTGATTCACATTTTTATTTCTCTTCTCAGGCACAAAAGCAGCAGACCAAGGAGACTGCAGGTGGTTGTGAAGACCATGCATCTCTGAGGACATCTTAAACAAAGACGACCCAAAACTCTGATCTTCAAACAGCTGATGTGAACTGCTCAGCAGAACGCCTTGGGAAAACTCAGTCTGAAACAAACAGCTTGGGGGTTTGATTTCATTAGTTCCTGAGTTAGAACTGGACTGGAGTGAAAAATCTTCACTCATTTCTTGGTCAGGTGGAGAGAGGAGGAAAAAAGAAGAGGGTTTCCACTCATTTCCATTTTCTAACTGATCAGTAGTTAGAGAACCTTTGGCAAGGTTTGGCTTAGTTCTTTCTTCCAACTTATCTGGTTCCTCAAGAAATTCACTGCCTTGGGAGGACTTTGACAACCCGTCCAAATCCAGTGACTTAAAGCCGTTATGACACGGGCTCTTGCTGTTATCCGACTCAGACATCATCGAATCCAGCTCAGAGATTTTGTCCAGGTAAGCCGCATCCATTGAGGCCTCGCTGGATGTTCTCGTCCGGTTCATTTCAAAAGAGCGAAGAGAGTTCAGCCTCTTGGATAAACACGAGCCTGACTTCTCACTCAGTTTTGAAGAAATTTCTCCAACAGAATTGGACATTGTGTTCCCCTCTGAGCTTTCAAAATCCAAGCTCTGGGCATAGCTTGTGGAACAACAATCCCAGAACCCTGTCTTTGGGGAAGGAAAACATTCTGATTTCTTTTCAGTTTCACTTTTATCATCTTCTGAAGAATCTTTACTACAGACATTTGGAGAATCACAAAAGTCATCAAACACCAATTTTCTGAGATGGTGTGAGTGCTTTTTGGAACCTCCTGCTTTGACCATGGAGCTCTCTCTGTTTTCTGGGGTATTGAGCTGAAGGCAACTCAGGGACAAAGGAGTACAAGGAGCTGGAAGGTCATAAAGTTCATCTTTGTAGGGTGCACAGTCACTGGGCTTACTACCCCACTCTCTTTCCAAGTAAGTATCCATACTTGTATCTGTCACACCTAACATTATTTCCACCTGCTTTTGATACAGGTCTTTGTTCTTAGAACATGTCAGGTCTGTTTTGCTGGTGCTCTCCTGCCGGGCCGCGCTGTGAGAAGGCTGTGCCAGGTGAGAACTCGAGATCGAGGAGCCAAGCTGCTTCCTGGCACCGTCACCTGGATTCTTGGATGGCACGTCCTCCTCGCTGCCGCTGCTCCCCTGGCCATCCTCAGACAGTGCTCTCTGGCAAATGGAGTTCACAGCTTCCTTCTCTTCGCTTGAATTCTTTAGCTGTGCAATTTGAGATTCTAGTTCCTCTATATACTTATCACTTCGTTCCAGGGCTTTCTTGAGGCGATTGGTTTCACGTTCGTACTGTTCCACTTTGGACTGAAGAGCAGCTACTGTAAACCTTCCAAACCTGCAAGGAATGGAAGAATAGTTAACCTTACAGTTCAAGCTTTTTTTCTCCAAGTTTAAGAATGCCAATTTCTCAGCACACTCTAAGTTGTACTTCAGACCACTCAATGAAGGGGACAAAAGCAATGCCAGATACAGCATCCTAAAAAAAAAAAAAAAGGTTTTCCCACTTTTTAAATAATAAACATGATAAGAATGGCAAAGGATCTAATAGAATGCTTTGTGGTTGAATCAGACCAGTGGTAGCAGAGAGGCAGAAACCCACTGAAGATTTCCCTTCCAAGAGTTAGCTCTATCAAGTCAGCTCATACATGCATGAAGAGTTATCCCCTAAAACAATGGCAAAGATTTATGATAACATTTGAACAGTGGTCCACA
This sequence comes from Tonatia bakeri, assembly GCA_004024845.1. Classification (NCBI taxonomy): domain Eukaryota; kingdom Metazoa; phylum Chordata; class Mammalia; order Chiroptera; family Phyllostomidae; genus Tonatia; species Tonatia bakeri. The sequence goes on along the minus strand of PVIA01000599.1, from coordinate 157,694 downwards.
TCTTGAAATATTTACATTCAATCATTTTCCTATCGTACAGCAGTGTTTTATAATACATTTCTTATACAATGTCACCTTGTCAAACATAAAACGCCAATTTGAAATTCAGAAATCTTAGCAGTCGCAGCAGGGATGGTTTTAAATACTTATTTGGGCCCTTTCAATTATAGCCACTCTTGATCTGAAGCTTTTACTTGGCCTTTCTGAATACTGGGCTTTAATTCATTTCAGTTCTACTTATTTTTGGCATTTCACAATTATGTGAAACATCAATCTCATTTCCTCCAACTTTGAAATATAAAGTCAGTGCTTGCGGTTCCAATATGTTATGCATAAAAACATTTTCACATTTTCTGAGAAGGAACATTCTGGAGAGCAACTGAAAAAGAACACATCAAAAATCCATTCCTTTTACTCGGGATTATCTTGTTTTCCATTTTCCCTTAAGAATGGGCATAGGGTTCAGCTCAGAAAACAATTTTTGAGCATGTAGTATGGGCTGGTGGGGTGTTTGGAGCTGGGGACACAAAGATCGACAGACTCTTCCAGCTGGAAGGGACATAAAATGTCTCCCTTCAACTCCATTGGACCACCAGGGAAAATTTTACCTTTCGGAAAACTGCTTCGATGAGCCAATAAACATAAGCCTTATATTCTAGCACCCTAAAAAATAACTTCACTCCACAAAAGTTCTTTTCTTAATCATTGCTTTGATTAATTAAATATTGATCCATGAAGAATTCAGGGGCTGTCTCTTTGGAGGAAGGTACTTGAAAAGGTGACTTCTAGAAATTGATTTTATCTCTGGGTTTGTCTTTTTCTTTCTTTTTCCCCCTAATAACAAAAATAATTACAATTAATAAAACATACTAAGTGTTAAAAGCAACGATCAAAGAGAAGCGACCAACAGCAGTAATCGCCCCTCTCAGCCCCACTGAGTGTCCGGGACCCTCACTGCCTCCCCCTCCGCCTGCAGGCAGCTCACTCCGCTCTCCAGCTGGCCCTCAATGCGACCCCGGCTCTCATGGCTCCAGGAGGAAAGCAGGGGCCAAAGTAAATACAGATTCATGAAATCTCAAGGTTAGAAAGGGCCTTAAAAGACTTGTTGCTGAATATCGATCTACTCACTGCAATTAACTGAACTCTCAGAAAGAGCCTACTCCCTTCAACCTCTAAAAGGCAAAGCAAAAAGCCATAGGTATCACAAAAACGAAAGCAACTACAGTAACGAGCCTCCCTCTTTTAAAGACAACATTTTCTACTATGACTATGAGTATTTGGTTGAATGAAAGATGGAAGTGTTTCCTTCTTTGCTGAAGAAAAATATTTTGGTTTACAAGTGTCATATTTAACAGAGCTGTAGTTTCTGTAAGAAAAATTTTAAAAGTGGACAAAGCTCTTTAGTGCATTCAGCACAAAACTTGAGTTCCTGATTGTAACTACTCTGGCATAATCAAATAACCCACATATTTTTTAATGGAAAACTGAGCAGCGGTTTATTTAATGCACACGGCAAAAGCGACAGCCTTACATCTGCTTACCAGGACAAAATGTTTTTCTTAAGTGCGATTTTTATCCTCAGATGAAAAATATCAAATGATTTAAAATCAAATAATGTTACTAGATAGTAAGTCTGTTACCAAAAGGAACTCAGAAGCTTACATAAGACGAGTGAAAAATACCATTTCTCAAATGGACCATTTCTCAAAATATTAGCAGCTTCTTTTTTCAGGCTTTAGCCTAGAATTTCAAACCGTAAGATGCTGTATTTGCCCCTATGCGTTTTTAAAAGGAGTTTAAAAATGGTTCTGAGTCGAAGCCGAAATGATAGCCCTAACCGTATTTACTGTGTGACTTCTGAAATAAAGCTGAAGTGCCATGAGAACTAACAGCAGAGGCCAGCCACAGAGCACGCGTGAGAACATGCACACGGAAGTCACCAGTGGGGCTGGCTGCTGACTGAAGGTCACTGCCCTCAAGTCCCCACAGTTCCATTTCCATACTTCCATGCAAGTAAGGGACGAATGAACAGAAATGCATAGTGAAAGCCATGCAACTGATCAGTGAATTAATCAGGCCATGTCATTTATTCGTTTGCTGTCTCTTTCTTCCCCAGTAGAGCACAAGCTCCAGGAAAGCAAGTTTGACCATCTTATACTTACTGCTAGCTCCCTAAAACGATTCCTGGTATATAGCAATCCCTCATTAAACATTTCTTGAATGAATGTTAGTTTTTTCTTATTTTAAAATACATCAATGCTGCCCTGGCTCAGGTAGCTCAGTGGACTGAGTGCAAGCCTGCGAACCAAAGTGTTGCTGGTTCAATTCCCAGTCAGGGCACATGCCTGGTCCCCAAGCTCAGGGTGTATGAGAGGCAACCACACACTGATGTTTCTCTCCCTCTCTTTCTCCCCCCCTTCCCCTCTCTCTAAAGATCAGTAAATAAAATCTTGGAAAAAAAAAAAAACTTCTATGCTTTACATTAAGACAGGAAAAACAAAAGCAAAAAGACAGAGCCAGCACCACGGGAAAAGCTGAAGGTCCTTGGGCCACTTTTACATGGAAGCATTATGAGTTACTCTATTACCAAACTAAATGTTTAATACATCCCAGAAATGTTTTGTTTTTTTCACGGACACCAAGGAAAGCAACAAAATATGACCTATATACAATGTAGTTCTTTTTCACTACAGACTTGCCATTATGCAATGCTCCATCAAAAAACAAAAACAAACCCTTCCACTTTCACCTTAGCAAAAGAATGGGAATAGATGAGGCTCCTGATGTTAAGTACATGAACTTTTAGCTGCCCGCATTAAATCTGGCAAAGAGCAATTCACTTGATCATATAGAAACAACAATCAGGAATGCATATATGATGCTAAACTTCCAAGGAAGAAGTCAATGAGGATAAGAGCTTATTTAACTTTGGGTTTTAATACTCCCTTCTTCACACTAATTTCAGATACTGCTTCCAGTGTACATGTCAGTAAATGAAGCAATGACAAGGCGTGCCAGAGGGATTTCTAACATCATTTACCGTACTTCCTTTTCCTGAGTAAATTTCAAAATGGGAGTATTTTCATAAACATTCCATTAGAGACCAAAAGGCTTTGATTTTCCAAGTAGCAGTGATGGCCAAAGGCTTCATTATGTTAGAGAAAACGTCGTAGAGCAATGTGGGAGCTACAGCTAACATCAGAATCCAGGAGAAGCTTAAAGGATTTTCCACCTTGCAATGTTCACTGACGTGCACATTCTGGGAGGGCCCCCTTGTCCAATAAGCTATGGAAGAATAGGACTGCTCTTGTCCCGACTGGAAGTAAGAGAAATGCAAGTGCTATTGGTTTCACCTTTGAAGCATTGTACCTATTTTAAGGGTATCTCCAACAAAGAAAAGTTCCCAGGACCACATTTACTTACAGCCCATCACACCGGAGGAACAGAATGATGTTTGAAGTGGGTCAGAAGAAAGCAAATGTTGTAAAAGAATAAATGCCAGAACCAGGTATCAAAATAACTAACAGCTCGTGCTATGCTGCCATTAATTAGTTGTGAAAACAAGTAATTTATTTTGCCTCTCTAGTACTCACAGGCATCCCCAACAAAAGAGAAAATGCAGCAAGCACAGCACGTTGCTGAGACCACCACACTCCAGAAATATCATCTCGAGGAAAAAGGGGGCACTGCCTCCTTTGCACCTTTTACACCTTTTCTTACTTGCTAGCTAAAGCAATCGTGAACCAGAGAGAAAGCAGTCTTTGGGTCTGGACCAGCTTTCGCGATCTAGCCTGACAGGTCTTCAATGTCGATGTCCTCGCTCTACATGGTTCTCATATGCACAAATTTCAGTTAGCAGTTTGATTAGGTTACACCAGTCATTCAACAACATGGTTAAGGGACTGCCAGCGCTTCAGTTCACAAAACACTATGTAAATAACAGATGTGTACTACGATCAGTGGCCAATCAGATCACTTCTTTCAAAGTCTGAAAATGACTGGTCACTCAGTTCACATACAGACAGCAGAACATGTAGTTGTGCTGCCATGAGGCAATTTACAAAAATGGACAATCAAAGAATTAGCCTACAAAGTTGAAGGTGCAGCAAAGAAAGAAAAAGTGATTAACACCAGAAGTGAAGTGAGAATCAAATGTAATGTAGTTATAGAAGAACAGCCGATCATGGGAATGTTGAAACTGTCACCATCTGAGAGCTCCTAGACATGCTAGAGGAACTTGGGAGAGGCAAGTTTACTGACATAAATGAGAAAAGTGGTTGTGACAAAAGGGCTAAAGATATCTAGAGGAGTGACAAGCTGGCAAAAACCACCACATTAAAGCACCATGGAGATATTTCACGGCACTGAAAGTACGAAGGATACAATGTTCGAAGCTATGCAAACTTGGGAGTGTGACAGTTCATTAACGCATAGAAAAGTTGCTGGGTTAATATATAAATTATGCGATAAGGTGGCAAACACTATTCAGATTATTCTCCGTAATTTAAAAAAATATATTCTTAAAGGTTTTATTTATTTACTTTTAGAGAGAGGGAAAGAGAGGGAGAGAAACATCAATGTGAAGTTGCCTCTCACGTGGCCCCCACTGGGGACCTGGCCCACAACCCTGGTGTAGCCCTGACTGGGAATCAAACTGGTGACCCTTGGGTTTGCAGTCCACGCTCAATCTGCTCAGCTACACCAGCCAAGGCACTCCATAATTTTTTTACAAAGAATTAAATGCGGCTCTGACTGGTTAGCACAGTTGGTTAGAGCATCATCCTGATATATCAAGGTTGTGGGTTCAATCCCAGGTCAGGGCACACACAGAACCAACCAATGAATGCATAAATAAATGGAGTAACAAATCAATGTTTTTCTCTCGCTCGCTCTCCCTCCCTCTCCCTCCCTCTTCTAGAATCAATAATTTTTTTTAAAAAGGAAAAAAAACTTTCTTAATGTTTGTTTTAGACAGTACTATATAAACATTAGCTTACTAAATAAATACTAGTTTTACTATTTTTTCATTCCCATATACATTTATAACTGACAATAACAGATTTAACATTTTGACAAAAATTGTTAAAGATTACAGAACAATTAGATTTTTCCCATCGATTACTAAGATTGCTTTGCACAGTTTTAGCTCAAATATCATTCTTATGCTCCTATATAATTGTGCATAGTGAGATTACCAGTGTTAATGTATGTGCTGTCAAAGCAAGCACAGGATTACCTACCCGACAATAACAACAGCTGGCATGTGCAAAAACCACGTACATTCATGTGAGCCTTAAATGTTTTTCTAAAGAGCTGCCACACATCCTAGGAAAGAGTGACCCACTCACAGGGTGGACTTTATTGTGGGTTGCCTGTCTGCACAGCTGCAGCTGCTCGTCTGTTCGTTCCCACTGGAAAAGTACCTTCTTTATGTCAATCATGAAGAGAGGTAGAGATTCAGAGGGAAGAACTTCCTATCGTTCTTTTCCCTTTCCAAAGAATTTTCTCCTATAGCATAACCCACTAGTTAAATATTCCTTAATTCTGCAAACTCCTGTTTGATTATACCTAACTTAAGTGAGCAGTTTTTCGGGAACCTGACTTCTGATGGGAGTGGGAAGAAGAGGGGCGGTCCCAGGGCTGTGCTCTGCCTCGTGCATCATGTACAGGGTGGATGGGGACATATTCCAGGAAAGAGGAAGATCAGGGCTGTCAGGAGCTCAGAATGGTATGTGGTGGTGGGGGTCGGGGGGTCCTGTCTCTCTTACCTGCTTCCAAAGGGCTGTCCATGCATCACCATGCCCACTGCATCCTTGTGTCAGGAGCGTGGGGGAGGGGAGCATCTGTCTTTAAACTACGAGGCACCTTTAACGAGTGGCCTGTACATTTTTATCCACTGCTGAGCTAAATGAGTTGCCAGTGTTTCCTCAATAGAGATATTTCTTTTTAAAATTAAGCAGCTATGAAAATGTTATATTCCTAGAGAATTTGTTATTTATAAATGTACTGTCTATGGCCAGTTCTAGTTATGTAAGTTGGTTACACAAAAATATATTGTAAATAATATGAAGCATACTCAGAGAGAGGAGGAAGGCATTCTTTCATCCTGAAGATGCAAGATAAAGTTTTTGTTCCCTGGCCTACAATGAAAAAAGAAAAGAAAAGTGAACCTTTGGGATGAACTTGCCCAGAGTATGTGTAGAAATGGTTAACAGGAGTGTGACAAATATCGATAACGAGGCTGACAGTAATAGTAGCAGCAGCCACAACTTACTGAATGTTTACTTACGTCAAGCACGTGGCCATACGCTTGATATATATTTTATTTAATCTAATCGTCACGTCAGTTGTTTGAAGCAAAACCTGTTATTCTTATTTTAAAAATGAGAAATGAGAAGCTTTAATAGGCTGTCTCTTGTTTAAGATCATGCAGAAAGTGAGCAGCAGGAAAAGGATTTGAATTCAAGTCTGTCTGCATCCAAAGACCATGTCTGAACCCATGTGAAGGGTATGAACATGAGATCCCTTTGTAAGTAATGTCAGCACCTATTTATACTGTGACGAAGTATAAAATGCAAGCTCAGTTTACTAAGAACAAAGCCTATACACATAATCAAGGGACCAGCATTGTTGCAATATTTATTGATACATACATTTGCTAATAGAAACACGGAGAGAAAAAAAGATATGGGAAGACACGATAGGAATGCATAAAGTAGATATTTATCCAACAGCAACCATGCTTTAGACTCAAGCTCAAGAATATTTTGAAACTTCCAAAGATCATTTATTTAAAGGAGCCTTGGAAGAAACTACAGCCCAAATAGATGATCCTGGCAAATGCCAACCCCCAGAGGGTATCTACTTTAACCAGAGATGCGAGGACTACATCTGACCCAGAACTCTGAACTGAAGTCTCCAACTTTAGTTGCTGAATATAGAAAGTGTATACGATCATTCTGTCTGTCTCATGCACAATCAGCAGTCTTCTCCAAGTGCAAGGAAACAAGGCTACAAGGCGAAGTAAGCAAACATGTAAATACAAAAATACAAGCTCTGTTATGTTGCATCTTCGCTTAATCACAAAATGTAAAACGCTTCAATATTTGTAAGGGGGAAAAATGCCACAATTTCCCCCTTACAGACAAAGTCCACGTGCACCGTGAACAAGACAAAGACCCAGGCCCTTGAAAACATTCCCCCTCCACCTACCAGAAGTTGTATTGGAAAATTAAGGTAGAATTTGCTTTTGCAAGCTCTCAAATGGAGAGCAGAGTTTAACTATAATAGCTTATATTATCAACGCAATTTTAAGGAAAGATTTATGTGTATGTTTATTAAACTAATTAGGCATTTGTAGTGCAAAAAAAAATTTTAGTGTTGAAAATTCTTGCAAAGATACCCAGAAATTCCCAACAGAAACAACCGAAGGACCAGGCAGTGCACGTGAACTGGAGAGGAGCAGGCTCTCCGCTGTGGCAAGTCTCTGAGAAGGCCAGACCGCGCGTACACGCGTTCCGTCCCATTTGATAAGTATACTTCATTACCATTCCATGCAGAAGTGCCCTAATTTTCTGCCCCAAAAGATCAGACTTGAAGTTTGCCTGACATTAATGGGGACCCTAATCTTTCATAGAGGGAACCCTAAGATATACTATGTCATTTCTTCTTTACAGTTCTAAGGGGAATAAAGGACTTACATCCTTTCCCAGAATACAGTCTTCTTCACAACAACAAAATCTCAACAGTGTAAGAGAGTACAACTACTGTTGAGCGGAAGCAGCAAACTTTAAAATCTCTGGACTAGAGTCTATCTACATATACATTTTTCATTATAGTTAATCCAACCTCTCTCAGCATGAGGAACAACTGGAAATAAAATAAAACAAAACAAAAAACTGTGATCCAGCCGCTATGTAATTATCACTGAGATGACAGTTATTGAGGACTAATGTACACTGAGGGGCTCAAAGGAAAAAAAACAAAAGGAGTAGAAGACACTATCCTTTTCTCAAGCAGTTCATACTTTTCTGACAACCTTACTGCTTAGTCATTAGCATGCACTGCAGGCTCCTAAAATATCTTATCAATACAATAAAGACAAGTTGACAGAAAACTGCAGTAACTGTCCATCCCCAATTAGCTGAATATCCAGAGAAGGGCCCCTCAGGCTCCTGAGGGGCCTGAGCACAGCTGGCTGTCACAGTCTGGCCCCAGGGTATCATCAAGCTCCCCTGACAGTCTACAAGTTCCCCTTCCGGGAGAACCAAAGGGCACAGCACAATCACTCACTGGATCAGGCTGGGGTCAAATACCAGGTATCATGGCATTTGTCAGAGCAGACTCATGAGAAACAAAAAAGGCCACAGCAGGTCAAGAAGGGCCAACAGCCAAGGCCAGCAAGACCAGAGGTGCTGCTGAAAAAGCCAAGAGCCAGGAGCAGTGACAGTGGTACAGACATGTCTTAAAACACAGCTTTGGAAGAGTAGACCTGTGAACGGGAAGGGGCCTTAGCTCAGAGTCAGCACGGAGACAGACAAGGGCAGGAAAAGCTGGTTCCGGGAAGGAGACTCAGACAAGAAACCTTGTCCAAGAGCCAGGCAAGCCCTAACATTGCCCCCTCTTTTCCCTTTCTAACTCCCAATCTCTAGCACAGCTTAGGAAAACTTCGGGAAACCCCTCTGCTCTCCTCACTGGGAGAAAATACCAGGAATCGGATTTCCTGCCCTCTTAAACCCTTCATGTTTGAAGTTTCAAGAAAGCTGAAAATTTTAAGTTTCTGATCATTTCCATCCAAGTGGCAGTACAGAGCATTAAAGTACAAGGACTCCTTCCTTCTGCCAGGCTCCAGAGAAGGCACACGTGTACACACACACACATCTATTTTACATATATTCACACATGGATGCATTTAGAAATACGTCTTAGCTCCAAGGAACTGAGAGATTAACTGAGCGTTACAGTCATGGAACTGGTCAGTGTACAACGTGATCCTTAAGACAGTGTGACAGAACAACAATGGGAAGAACAAGAGGAAGTGTTTCCCCTGTCTAGGGACATCATGGAGGGCCTCACAGATAAACGACAACTGGGCTAGATCTCAAAGGATGGGCAGGAATTAACCAGACAGAATAAAAAGAACAGGCTGATGGGAGGACCAGGGAAGGCGAAGGAAGAGGCATGAGCAAACGCACGAAGACATGGCAGGGCACAGCGAGTCAGGGCACAGCGAGTCTGGGCGCAGGGAGAATCAGCACGGCCAAAGCAGAGCACAAGCAGGGGGAGCCGGGAGAGGAGACAAGAAGGCTAAGCTAAGGTCACATTAATAAGGAGTCTCACATATGACACTAAGAAATTCGGGCTTTAGTTTGAAGGCTGTGTGGAATCACCAAAGCTTATTGAGTAGGGGAGTAAGTTGGTCAAGTTTACATTCTGGAATTAAGGCAACAGTAAAGAAGGTGCTTGAGGGGTGAGAGTAGAAAAAAGCAAGCAGTTGAAAAGTTGTGAAATAGGCTAAGCAAGAAATCACGCGGATCTAAACTATGGGAATGACAAGACAGATTACAAAGGCATTTAAGAGGCATAACAGGTAGAGGATATGGCCCAATTCGGTGTGGGACGAGGAGAGGGGTGGAGAAACGGGAGACTGCGGTTTCTACCTTAGGCAAGCAGATGAGCAGTCAAGTCATGAAAGAGACTAGGAACAAAGCAGGAGGATAAACAAACTGGCCTGGGATGGATAATGGACACAATTATTTACAAACACACACCCCTACCAGTTCTTTGTGCTACATGTTGTGCCAAAAATACAAAGTTCTTTCCTTTAATCCTCACAATACCACATTATCCACATTTCACATAAAGAAAATGGCTCCAAGAGGTTAATTTATTGAATGTTATTTACCTATTCATTTAACTATTCAACAAATATTTATCATGTGTCTTTCAGATGCCAGGGTTTTCCAAGAGAAGGAGATGGCAGCTGGGTCCTTACCCTTGTGTAGCTTAAAGTTTAGAATGAAGGAGGCAGACAACAGACAGACTGAGTGTCAATCATGGGCTCCAAGTGCATTTGAAGTTTCCATTCATTTAACGCTTACTACAAGTAGGGAGGTGCTACTGTCCCCATTTCACAGCAGAACAGAGACGGAAATACAGAAAGGTTAAATATCTTCCACCAAGTTGCAGAGTAGTAAGGAAACAAAACCAGAGTTCAGTCCTAGGGAGCCTGGCTCCAGAGCTCCTGGTCACACACCACACTGCTGCCCCACACCCCGATTTTATTGTGGTGCCATCACTGTAAGGCTGAGTAAGGAAGCAGAGGTTGTGGAAGCAGAGGGCAGCCTCTGACTGAATGATCAGGAAAGGCCTCTCTGAATCGGACGTGAGAGAAGAGAGCCACACACAGATCTGAAAGCAGAACGTTCTAAGCAGAGGAAATAAGTCCAGCATGTTTCAGAAACAGAAGAAGGCTATCGTGGCTAGGGCAGGAAGACTTGGGGAAATGAGAATAAGATGAAGTGAAATAGGTAAGTGTAGACTAGCTTGTAAATGTTCTGAATTTAATTGTAGGAAAACACTGCATAATTTGCAGAAGATTTACATAATTTGATTTATACTTTATCAAAAGACAACTTTGAGTATGGTGGAAATGAACTGGGTAGGGGAAAAGCCGGCGGAGAGAAAGCAGGGGAACAGGAATCCAGGTATTCTGTCTCCACAGCTAAGCATCTCCACTAGCACCACCGCAAACAGAGGAGTGATGTGTTGCTGCTCCCATGTTACAGGAGCTGTAATTGTAACATCAGGCAATAGGAGCCTGCCAGCCCCACTGTAACCGTATGGGACCACTGTTATATGTGCGGTCCGACGCTGACTGCAACTTCACGCAGCGCATCTCTGTAACTGACCTCTTCGCTCTCAATTTAAGGTGTAAATTAGACAGACAGAAATAAGAATTCACAGTTCAGAAGAAAAGGCAAGGCCAAAGATTTAAATTTTCTTCTGTAATCTTTCACACACAGGTAAGTATTATTATTACTAAAGGCATGGGAATAGATGAGATGACTAAAGAAGCACAAATACAGCAAAAAAGGAGGAAAGCACGGATTGTAATCCTCAAAGTGTATTCTTTCCTCTTTAGAGTACTTCTTTTCAAATACTAGAAGGAGGAAATACTGCTCACTGTCCAGAGGGTGTCTGGAGCCTTTATGCTCCCACAGGGGAAGCTGGGCCATGGGTGAAGAAGGCTGGTTCCTAACGACAGTCTTGGGGTTGCCGTGCAGGGAAAGAGCTGCGACAGCAAGGAGTCATCATCAAACCCATGCATCTCACTAAGGACACGATGACAAGAACATGTGACATCCCTACATCCATATTTATAGAAAGTAAGGCATTAATCAAATTATAACCAAGTTTGATATAAATGACCTGTGAAGTTTTATACATGGAGCTTTACGGTGCGTTAGTGGCTGAACCCAAGAACAGCTCTGCTAAAGCCTCAGAGTAACTGGCAACATGGCACAAACCCGGCTCGGCAGCAAACTAGTTTTTTGAGTGTCTTGAAAAGAAGTGAATTCTGGTATGGACTGAATTGTGTTCCCCACTCCCATCCCACCAAAGTCCTGTGTCCAAGCCCCATCCCCAAATATGACTGTACTGAGAGGCAGGGCCTTGAGAAAGTAATTCAGGTTAATGAGAGATCATAGGGACGAGGCCCTAATCTGGTAAGACCGATCCTCATAAGAGAAAGCAGACAGACCAGGGTCTCTCTCTCTCTCTCTGACATGTAAAGACATAGTGAGAAGGTATACAGGCCAAAAAGAGCCCTCACCAGAAACTGAAACTGCCAAACCTTGATCTGGGGTGCTAGCCCCCAGAACTGTGAGAAAGTGGAAACCCTAGGTTTAAGCCACCCCACTGCAGTATGCTGCTATGGCAGCCCAAGCTGACAAATATGCTTTCCTAGTTTTTTCCTCTCCAGTCTAAATTTTAAAGCTCTCCTGAATGATTTGTAAAATATATCTGCATAACTTGAAGGCTACATCAGAAATGAAGGCTGTGTTTAAAAGCATTCCTTGACATCTAACTGAGTAGAAAGGGGACAAATAATTGGTCAAGGGGCTTCCTAACCAATGGACTAAAACAGAACAAACGGCTTCTATCTGCCTGCATGTACTTTTAAACTCTTGAATCCTCATATTCTCCTCAATACAAACAGAAGCTCTCCTCAGATGAACCAGATCTGTATTTTCAGCTGTGCTCAGCTTCCCTCTGACTCCCACTAGGGTTTGGTGATGCAGAGTAAACAAGGCTATAAATCAAATGCAATGCATTTAATACCTCAATGCATTGCAAATTGATCTGAAACAGGGGTCAGTTCAAATCATTTTTTTAAGTGAAACTGTCCCCTTATCATGAAGGGACGGAAAGGAAGTTAAAGGCAGCAAATCCTAAAGTTCTGTGGGATTCAGAAGTGTGGCTGTTTGTTAGAACAGAAGCCAGGCTTCTTCAGGTGAGGTTCTTCAGTTACCTATCAGGCTGGAACCACGGGTATTTAAAAACACACACTGGCCGGCATTAAAGCTGAAATCTGGTGGGCAACCTTTCAAGAAATAAAAGCTACAAACGAAACAGCTCTGGTTCCATTCAGCACGCTGTGGGAAATGGCTAATGGACAAGCATTACTGTGACCGGCAAGGCGAGCTGCCAATACACGAGGGGAGCAGAGGTTCAAAACCACTGCATGACAGCAACACTTCCTCAGCTGATTTCACCAATTTGTCCAAGTAGGACAGTATCTGAAGTGAGAGCAAAATGAGGTTGGAGTGTACAGGGGAAGGAACTATTTAAAAGTAAAAGCTGTTGTTCTTTCACTATTGGTTGGTTATCTGTTTTGAGCAATTACGGTTTACTGCTACCACCTCCTAACCCCACATTTTGTTTTACTAAAGGGAACACTGTCTCCTTTTCAAATGGCCAGCAGAGAGCTATTTCTGCTGGGAAACATTTCCACTCCGCCTTGTCCTGCTCCACCAGAAAGAAAGGTCTGGCGGCTGGATGGGAAGAAAGAAAGTGTGGAGTTCTGACATGCACCCCTCAGACAGGGATGAGGATCATGTTCTCTTTCCACTTGTCATTCTTCTTCCTAGAAGAAGAATTTTCTCCATCTTCAATCTTAAGTCTCCACTGTTTCTTATAAACAAACAAAGTGTTAAATAGTCAATACTTGCAATCTCTTATATTTTGGAAAGGAATGAAAACTATCCCATCATAATGGAAGAATGCAATCACCTAACAGTTCAAATCAGTCCAAAACCCAACGATTAATGCCTTAAATTCTATTTCAGGTAAGCTCTTCCCTGTCATGGGTGGTGTGAAAGTACAGCGGGTTTCATGGCAATGGAACACAGTGTGTGCTCTGGGGCTGGACCACCTAGGTTCAAATCCTAGTCGAACACACTAGCTGTGCGGAACCAATAAATTAAAGTAACCTCTCTATGCCTCCATACCTGACAAAGAGAAAGCACTATATGAATGTTAGCTAATTACGATTATCTCAGAAAACTTCTAAAGGACATTATGTTCCTCTCCTTACTCTTTGTTAGCACTATTAAGCATTTATATATGAAACCAAATAAAGTTCATCAGTTTTAGGTCACAAAACAATGTGCTTGCTAATTAGATAAGGAAATTAGCCTTACTTGAGACTAAGATTTTACCAGTAACATAACTACACACTTGACTTTTAGAGGCAAGACATTCTACTGGAACCTACATGCTTCAAGAGTTCAATGAAAAATGTCTATGATGACAACAGCTTATTCTAAAACATTTATATGATCTGAAACATTGTTCCATGAACAAAACACATACTTCTGGGGTGATCGGTTATCAACTTCAGCCTTCAGTCGCAAATTCTCCCTCACCAGGCCACCGTTTTCCAATTTCAGTTTTTTATTTGCCTTAAAAAAAAAGAATTAAAAATAATTAAGCATAAGCTAAAATAAAAGTGCCTTGTAAAATTTATTAATATGAGCCATCCGTATTTTTTAGAGTGATACTATCAGAAAACTGAATGCTGAAACATGGCCTTCAGAAGCTTAAAATCACCACTGGGAATGACTTATGAAACTGTGACTAAAACCAAGCATGTTAAATCGGTATTCCCCAAGCACTTTGCAAATCTCCTACCTAGGGAAATAAACGGGGCTATGTTAGTTAGTCATTAAGAGACTATACTAATGGCAATTTTTTTTCCTTTTTCACATAACTGAATATTCTAAGCCTGGTAACATTATACCATATGCAATTATTTGCAAAACTAATGCCAAGAGTTAATTCTTGAGCTATAAGATTGATTTTTGGTAGCTACTTAAGAAGTTTTTTAGTGAAAATGAATCTGATATGATTAAACCCCTTGCTTCCCCCTATGCCCACCCTACAAAAAGCTTTCCCAAAGTCCTGGCTCACAACTTCTGGGACTCTTAAGATTGAGTTAATTTTTTCTAATAAATTCTATGGATTCTCTTTTGCTTAAAAAAAAAAAAAAAGAAACCCTAAGAATGATTTTCTTTTTTAAATGTTATGATACCTAAAATTTGCTTAACAAAACATCAATTACTAGTAAATCTAGAAGCTCAATGTTAGTTCTGGACAACCTAAAAAGTATAGGGTGCCTAGATTTTATGATTTTCTTAAAAGTTACTCCCTTTAACTTCTCTAGTCATTGCACTTTTGAATTCTGAAGAAAAATAAGACTCCCCAGAATAGAAAGCAATCTCACTCACCTGGCAGGAGAAATTCTTTGTTATACTAGCACACTCTCATTCAGAATGAACCGGGCACAAGAACTGTTGCCAGCAAAGAAGACTTAAGAACAGATTTTAAAAATTTGACCAATGTTTTTGACTAAATTCCAGAACTTCTGTCTGTATTACTTGCCCACCCACATGCAAATGCCCCAAGAGGACAAGAAAAGCAAGGCAGAGAACTTCTTTTGGGCACAAAGCCTAACTCCCTTAGATTCATCCCAGTTCCTTTTGGGCTCTGAACACATACTTATCTTCCTGGTGGTAAACCAACCAGGACTGTCAGGGGTTAATTCTTTAAGTGACTGATAAACCCCATTACTGCCCCTCTGAAGATGGAAGGAAAGTCAGTTACTTCCTCATAGACACAGACAATGAATTAAGCTCTCAAGCACAGCACCACAAGAGAAGGAGGCACTTAGTGAATGCTTTTTGATGGGGATAAGCTTAAATTAGAAACTCATCTGAGATTACCTTTCCTCATCCCTTCGGTTTTGTATCACTACACTTCAAGGTCTGCCCCCAGCCCCGTGCCTCTCTAATATTCTCTTTAAGGGCTGGCTACTTGCTCAACTATCAGGAGACACTTTCAAGTTCAGGAAGGTTAGGAGGGGTAAAGATTACAAACAGCAGAGTTCTGCCTATTTGTTGCATTTAAAAAAAAATAACGAAGTCTTCAGCTAACTATTTTGCATTCTCAACACTGACTGGGTACTGTAGCCTCATAATGGTTCAACACTCTGAAAATGTCAGGAAAAACGTTCATTTCATTCATTCTGAGTAGTCTTTTATTCTGAATCTTCTGTAGTCCTGCATTTGACTGATAGTATGTTATTAGTTTGTACTTCCCTGTAGTCTGTGTTTTTAAATTCATTCATGCCCTGGTTTACTGCCCAGCACTACCTAGCTAGGCATCCAAAATGAGCTTATTAAGTATCCCAAATAACTCTGAGGTCTCGGGGTAGCTCTGGGTATTAACTTTAACATGCAGCATTTAAAAAAATTCAAAGAAAATCTGAAAACTGTGTTTTATGTACTCACATCTCCTACCCCACTCTTAGGAGCCCAAACTAAAGTTTTCATCCCAAGCCTCATGTTCTAAGAAACATTTATTGAGAAAAACTTAAATCAAGTTTAACAATTATAAAGGAAACCACACAGAACTTGCTGATGGCTCAAGAAGAGAATTTGAAGGGGACACGGTAGACTGATAAACCTGTAACTTCCCAGCTGTCCTTTCTTCTGGGCCCTCTTGTCTTCTTAGACAAACCAACGTGCTGACTAATGCTGGCCATCAGGATGGAGGAAACTACACACTTACCCTAAATTTGTAATAAACTCAGTGCAATTATGTCTGCAGTTTCTTTTTTCTCTAAAAGCATCACATGCTCTTCTTTCTCTTATCTGGGCCTTTTCTAAGCCCAATCAGCACTTTTTGGGGGTAGGGGATAAATAGTTCAGTATTTACACTAGGTTATATACATTTCTCTGCTACTTAACCTCACTAAGGATTTGAGAGAGTACATGGTAGTGCTTTTAACCATAATATGGAGCTCATTAATGATTTTAGGGGGCAGGCCTCAGTAATCCAGCACAGTGACAGTATTTTAAGGAAATGCAGGTAGATTGAAGGGGCAGCTGTGGACCATAAAATCTCCCCATTCAGCACAACTAGACTTGACTGTGGATACACTTACAGTCAAGCTCAAGGATGGGCCCTTTGGCAAACAGGGCCCCACGGCACTTGATCACAATCTCAGGTGCTGACTGCATGTGTCTCCTCTCCTCTCCTAGACTGGAAAATCCTAGGTTTGGCTTTTTCACCTACACTTTCTCTACCTTGTCAAACAGGTGGAAGAATAACTTTTAAAAATGAACCTGTTTCATAAGCCACAATATTCTTTTGCATAAAGTAGTCTAAAGAGCTACAACCAGCTACTTTAGAATTAGCCATTAAGCCTTTAACTATTTACAATCTGAAATATCAGAGAATGGTAACACTAGAAAAAATATTGTCCAAGACTTACACTTTATAGATAGGGAAATGGCCATGTATTTGATTTTATGCATACAGGGCAGTCACAGACATAAGCTTAAAACAAGGTAAGGTAAACCACAAAGAAGGGAAATAGAAACACACCCTTTAAATGGATGTCACTCTCCTACAAGAGGATGCAAACTCATACAGAAGCACTACAGTCTCCAATTATAGTCACAAATGGAACCACCTGGTATTTCTTGGCAGCTAATGACATTTAAGGAGAAAAAGTTTTCCTCTTGCTTACAAATGCTCATTCAGGGATTTCTGTCTTCTCCCCAGCAAGCATCTAATGAATGAGTCAAGATATATGCTATTTGTACATTTGAGGGTACTTACAATATTATAGAACTTTAAAACAACTATAATAGAATATTATAAAACTACATACGATAGAATTTTATTTATTTTTGTTATATGCAAAAGGTGATTTTTATTATTTATGAAAATAAGACCAATAAAAATATACAAAATACAGAAAAAAACTACATATAACAGAATTTTACAAACCATCACGACTTACCTCCTTTAACTTATCCACATCATCTTTCACTTTTTCATAGATTTCATTGGCTGTCCTTAGTTTTTTCTTCCACTCCACTACAGTTCCCGGGTCAACTTTACTTGCATTATCTGCAACTGGGATTTTGTCTTCGTTTTGGTTGCCCTGCATCAAGGTTAAAGGATCTAGAATAGTCTTGATCTGTGACTCCAAGCTGAGATTTTTACTCTTAAGCTCTTCTACCTCTCTCTGCAGACAATCTATTTCATCCTGAAAAAGGATTGCATAGCCATTAGGTAGATAAAACAGTAAGCACATACATATGCTAACCTGAGGCCAATGTGTTCTTTAATTTTATACTCAAAATTCTATAGATACACAGATTCTTTCTGTATCAGAATAGTTTTGTAGGCAGAAATTCACAAACAGTTGAAATTCTCCAAATTTATTTTGACTCATAAAATCCACCATTCCCACTGCTTTCATTTAAATTCAGTGGCAGCCCTGGCCGGGAGGCTCTGCTGGCTGGAGCACTGCTCGTACACCAGAAGGTTGCCGGTTCGATCCCTGGGGAAAGGCACATATGGGAGGCAACTGATCGATGTTTCTCTCTCGAATCCATGTCTGTCTGTCTGTCTCTCTCCACCCCTTCTTCCCTCTCTAAAATCAATAAACATATCTTTGGGTGAGGATTAAACAAAAAAAAATGTCAATGCTAGTTTGTTGTTTTAAAAAATAAAATGTCAAATCTTTGATTCTATTTAAGATACCCAGGAAACGAAAGTGACATGAATTCAACAAGAAAGCTGATTCCTCGGAATGAAATTCCAAGGTATATTTAATTGCTTTCCTTACTAAGGGAAATTTAAACTTACAGTGTTGATGAAGGTAATTGTATTATAGTTCTGTTCGGTATTATATTTTTGCTTCTACATTGAAAGTAGAAGTTGAAACCACATAGTTTCCTCCCACTTTCCATTTCAGAGTAATACCTGTAGTTAGCCTTTACCTTGCCACCTTCTGGTTCTCCAGTTACCGCTGCGACTACTCCCACTCAGCTCCCCACCTAGAACTACTGTCACCTTAAGTCCAGTAACCGAACACTTGGGCTAGAATTCTCCCTGTGACACCATCTACTCACCTCTAACGTGTTTCTTTCTAAACTAATGCCACAAGAAATTCTGCAACCAGGAAATAGACTCCGAGCACCTCAATACGCCAGGGAGTTTTTAAACGGTTAATCTGATGAGTACCTAGTATGACAGATATTTATTGGGCTGGCTGGAAACTTTGTTTGTTTCCCCACTGTGGCTCTAGGAGTGCTTAGTTGTCTTTAACTTCATTTGAAACTATTTTGTTAGACTGTGTTGTGACAGCTCTCACATCAGCGTGCATTTACAATAAAATTTATCAAAATTGGTGAATTTTTGTGTAGCCATTTTAATACTGAAGATGGAAGAAAATACACATTTTCAGCACATTATGCTTTATTATTTTAAGAAGGGTAAAAATGCAACTGAAATGTAAAAAAAAGATTGGTGCAGTGTATGGAGGAGGTGTTGTAACTGAGAGAATGTGTCGAAAGTGGTTTGCAAAGTTTCTTGGTACTACTGACATAAAGAAACAAGTAATTCTTTGCTGTGGGGCTGTCTTATGCATGGGAAGATGTTTAGCAGCATCCCTGGCCCCTTCCCACTAGAAACCAGTATCCGGAGATAACCGACATACTCAAAACATCCAAATCAAAAGTTATTGGTGAAAATGGAAAATGTGTCTTTTATTTTACACAAAAAACTAAATGGACTTTTTGGCCAACCCAATGTTAAGTATATAAGAATACATTTTAGCCCTGGCTGATGTGGCTCAGTGAACTGAGCGCCGGCCTGCAAACCAAATGGTTCAGTTCCCAATCAGGGCATATGCCTGGGTTGTGGGCCAGGTCCCCAGTGTGGGGCGTGTGAGAGGCAACCACACATTGATGTTTCTCTCCCTTTCTCCCTCCCTTCACCTCTAAAATAAAATCTTAAAAATAAAAAAAGAATACAGTTTAGAATTAACATACACAGTAGTATTTACAATTTTAAATTATAATACATTTCAAGTTAAACAGCATTATAAGTGATAAAATCACTTTGAATTAATATATTAATTTATACATAAATATAAGCAGAAAAACACATATCCGAATGAACATTTATTTCATCATTTCTTTATGCCCCAATTTATTTCAAAAAAATTTTGAAGCAGCTAAAGTAATTTTCATGGGGTGTCCAACCTGCATGTAGCCCAGGATAGCTATGAATGCAGCCCAAAACAAAATCGTGAATTTACTTAAAACATCATGAGATTTTTTTTGTTGTTTTCGTTAAGTGTGTATTTAATGTGCGGCCCAAGACAACTCTTCTTCCAGTGTGGCCCAGAGACACCAAAAGGTTACACACCTTTGACTGTATATAGTTTAACTTGAATATATTTTGTATTAAAAAAAGAAATAAATAATATCCTCCCTTCAGTCAACATAAAAGAACTGGGCTTAATGTTTACTATTCCAAAGTGTATGTATTTCATGAGCATGAAGCTAATTTGGAAAAATTCCATCACCATGTTAAAGCACCTTCATAGAAAGAAAACTGCTGTATGATCTCTCTTATATGTGGACCGTGGAAAAGTCAAATACCGAGAAGCAGAGAGTTAAGCAGTGGTGGGGAGGGAGGGGAAAAGGGAAGGTCAGAGAAGTGGGGAGAGAGGTGAAAGGCACAATGCTGCAATTATGTAGGACAATTAAGTTTAGAGATCCAATATACAGCCTGATGACTACATTAATAATACTGTATTGTACACTGGGAATTTGCTGAGGAGACAGGCATGTTCATTAGCTTGACTGACATAATGATTTCACCACATATGTGTATCAAAACATCACTGTACACCTTAAATATATACAATTTTTATTTTTAAAAAACCCACCATATTACATGCAAAAAAAATAGGAAATACCATATTCCAGGCCAGAAATCTTTGTTGGTAGCTGACATAGGTACATTTACATTACCAGAACTGATCAGCTGTACAGTTATCAGCGAATTTACAAAAGCAAAACCAGGACTGCAGTCAGTTTACCAGAGTACTCACAGCGCCTCCTAGGGGCTGGAAGACTGACTTGCAAAAGAGGGTTTCTCTTATCTCCTAACTTCCTGAGGGCGAAAATACTTACAAAATGATGTGTCTACTGAAAACAGAGTTCAAATTAAAGAAAAAAAAAACAAATGAAACGCTTCTATCTGTTCCTTACCTCTATTTAAAATAGGGAAGAGAAAAAGAATTTATCAAATAAGAGATTTTTAAATTGGCATTTAAATACGATTTCACTGGATGTTTAATCCCAGAAGTACAGACTGAGATAACTCAATTTTACCTTGAATTCAATGCTATCATCATCTTAAATTTTAATTATTATTTACCTCATATTCTTTGTGGAGTAACTCAAGTCTAGTTTTCCGAAGGTGCTTCCGTATTGTATGGCTTAGCATGGGCTCACTTTCACTTGTGCCTCCTACATGGGGGGAGAAAATCTAACTTTTCATTCGAATTTGAGCAGAATGAAAATGATCCTTTTTCTTACTGTTTTATACCGTTTCCCAGCTTAATTTCTACTTATACACACTTAGGGCTGCCTTCTAAGCCTTTTCTCTGCCTCGACCCTGAGAAAAAACAAACACCGAACAACACCATGAGTGATCCCTTCGGTAAAACACCATGCTAAGTTTACTTACCTATGTACCCTGTTACAGTAAACTTGTTAAAGGTGAGTGCTGTATTTTATTAATGATCACAATTGGGCTACTGTAAATTTTGAATACTAGACAATTTTTTAATAATGATAAAGCCAATGATTATATTTATATTTAACCAATATATTATATAAATAATGCATCTATACTTTCATACATAATTATCGAGTATTATCCATATATCATAACATGTAATATATATACATTATGATATATTATATTACAATCAGTGTATTCATTCAAACATACCTAATTACTGGTAACACACTGAACAGACCAATGTGTCCTGTCACTGATTCTAACCACCGAGCCACCACGGACTACGAATCACAGCATCACTGTGTGCCAATAATGAATTCTTCCCGAGGGCTCTGCTCTTACACTGTGGCCCTTCTTAGCAT
This sequence comes from Tonatia bakeri, assembly GCA_004024845.1. NCBI lineage: Eukaryota > Metazoa > Chordata > Mammalia > Chiroptera > Phyllostomidae > Tonatia > Tonatia bakeri. The sequence goes on along the minus strand of PVIA01000599.1, from coordinate 136,152 downwards.
CGTGGTAGCACAGGCACTTTACAGATGCTCTTTTTCAGGACATTCTATCCTAGTGCAAGGATAGATGAACGATTTTAGACTGGAAAGAATTTATGACATATCACTTAGATTGAATGAATGAATGAATGAATGAATGAATGAATGAAGGCAGGCAGGAGAAGGGATGTGAAGAGAAGCTGCCAGAAAAAACACTCAAATCCTTTTAGTGCTCTAACCCAGCAATTTTCAAACTTTTTCACCTCATGGCACACATAAACTAATTACTAGAATTCCGCAGTATACCAAAACCTGTATATTTTGCCAATCTGACAAAGGAAAAAAAATAGGTAGAATTTTGATCCATTCACACTGGACAGCTATCATTGTGTTGGCTGTTGCCATTTTTTTAACTGGGGGATCTAAGGAAAAAGAGGTCAGTGACCCTGATTCTTTTCACATATTTTAGGTATCGCATATTTTAAAAATTCTTGTGGCACACCAGTTGGAAATCGCTGATCTAACCTTATATTTTGCATGAGAAGACATTCAGTCCAGGTACAAAACTAAGGGCAGAGTGGCTAGCACTACAGTAAGGAGCACAGCAGAGAAACAGTCCTCTACAAGGTACCCAAGGAAGAAACCGAGAGCCACCTCTGATTCTTCCTTCAGATCTCTTATTTCCAAAGTCCCACCAGGTCTTTCATTCTAGCATGTATCTTCCCTTCCACTTCCATTGCAAAAAATCTTATTTAAATCCATTTGCACTAATTTGGGACTAACACAGTAATCTCTTAAGGTTTCTGAAAAGTGTTTCCATAGCTAACGAAAGATTCATTTTCAATTTTTCCTAAAGCACAAATAAAAATCATTTTAATTTTTGTAATCTAAGAGAAATACCTTATATTTGCAGAATAAAACTCCAACAGGAAAAAACTCCTTAAATATTTTATTTTTCAATGATCTTCTAGTTTAAGTTTTATCCCCCCTCTTACATACATTATTATGGCACTAAATGTTCTTTTTTTACCCTTAATCCACTCTCACATTCTCTCACACCTGGGCAAGAACCTCCTTCTCACATGCTATCTCTCCGCTACAGCCCAACCCCTACACAGGATCCCCAAGTAATATTCCTCAAGCACGTTTTGGATCATGCGACTTCCTTGCTCAAAACCATCATGCCCGCCGCACCCTTCTCATCAAAGAGCAAGTCCCAGACTTAATTTGTCACTCAAGATCCTCTACACTGAAAAATCAATTTACCTTTTTAGTCTTATTTTAGTAGTCATACCCAAACTAGACTACTGATAATTTCCAAGAACATGCTTTTTGTTTTCCTACCTCTAAACTTTAGTTTATGCTACCCACATTCCCTCTACCTAAAATGCCCTCCCTGCTCTTCTCCAGTTGAAATTGTATCCATCCTTAAACCTCCAACTTAAAGTCCACATGCTTGATGAAACCTTTCTCGATGTTGCTAGGTGAGCTTTCTTGCCTGAACACTTTGGGCCTTTTCTTTGCCTTTAGCATCTTTAAACTAGTAATATTTCGGTCCACATGCACAACCCCTACCAGAATGTAAGTTACAGGAAACTCTAAGATTTCTCATAATGTGTTAAGTTCCTCAGATGCTCCACTGGTAGACTGTTATACAAACAACCAATCCATCCAGTATGATGCTGATAAAAATAACATCACTGAAAACTGTCTATTTCAGTCTTCCTCCAAATATACACTACTTAGAGATCGTTTCAGATCTATTTCTTTGTGTTTATAAAACAGACCCTTACCAATAATCTCTTTGCAAGGATTTTCAGGAGTGATGGGGACTCTGCAAGCTGGACACTGGCTGTTATTCTTCAACCACAAATCGATACAAATTGAACAAAATACATGGTTGTTGATGCATATGACAGGCTGGCGTACCTTTAAAAAAAAACAATACTTTTAGTACAGAACAACGGCCACAGTCAGAATCCCAACAGGTTCCACTCAGAGACTGAAACTGCTGACATGTGGGGTGGGGCACAAGTAGGTTTACAGTCATTTGTAAGGACAATATAATAATTAATATATAATAACACAAGAATAAACTACGTTTCATGTACTCACAACTGTAAACCTACATTTGCCCCACCCTATATTATGAAATGGTTTTATTTTGTTCCAAACCACTCTCATGTTCAAAAAGAAAAGACATTTTGTTCCACCAAAGCTGGGACAATATTCAACTCTTCTATTTTAGAATTATGAAAAGAAAAACAGAATGTTCTTTAAAGATCATTTAATCCAAGCACCCATCCAATATTTGAATCCTTCCCTCAATTGACTCTACCATATTACAGAGCAGCAGCAACCAACAATTAAGTATTGACATCTTAATACTTAGAAAGTCTCCCAAACCAAAGGCATGAAACAACCCTCAAAGCCACGAGTGCCACTCTCAGTGGTGCATAATCTAAACAGCACACAGTGCTGAAAGGTATTGTCATGTACAAACCTCTGACTCCATTAAAACCAGTACAAATAGTAACAATAATTAACATTTATATAGTCATATATTTTACAAAGGGCTTTCACATGCTTTTTCTGTTTTTATTTTGGTTTGTTTTTAAGTGACCCTGTGAAGTAAACAGAGCAAATATACTTTTCAAATAAGTAAACCCAGGTGTGAAAAACGTAGGTGGCTTGCTCAGGATTAACTAGGTGTTTTGACTGTGTTTTGACTGTGTTAAAGCACCTAGAGAAGGTGCTTTAGTTTTTACCTGACATTGGACTTTGGTTGTTCACATATTCATTCTCTGTCTCTCCAGATGGAAAACAGAAGAGAGAAACTGCTTTGATATTACATATTCGTGTACACATATGTTGTCTGTCTCCCCTGTTACAATGGAGGCTTCATGAACACGAGAGCTTCCCTAGTCTTATTCATTCCTAAATCCCTGGTGCCCAGAAGACAGCTTAGTACACAGTAGGTACTCAGTAAAAGCTTGGTGAATGAAGTAATTCCTATTAAGACAATATTTAACATTCAATTCAAGTTGGGGAACTCGACAGAGGGAATAATGACTCAATATTCTTCAAACAGCACAAATTTAACAATAAAAACAAAAAAGAAAAGCTTAGGCTTTCATTTGATTTACACGGTACTTTTACTGTGGGACTCAAAACACTTTACAGCCATTTCCAGTATCTTTGTTTTAAGAGTACCAATACTATTGCAGACTCCTGCATTAGGGACTGGAAGATCAAGGGGAAGCAGAGGAAGCAGAGGAAGAAAGAAGAGCCAAAACCGCCACAAACCACTTTGCGCAGAGAAAATGCTTGCCCACCTCAGGACAGAAATACCCAGAAGACGAATGCTCGTTTTAAAGGGGTGCCTACCCTCAAAGAAATCACGGATGCATATACGGTGATCCACGCCAGGCAGGTATCAGCTGAAGTCTCACTACCAAGTGCTCACTGGTCTTAGTCTGGCTTCCAAAATTTAGATGCTCCCTTGATTATGAACACTAGCACAAGAAATCTAAACGGAGAAGATAATCTAGCATGGATTTAAGTTTCTTCAGAGAAAGAAATACCAATACCATGGATTGGTATTCGGAGAAACCAATTCTACTTCATTCAGCTCAACTGATTGATTAGACTAATGAAAATAAATGGCCACGAAGCACTCAAACTCTTCTTCCGAAGTCCTCCACCCACAGCACGGAGTCAGTGCTTACCTGGAAGTACGGTGCTGTGATTTATTAGATATGTATTTGGTCACTCAGTTAACCTAAATACATTTCTCAGGTATTTGGTCTTCATCCCTAGTTCCTGGCTCACAGCTCCCAAACCTCAAAGAATTTTCTAAGTGATGAGAGCAATAATGGGGCCTCTTATTATGTTAATGAAGTGGCTTTTTTTAGATAAGAGGTGCAGGAGAGAAAGAGAGAGAGAAACAGAAACACTGATTTGTTGTTCCACTTATTTATGCATTTATTGGTTGATTCCTGTATGTGCCCTGACTGGGGATCAAACCTGCAACCCTGGTGTAGGGATAACGCCCTAACCAATTGAGTGGCCAGGGCAATGAGGTGACTTTCTTTTTAACATTATTTTGATTGATTACACTATTACACCTGTCCCCATTTTTCCCCCTTTGCCCACCTCCACCCAGCCCTCCTTGCCCTACTTCCCTCTGGCCAGCAGCACACTGTTGTCTGTGCCTATGCGTTATGTGTACATGTTCCCTTGCTAATCCCTTCACCTTCTTTCATGCAGTTCCCCCCTTTCCCCTGACAGCTGTCAGTCTGTTCCGTGTGTCGAGTTGGGGGCTGGCTGCCAGTAGAAGCCAACTTTGAGGTCAGAGGACTGGAACTTTTAGTCTTATCTCCCGATTTCCAAAGAGGGGAGAGGGGCTTGAGATCGATCAGTCAGAAATGGCCAATGACTCAGTCAATCATAACTACTAAAGAAACCTCCATCAAAACCCAAAAGGACAGACAGAAGCAGACTTGACTTGGGGTGGTGAACACACAATTCGGTACACAGATGATGTATATAACTGTACACCTGCAACCTATATAACTTTATAATTTTATTAACCAATACCACCCCAATAAATTAAAATGAAAAACAAAACAAAGGACAGCCTGTCAGCCCTTTTCCAGAGCACCAGAGTGCTTCCACATGACATGATGTAGGCCCCAAGCTCCAAGAGGACAGAAATTCCTTTATTTGAGACTTCACCCTATTTATCTCTTCATCTGTCTATTGACTTGTATCCTTTAACATCCTTTGTAACAAACAGATAATCTGGGTAAATGGGTTTTCTTGAGTGTTATGAGCTGTTCTAACAAATTAATCAAACCCACGGAGGGGGTTGTTGGGACCTCTGACTTACGGTCAGCCAGCCAGAAGTACAGGTACCAAACAGTGCTTGAGACCAGCTTCTAAAGTGAAGGGCCGTCTTCATGGGCATGAGCCCTTCCTTTACCTGTAGGGGAGGGATCTGAGCCACAGACAGCCAAATTCCTAAGAGGTGAAGAGAGTAAGATCTGAAGCTCAAGGGAGGGATTTTGGCTCACACAGTGAGATTCTGTCTTCCACTGTAACACAAAGGAAGACTGGGGATACCAGAACACAAAGGGGGTGGAAGATCTGTTGATAAAAAGGTTAGAGACTCATGTTGCAACTGTTCTAATTGCTTATATCTTATCATGAAATACGGGATGAGGTTACCGCGGAAAGTGAGAAGCTGAGAAGCGGAGGAAGACATCAGCTTGGGAAAATGGGAGAATCAAGCAGTTACCTTAAACAGTGAGAAAGTACACGTACTAGGGACATGGAGCAGGACTGCCAGACACTGCCGAGTTCCAATTTGAGGTCTGTGGTTTTGACTGTAAAGACCAATTAACATCAGGCATGTATTTTTCTTACCAACTTTTAGCCACTCGGGTTCAGGCAGAAAGTAAGAGTTGCAGTTTTGCCCAGGAGGAAGAGAGAGACAAGGGATTGATGATAACAAATGACCAAGGCAAATAAGGGAAATGAGTACTTGCACAGTAATGCCAGGGAAAGCGAGAGAGTCATCGAATCCCTGGACGCGTCTGGGGAAAGCTGGCGTGCTGCTAGAGAGGAAGTGTGATGGGAAGAGGACCACAGACTGAATCGCTTGTAGTCCAAACCCTGGAGGTGGTGCAGCTGCTTTCTCTGATGTTCTGTCTTGGGCCATCTTATCTGACATTGTTCTATTTCTCTCTTAATCTCATGCATCACGTGGTGTTAACATATCTTCTATGGCAACAACTTCTGAGAATCCTTTGCAAGTGGACCTCACAAAGTGGCAGAGCTTAGGCATGGAGAAATAAAACCTGGGGCCAACTCCAGCTCCGCCACTTACTGAGCTGTTTGACCTCGGGTAAGCCCTTTAGTTACAAGGGGCTTCAGTTTCTGCCTCTGAAAACTATAGTTTAACCTAGTATGCTTTCCATTCAGATGTTGCTTAAGAGTTAACAGTGTCAGGACATCCGTACAAAGACTCCCCATAGCAGTATCTCAAACAAACAAAAGAAGAAAGAACAGCAGAACAGCCCTGGCAGGGTGACTCTGCTGGTTGCAGCGTCGCCCCATGCAGCAAAAGGTTGTGAGGTTGACCCCCAGTCAGGGCACATACCTAGGATGTGGGTCCAGCCCCCACCCCCAATCAGGGCACACGGGAGAGGCAACTGATCAATGCTTCTCTCTCATAGATCTCTCTCTCTCTCTCTCCGATCAATGGACATATTCTTGGGCAAGGATTTTTTTTTTAAAGGAGGAACACAAAGTAACAATATTGTTATATCCACTTGCCAAGGGGCCAATCCAAATAAGGCTTTTGTAGCTGCCTCAACCACAACGCCCAAATTCAAACCCGGCCTCCTTCACACATTTGCTGGTCTCACACCCCTTCTTGTCTAAGTTTACAGCACCGCCCTCCTCCCACCCCAATGCACCACCGCAGCCACGGGGGGCTGGAATCCTCAGAGCCGTGTCTGACTCAGCTCTTTCACTTCTCCTCAACATCCAATCAGTCACCAAATCCTGCTATCATCGGTCAAGTCTAAGAAGCCAGAGACTCTGAGATGCACCAGTAAGGAAAATGAATAAAAATGCTGCCATTCACACCTCTAAGATGCCATTACTTGTAAGCTACACCCAGGTTTCAGAGGTAGCATGAGGTGGATACATCAGAATAGTTGAAATGTGGTAAATCTGCCTCTAAATGTTCTTTCACCTATCACAATGATCCCCTCCCAAGCTTCCTTTCTGGCCATCTTTCATACTGATGCAAGAGCTACCTTCCTAAAATGTGAGTAAGCAGTTTTCGTTGTTGCTCTTCTGCAAAACAGCAATTCTACTGTGTGTAGTTTTGAAACTGAAAAAGCCAGTGTTTGTGTGGCCTGTCACTACCAGAACCAGAAAGTAGAGACAAGGGTTGAATTTTTGTGGGTGCTTTATTCAGATGCCATCCATCCAAGATGGTGGGTTAGGTACCCTCCAAACCCATCTTAACATCTCATCTGAAGCTTCCTTTTTTCTTTTTTAAATTTCAATCTTTTATTCTCAATCGTTTCTTTTTTGAATTTCTATTTTTTTAATTTAATCTTTATTGTATTTTTTCTACCACCATTTAGTCCCCATATAGTCCCTCCCACCCTGCCCTCAGCAATCACCACACTGTTATCCACGTCCATGAGTTCTTTTTCCTTTTGGCTCAATCCCTCCACCCCCTGACCTCCCCCCGCCCCCAATCTTTTCTATAGGGAGAAGGAAAGGGTAGTAAGGGGTTTGGGAAAAGGTTAATCAGATAAGAGTCCTGTACTGTGGCAATTTTCCTAGTATTTGTATATCTGCTGGTCAAGAATTCTTTTTCCGAGTCTGAGACTTCCCTCCCTGGAACACAATGGCTCCCAAACCATCTCCATGCCATCTTCATCTCTTGCAGATCTCCTAGGGCACAAAGGTTGAATTGCGTGTTACCTGGAGTCACAGAGGTCATGCATCCCAGTTCCTGGAATAACAGCTTCCCACATGCATTCATCACTTAAGCCTATCGACTATGACTGAAGGTAAATCTGTAACTCTGGAGTTCCCCTTCAGTTTTAAATACAGCGTTCAAAAGCAACATAATCTGGTTCTTAAACAGCTATTTCCCTTGATCTGCTATTTCAATACTTGCCATAACCTGCAATGCAACCACACAGGTCAACCTGATGCTCACCGAAAAGGACACCGACAGTGGAGGCTCCGTTTACCACCATTTGGTCCCCTTCTGTGCCTCTTCCCAGGGTACTGTGCTCTCATTTCTTACCTTGATTTGTCCTGCTGGTCTCCAGCTTCCCCAATCAAAATAAAATCCTTTCCACCTTAGAAGACGAAAATAAAATGCTATCTCCTCTGCAAGGTCTCCGCTAATCCTTTACAGAAGTGCCTGGGTCTTTGTCGGACACTCTTTATGCACCGATTTCATGTTCAGCCCTTCCCATGTGGTGCTGTGCCGAGAACACTGCTTGCATCCAGCCTTCGGGATTAGATTTCAGGATCCTTGGGGGCGGCAACAGTGTCCTGTTCATCTTTGTATTCGTCTACGGCACCTGACACAATGCCTCACACACTTTAAAAAGAGCCAAGTTTGATATATTAAAATAAAAGCCTGGGATAATGCTCCTAAATGCATTTCAAGGAGCAAAAAGCCAATGGCCACTGTGAAACTGTAAGAAAACGAAGTTTAATCTTTCCATTTAATCTGCCAAAACGATGCACAAGAACAAGCAGGCAGACTACCTGACTCGGTCTGCTGAGAGCCACTGGCAACGTCATCTACAGGAGAATTGTTTCAGTGTTCGATATCTGGTACTGTCACTGTCATTGTGTTGGATTTTTGAAACAGTTGACTAATTCATTTCTTTGGATCAAGTGCTTATCAAATGATAAATTTAGCTCAGGAGTTTAGAAACCTACATAGGAGACAGAAGTACTAAACCAAATTATAGTACAGGCTACTTATTTGACTGTAATCTACAGGAGCAAAATACAAAGAATCTATTCCCCCTCTCAATGCCCGTCCACCCATCTTCCTCAATCCAGATCCTGCTACGTACAACACCAAAACACACACACAAAGTTCTTTAATAAGATCTTCCCAAGATACATAAGGTCATAATTTGCCTGTTATTAGATTTTATATCTAATTTAATCTCAAACGAGATCTCTGCCAATAAAACAGTACTCTTATGAAATAAAAATGCGAGATGACAATGGCGAGGGTAAGTGACATGTACAATCCCAAACTCATGTGGAGTAAGCATGTTAAGTGATATCCTAGGGTAATGCCCCTGAGGCTAGTAAGGAAGAAAAAAATAAAATAAAAGCAAGATATGAAAGTGGGCTCTCCCACTGGAATGGGCTTGTGTGGGGGAGGGGGGCAGCCCTAGCTGCAGAATGATTAACCCTACAACTCTGTAACTTTTCCTATTTTAATAAAACTGATTGTGGGTCACATTTAGCTGTCACTCATGGCAAAACACAGAGACGGCCAACAGAAGTATTACATGCAACAACAAATTGGTTTCACAGCTTGAATCTTAATTGAAGAGATAAATATTTGGAATTATGTGAGATTAAACTGGTCTATAGCATTCCAGTGGCAGTATAAAAATGTCACTGCCCAGATACTTTGGGCTAGATCATTCCAATTTTTCTCCTGGCCCCACTATGAGAACCCAAATGTTTCCATATGTTTTTCTCAACATATGAAAAAAAAATTAAGGAGAAATAGGCAAGAAAAATGCTATACATGAATCATCCCACAGGATGGGCACTTAAGTTCTTCAGGCCACACAGAGCTCTTACTTACCACACTGGCAAGGCTACTAAACATTTGGGGCACAGAGAATCCACCTTTAAAACTGAGGCAGGCACAGAGATAGGAAATGCAAATAGTCTAAACTTTCCTATTTTGAATACTACATTTGTATTCAAAAGACAAAGTATTACCCATCTGCATACTTAGACTACCCTCACTACTTTCCTCCCATTCTTCCCTACCCCCTCACCCCAATCAGCATCAGCATTATTTCTTCATATTTAAGGTCTACCACACCCTCCGTCTCCTTTAAAGCACTGTGCACCTTTCCCCTGCCAGTGACACTCCAGAAGTAATGGCCCCTTCATTCTGTGGAACAATTAAAAGACAAGATTGCCGATGGCGAGATTCTGGGACAAATGGTAAGGGCAGCACAAGAATGATGATCTGGAAGATGGCGAGGCAAGGGGTACCTGAAGTCTGATCTCAGAGGCAGTGGACACGCTGCATCAGGGAAGGGGAAGTGGCACGGGGAACGTGGTGCTGCTGCAGGCCATGCTGTCTCCAGAACCCCACAAATGGGGGTGTGTGGGGGGTGGGGAGGAGCGAAAGCAGAGGAGACGTGCTTTAACTATGTAGAAGGCAAAAGTCACATGGACCCAGTTGAAAACCCCTGAAAACCCCTGGGAACTGTGCAATTTCCAGAACAATCAGGTCCCACTCTGCTGGGAATGCAAATCTTCATCTGTGAGCACACTGGCCTCACAAAGCACCTGGGATGAACAGTTGCTAGAAAAGGCAGATTTCCTCAGTCTAATGGCCTGCCTCCATGCCCACGGTGGAGAGTATAACACTCACTGAATAGTATTATGTGCCATATTTTATGCTAAGCACAGCGCACGAATTGCTGTCTTTAATCCTCTGATCACCACAAGGATGGGTGTTGATACTATTATCACTCCCATGTTATAGATAACTGCTCTGAAAGAGATTAAGTAATTTGTCCTACATAAGGTCATATAACTAGTAAGTGGAAGGGTCTAGATTAGCGCTCATACAGTCTGAACATAAAACTCAGGCCTAAAACTACCATGCTTTTCTGCTTCCATAGTAGACAGGAAAAAAAAGCCTATTTACAAATGGTTAATCTTTTATTACCAGATTTAATTTTAGAAGAAAGCTTAACTAATACAGGGAAATAAAAGAGATACCAAAAGTGTCTGCTGTCCTGCTTGAGCTAAAGTGAGTTTTTAAGAATGTACTCAAGACAAGTGGCAGCAATAGAGGTTCAAACACCAGACTCTGAGCCTTGGTTTTCTGATTTAAAAATGGGGAAACCTGCCCACTCTATGGCACGGCCCTGGTGAGATGCGTAAATGAAGTAATTAAATACATACGAAAGCATCCTGTAATCTGCAAATCACTATGCTCCATTAGGCCTAAACTTTGTGAAACACACAAAAAACATAGGTATAGAATATCAACCAGAGAGAACACAGTTTCAACACAATTGCAAAACACGGCCTATTAACTAATGGAAAGTACATACAACTACACAATTAAGACCAAATGAAAAAAAAATTCCCAAGGATCTTTTTTATCAGCCTTTAAGGCTACTGTTGGAGGAAATTCACTCAGAATTGAACACATACTTGTGGGGATTTCGTGTTAAGGGTCAAACGTAGACTGTATCAAACAAACACCTCCTCCTCCTCCCAGCCAAGTAGTACATAGGGGAAGCGACGCCAGTTCAAGTACCACCTTCCAAGACAGCATCCATCCCTCCAGTCATAAGCGATCAAGCCCCCCCCCCCCACAAGTCCTCACAGCACATTTGCTACTTTGTTGACATCTCACTGATTGGCGTCAAGAGTTATCAGTTGCTCCCAAGTCTAACTTCCTACTATTGCCTGAATTCAGAAAATTCACACACAACCCCAAACACCTAACACAGTTGATCAGATTGGCTGGCACTCATATACTTGCTCTATGAAGTTTATATTTCTCAAATCTAAACCTGTGGCTGTAGATTCAGCCTGAATCTGGGGGTGAACACACCCCCCACAAACATGACAACAGTTCGGGGAAGGGGGGAACTAATTGTTCACAGTATCTTCTCTCTTCTGGATCTACACGGTGGAGAAATGCTGTGTTAAAAAGCGAATGAGAGCCACAAACGGGAAAGAAAGTGGAGACGAATGTATCAGAAGATTTAAAACTACAGATCGATTTTAGAGCTGCTTTTTCTATCGCTTCTCGGCCTTTTGGCTAAGATTGACGGCAGAACTCCTTTCTCCGCCTCGTTTCATACTTTAGGTACCTCTTGCATCGCAGAGAGGGGATTCTATCTCGTGACAGATCTGTTCTTGGAATTAAAGGCCGTACCTCTCGTTCTAAACACCATTCTGCCGCACGTGCTTTTTGCTTTCCTAATGCTGAACCTAGAGCAAAGGGAACTCAAGGCAAAGGAGAATGATCTTGGAAATGGAAAAGCACTGCAGGGCCGCGAACAGGAACACTCTAGCTGTGCAGGAGACGAAGGAATCTCCAGCAGGGTCTCCAGGAAATGTGCTTTCACTGACTTCACCACGCGCGATACGGGGCTGCACGGGGGCGTACAACGTTGCTACGATCCTATAAGGACCAAGCCCCGGTCCACGCCGGCCTCGGCATGGTGAGGCCGCCGGAGTGGCAGGGCCGCCTCGGCGCCCTTCCTTCAGACCCCAGGCCGCCGTCACCATCTCCGAAAGGCGCACGGACGAGCCCATTAATCACCGTGCGTTCCCTCGGTCCCCCGGGACGCAGCCTCCCAGCGCCGGAGAACACGGGTTGGCGTCTGCACCCGTCTCGCCGCTACACTCGGAGACCGCCCTGGACTCCGGGAGCGACTTCACACCCGATCCCATTCAGCAGCTGTGCCCGGAATCACCCATTACCTTCCCCAAGCAAATGTGGCACGTGATGGGCAGAGTGAGCGACAGTGTAACGTTCTGCACGGTGTGAGCCATGGCAGCGTTCAGAATCCCGCCAACACGGAAGTCCCGCCGCCCGCGGAGCCTCGCAGCGACTGGGGCGGTGCGAGGCCGGCTACGGCGGCCCGGCAGGGCCACGGCCCGCCGGCCGGGAAACGAAAACGCGCTTTGGAGGCGCGCGGTCGCTGAGGCTTTTCCCTTCCTCCCTTCGTTCCTTTCGCTTAAAAATCAACAACAAAACAAACAAACAAAAACCCTCCCCCCAGTTTGGAAGCTTGAAACTTCAAGATTTGTGAAAATGGAAGGGAAGGCAGTTTGCTACAGGGATCGAGGATCTTGCAAGTTTAAATGAAAAAGTAAGAGTGGTGAGAGTAGAAGAAATAAGTAAAGTCAATTTTAAATCCCCTAATCTTTCCCGGATGGTGGGGTCGGAGAGAGTTTTCTGTCTAAAGATAAAACCTTATTCAAGTCAGCAAACAGGCGGTGCAGGCAAAACAGGAAAAGACGATCTCTCCATTTTAATTTTTCAAAACAACTTTCTGCCACTCTCGGCTCTCTTTGTACTCGTAAATGATGCAATGTCACTTAAAAACAACAAGCTGTGGATGTCTCTGCATCTGTTTCTGAAACGTTGCGGACATATTTAATCTCAGCTTTCCTTGAAGGCGCACTTTCACTGCTGGACCCTGTGGGGTTTCTCCCTAAAAGGAGGTTTAAGGGTCTGAGACGCAGGCTCTTATCTACGTCCACAGGTGACAGCGCTGCGCAGAGTGCGAACCACCCACACTCGCCCGACGCACTGGAGTTTGAAGCGTTTCAAAGACTTCCTTTCACGTGCGCAGCTGGAGATGAAATGCACCGCTGTGCTGTTGAACTCCGAAGGAGAATGCTGCGACGTTCTGTTTCCATTTCCTTCAGACGAAAGGGAAAAGCGCTGCAAGTTCCTAAACGACTCTTGAATATTACACATTTGAAACCGAACTGCAACTTTACGTGAGGAAGAGCCAACGTGATCAATGCGTGCAAATAGAATCAACAAGGAAGGAAACTTAGAAACAAAACCAATGGGATTACATTTACTAATCTTTTGGGGAAAGATGCAGTATAAATCACAAGCAGCAGCTTCGTGGTTAAAAGACAGAGGCTCTGCATCTGGAGGGTGAAGGTGAAAATCCTTGAGGGAACAATTTCTTGGTTCTCCTGGCTTCAGAGGATTTATTTAACCTCTGCCTCTTAGCTTACTCATTGGTAAAATGTGTGTGTGAGTGTGTATTAAATGATGTCGATGTATGCCTATCATCGGGTCTATAAAAGGAACAGACAGTAATGATATTGGAGCAGCTAGTAGTTCACTTGAAGAAGCCCAAGTCCAGTTCAAAACAAGCTCATGGGTGACAGTGAGAATTCTTCCAACCAGCTCAGGAACTTCACTTTCTAGGCATTGGAGCCTATGACGTGCTTGGAATTAGAGAACTGGACAAAATAGTCATATTGATTGTCTGTGTAATAGTCACTTTTTCAGAGTTCCTGCCTAAAAGTCATTTGGTTTGGCTATTTCCTGGCTGTTTGAAGTCACATTCATATGGGGACTAGAAGGCCCATGGTCACTAGTGCATCTGTCACATTCCTGGCTTCAGACCTCAGGCTTCAGAGTGAGAAAGCTCAGATCATGACCCAAGGTCATTAAAGTTTCCCCTTCTCAATGTGTTCCTTTCCCCCTATCGTTGTGTTCAACATTCTCAACCTGCCCATTCCCTGTTCTCACCTTTCTGATACCTAACATAGCATTTCAGGACCTGTCATTCCCATTCTCTGAGTGGGGTGTAGGACTGAGAATGTTCTGCCTCTGACATCCATCTCTGGACACAGTGCAACAGGAAGATGTGTTGAAGACAATTTTTTTAAAAAAGACTTTTTCATTGCTGCTGGGACTAGTTCAGTTCTTGTTAATCATCCTGGTGATTGGTGTTAACAGTCACAAAGATAAACTTTAAGAAACACAACCTACATTTTAGGTAGAATGTGACAATTCTAGAGTGTTTCCAACATCTCTTTCCACATTTACTATCATTGTTACAGCTGCTCAGTACTGCTTAATGCTCTGTCCATATGTCTATTTCTGTGCTGATCACACTGTATTATAGTGGGTTGTTTATGTGTTTGCCCCCACAACAAACTTTCTATTTCTTGAGGTCAGGAATTGTATCTGATTTATCTAGTATCTTGTATTAAGTGACTATTTCACAAACCAAATTTTCTTTAGCTACAAACTGCTTTGCTTTAATAGGCCCAGGCTCTTTTAAATATTGCCCTTCCTTGTTTTTCACATCGGAATGGAAGACTATTTCTTTTTGCTAAGTGTGAAAATAATAAAGCTCACCTTATGAAAATTAAGCCACCCAATCATGTATAAAATAATAAGGCGAAGTTCCTCTACACTTATGCCTCTCCTCTCTAGTCTATGTGGTAAGCACTATTAATATTCTAGATCATATCCTTACACACACTTTCATTCATATATTACTGTCTGCATAAGCACAAATAGTATCGTACATCTGTTGCTTACTAATGCTTTGTGGATGAGTACACACACGTACACACACATCTAAATAATATTGTTAGCGATACCAGCTGATTAGGACTCTGTCCAGGTCCAGATTGACTCCAGGCCAATTCCCAGGCTTTGCCTTTAATAATGCAGATGGTCGAAGGCCAGGAACTGTGTCTTCCCTCTGCTCTATGGAGAGGATTCCCCACTTCTTCTTCTTTATTTATTTTTTTTACAAATAACATTATGAATAGTCATTATTTGACCAAAATTGTTAAATAACGTTGCCATTACTCTAACGGGAAAACAAAGATTACATCTCATTGACTTTCTGCTTTGTCACTTTCTCAAAGCCTTAGCAGCCTGGGGCGAGTCCTGTGACCTGAGGAGTTCTATCAGACACCACACGGGGGACAGGCTTAACCTCCTAAATCCTTAGAATCATAAACTTCTAGAACAAGAGGTGATCCTGGGGTTTCTCATGGAGACCTTTCCTACCACAGATGAGGACGTTGAGGCACAGATAAGGTAAACCACCAGATAACGGTAGTATTGGAGCTAAATCCTAGGTCTGTCTTGGACACTCTGAGATTGTTGGCCCAATGCCTTTGTGTTAACTGCAAGATGTATTATTATTAATAAAGTAACTCAGTAATAAAAAGTCAGTCATAATTGAATTTCTTTTCTAAGAAAACCATCACATAGCTATGGAACACCTTTTACCCCTTGTTTAAATCAGAATCATTATTATGATAAATTATTTAAAAGCAAGTTTAAAAAAATATAAAATCTTAAGTGCTATTAAAAATTGATTAGGAATGCATTATTCTTTCATTGACCCAGTTCAGATTGTTTTTTAATTTTTTTGATCAAAGCTAATAAATTTGAGTAGTTGTTTAGACAGACGTTTTGTAATCATTTGGTCATCAGTCAATTAATCACAACTTCATAAATATTGATTTCAGATTACATTTATTTTTCATTCCTGAAAGACAATCTTTTCATTTTGTTTTGTTTTAAATTTATACACCCCCACTTGGATTGTGGTTAACACTGAGAAAACTCATAAAGGTTGGATTAAAAATTAATCAGAGGTGCTGGCCCAGTTGCATGGATGTCTTCTTCACATGGTACCATTTTCTCACCGGCTGGAAATGAGCTAAAAAGGTCTGAAGATACGCTTGTTATTACAGCAGAGGAACTTGGCTTTTCCTTGCACTTTTTTTTAATAGGCTGCTGGAAATGAGCATTCATTTATTTAATGTATTTTTATTGAAGACATTAAGGAACAACTAAATCAAAGTTCTGTCCCATGGAGCCTACATTCTGGTAGAAAAGTTACGCTACACTGTCTTGGAACCAAATCCTGGTCCCTTAAGGAGCAGTTGCTGTTTTAATCCCCAATCCACACCCAGTTTGTGTGTAATCACAAGGTAAGGATTGCAGAAGAAATAAACACGTGTAACTAGTTGCAAGTTATTCCACCAAAATATAATTTTTTTATGTGCTTAGGCACTGGTCTGAGTATAGCTATAAGACAAGGTCCCTGCCTGCATTTATTCTTTCAACAAATATATTTTTTAAAGATTGTATTTATTAATGTTTAGAGAGAGGGGATGGGAGGGAGAAGGAAAGGGAGAGAAACATCGATAGGAAACGTTGATTGCTTATCTCTGGTGTGCCCCCAACCAGGCACCTAGCCTGCAACCCAGGCATGTGCCCCAAACAGCAAACACGTGAGTTGGCGACATTTCGGTCTGCAGGACAATGCCCAGCTCACTGAGCCACACCAGTTAGGGCCTTTCAACAGATGTCTGATTGACTACCAATGATGTGCCAGTCACTGCACTATTACTGAGCCGCTGAATAAATGATACAACTCTTCCAGTCTACCCCGACATACTCATGTTTTACAGTCGTTAACCTTCTAGGGCTCTTATTGTTGATTAGCCCCTGGGACTGGGACACATTGACAAGTTATCATTTTAAAGATTTTTAAATGTTGCCAGTTGAGTGAATGTTTTAAATTAGGTAATTTTAAAAAGATGTTTAAGCTCCATCTATGGCTAAGTGGTACTTCACAAATGGTTGCTGAGTGCTAGAGAATAAATGAAGGAAATATCACCTCTGGAAACATCCTAACAGGAACACTCGTAGATTGTGGGATTTGCCAAAGCAACAGAATAAGGTACCCACCTCTCAGGCCCTGACTGTTTCTGTCTTTAATTTGCCTGACAGAACACATTGCTTTTCTTCCTGCCCTTAGTTTAGGTGTGAGCACAACTTCCAAGGTGAGATCCTCCCCCTAGAACTCAAAGTCGGGAGCCTGTTTTCATGCTATTTACTGAAGCCCTGTAAATATTTGTATTCTGTCTGACGACAGACACCCTTTCCACAAAATCACCCTGCACTTTGCAATGGCATCCTCAGCAGCTGACTGGGGTCCCGCTAGTTGCTTTACCTCTTTTAGGTAAGACATTATTACCTCCTGCACACACTCAACTCCCCCAGTCATTGTTTTAGCAGCCGGGTCATTTATGACAAGTGTTCTTTAGAACATGGCTTCATTTCCCCACGTCACCACCCTCCACTCTGATCTATGACTTTTCTTTCTGTTCCCCATAACACCATTCATTATGACCAAGTCTCAAGTTTCATCTGTTTCATCTCTTTCATGATGCTTTCCCTGTCTGCTCCAGCCTCCTCGTAATCCCCTTGCCTTTCAAATTCTTTATCATTTATGATATAGATCAACCAATTTTCTTTTGCCTCATGCATTTACTCTTTAAATCCTTATTTAATGTCTACTGGGGGTCAAGCACTACAATAAATGCTAAAGCTAAAAAGTTGAAAGATTCAGCCCTGTCCTGGTAAAGTTTACTGCTTGGATGCAGGAAGGCAAATGCATTAAGAAGTCACCAGTTTTATAGTGAGTGAATTCCTGCAGGAACAGAGAAGGAGGAGCACCCACTGCAGCCATGCCCAAAGGTACAGATGCCTCTGCTGGGATCTACCTTTTTGAAAAACTCTCCCTAATGAGACCGAAGGCCCATTATTCATGGGCGGCACAGTGCTGAGCACACGGGGAATGTCAGCAAACGATGGCTGACTGGTTGGCAGTCTACTCCTTCTCAGCTCTGTGTCTCTACCTTGTTCTGTCGGTGTTTCCGTATCACCATTTTAGAATGTATGAGAGCTTATTTGAGCATCTAATTTTAGGATTCTAAAGACCAAGTGTATGTCCATGTGTATTTTTAAGTGAGAATGATGTTTTCAAACCGTCATACAAATTTATGTTTCTTTGCAAGAAATAGAAAGATCTATCTGAAATAGCAAGGCCATGGGCAAGAGGCCTGTGGGGTATGCCCGGGGAATGGCCCCTTCTGCTCTACAGTACTTAAATTCAACCTGGAAGAAAAGGTGCATCCACATCAGAGAACAGGTAGTGGGTGGATAACTCCTCATAAACAGCTGTGAGGATCATAGCATAAAAGCAACTTTCCTCTCCTTTAACTCCACCAACTACTTCCACTGTCTGCATTCCCCTCTCTTAGCGTACTGGCCTTCTATTCCCAGAAACTTGAAGGGGCCTGCACACCAGCAGTGAACTCCTTCTAAGGAGTAGGGTCTGATTGCCATTCAAACAAGGCAGGATGTTACGGGAGCACTTTTGAATTGTTACATCCACCAAACAGTTCTGAAGTTGCGGTAATTTAGTGGTTGAATCATCACCGTTATCTGGGAACACTTTACCCAGAGTCCTCTGATTCTCCAGCATGGCTCCACAGGGAAGGCACGGTGGCTTTGCTGCAGCCACGTGACTCGGGAAGATACTGTCCAGGGGGCGAGGGTGTGAGCAAATAGGCACTCCAATTCACCATAAATTAACAGAGTAATTGAATTTGTTTCTTGCAGGGGACAAGTACTACTGCCCACTGAGACTGAATTCAGTGAGAGCTGTATTTGTCTGCAACAGCTGCCATAACTAACTGCCAAAGCTGGGTGGCTTAAACAATGATTTCTTGTCTCACATTCCTAGTGGCTGGACGTCTGAAATCAAGGTGTCAGCAGGGCTTGTTCCTTCTGAGGTCTGTAAGGCAGAATCTGTTCCATGTTTTTCCCTCGCTTCTAGTAGTTTGCTGGCAACTTTTGGCGTTTCCTGGCTTATAGAAGCATCACTCTGACCTTTGCCTTCCTCTTCATGTGGCGGGCGTTCTCCCTGCATGCATGGCTGTGTCCCTATTTCTACTTCTTATAAGGATGACTCTCCTACTGGATCAGGGGTCTGCCCTGCCTCATCTCAACTTCTTTAATTACATACATGCTGACCTCCTTTCTGTAGAAGTTCACATTTTGAGGTAACATGGGGGTTAGGGCTTCAATGTGGATTTGGGGGCCAGGGACACAGTTCAACCTGCAGCTCTTGCCATGAATAATGTTTACAGCGACGTCTAGTTCTCTGCCCCCTGAGGGCACAGAAGGCATGCCCTGCCTGGCCCTCTTGTCCGGTGCATCAGGGGCTCAAGGCGTTCAGTCACAGCTCTCGTGAACACTCTCCTAAGGCCCTCATACAGATCTCCAGCCTTCTCTCACTGCGGTTACAGACTTCATGATAATACCCATCATTTCTGTACTTCACGAACTTAAATGGTGGTTAGCTGTGGTACATCCTAGTACTGTTGGGGACTGGTTTGCTTCAGTCTGGCAAATGCGATCCAGCTCTGTATGGAAAACCTATAGAAGCAAAGTGGTGGGCAGGAGCAAGACCTTCAAACCGAGTTTTCCCGTGGGCCTAGAAAATGCATACTGACTGTTATGGCTTGCTCTTGCTAAAACTCCATCACCCTGGTCTAAAATAACAAATGTGTATTGTCTATCTTCAAGGTAATTTCCAAAGCCTGTGTGAATTCTCCCAAGGACAGAGCTAATCAGCTCGTCACCATTCCCCTCTGCATGTTATTTTCATTTCCTTGCTTGTACCTAAATGTAGATAATAATATTCTATGTAATAGATAATAAATCCTTCTCCGATATAAGACCCGAGAAAAACAATAAAAGCCTGTCTAGGCAAGGGTCGGGGTGCTCTCCTCTGGAGGGAGTGGCTGAGGCACTCATAGACACTCTCCCCTCGAGAGAGTAGCTGTGCTGTCCCCCTTTTCTCCACAGGGTTGCTGTCTCCTGTGCATTTATTTTCTCTTTCAGCCACAACAGGCGGACTCTGCTGGCCGGAGTCCACCACATAGTACTGTTCACCAAATCAGTGTCTCTTCCACTTCCTGGAGAAGGATTCTATTCAGAGTTGTGTTGAAGCTGGGCTTGATCAGGTGACTTTCTTTGGTCAATGAATTGTGAGCAGAAGTAAGGCAACTCTTTTCCACACTGAAGCTGTGAGAGCCCACCTGTGCGTGCTTCCTCACGCCTCCTTCTCCTTCGCCACGGGTGCTGGAAGCCTTTCAGTGGAGCTGCTCCCTAAGCCTGGGTCCTGCAGTGAAGACAAATGGAGCGGAGCTTCAGACCTTGTGCAACAGACTTGAAACGTCAGCTAGAAATAAGTCTTTGCTGTTATAAGCCACCAAGATTTTGGAGTGTATTTATTTTTTATTTTTTATTTTAATTGCACAAATCCTAGCCCTTCCTCACTGATAGAATAGCCTGCCCTCTAAGTGCTCATTTTATGTGAGACTCTGTGGGCTGCCTGCGTCTGAAGATGAGTCCGGGCTAGCCCTTTCTCAGATTACATGTACGATAGACCCAGAGATAACCCACTCTGTTCTCTCTTTCAGAGGGCTCTCGGTGTTCTAGTTGTTGGGACATCCTTCAACCCCCATGCCTTCAGGCTTTGCCTCAGCTACAGAGAGAGAACTGTCTCAACCACTGTCATATCCTTCCTAGGCTGGCCCACATCTGGTAAACAATGGAAGCAGGGATGTAAAGCCCTGGTCAATGAGGAGCAACTCTCCTGGGCCATTTAGCTCTAGAGCTCCCTGTGGAATCTGCTGGGGTGTTGCTGGGCCTGCATCCCAGCTCCACTCTTCCTTTACCCAGCCCTACTTCCTCCCTTTCTCTTCTGCGGGCCTCGGTCACAAGGGCACTTCCTGACAATCCTCCTGCACGCTC
This sequence comes from Tonatia bakeri, assembly GCA_004024845.1. Classification (NCBI taxonomy): domain Eukaryota; kingdom Metazoa; phylum Chordata; class Mammalia; order Chiroptera; family Phyllostomidae; genus Tonatia; species Tonatia bakeri. The sequence goes on along the minus strand of PVIA01000599.1, from coordinate 115,205 downwards.
AACTCTGCAGCAGCACGGCACCCTTTAAAGGAAATGAGGGGGCGTGCAGGCGTGCACCCACGTATACTGCCGATGGGTCCCCGTGCCTTAGTGGCTCCCCACTTTCCATTTTGTTCTGCAGATGTGCCATTATTGCTAATTCGCTGCAGTCACCTGTACTCCTCTGGGCCTCAGAGAGCGTCTGTCTTCTTCCAGTGGATGTGTCCAATGTGCAAGTTCAACTGTCAGGGGGTGACTTACTTTCCTTGTTTAAAGTCATTGGGTATGAGAAGAACCTCTCAGAGGCCAAAAGGCTGGGCCACTTTGTTTTTGTTTTTATTTATTTTTTAATATTTTTCAGTATATTAAAAATGAATATAATGTCAGTATAGTATCACAAATACTGTGTATTTTGAAAATTTACACTTAGCATATTAATTTCTTTGACACAAAAATATAATACAATACACTTTCATGTTGCCAAAAATAATTATAGTGTGCATCACAGAATGTTAATTCCTGCCACTCTAGGCACAGTTATCATATAAAATCATTGTTTTGTTTTCAATCTGTGAGTCCCATTAATGTATCATAAAACCAATTAGTGGGTGAAGAGCTGGGCAACCAACACGCAAAAAACTCCTTCACTTTCTCTCCCTCCAATCAGGGTAAACTGGCTGGAAATCTCCATGTGTAGGATTCGTATTCACTCCCTTCTAGCCCATAGGGCCTCAGGAATTTATACCGATATTCTCCATTTTTTCCATCCCCTCCCCTTTACTTCCGTCTGTCCTGGCTGCAACCAACATTCTAAGAAACTTTCAGTTGAACACAAATATATATAATACATTACTGTGGTAGTGATAAATATTTTTTTGTGCTGAGCTGTAATGTAAAATCGATATTTTACTAAGGTTTATAGTACAAAGTTTGAGAACTAGTCTCCTAATATAGATATTTAGACTGAATGATGGATGTCTCCTTTTAATATCATCAGTGTGTCTACGATGAAGTATTTACGTTTTTGAGATAATGTTAAAAGACAAAATTTAAGTCACGTGATGAAGGTAAGACTTGGGCGGAATGAATCTTCCAGTCCTCCCCTCCCCCACCCACCCTAAGCTAGAAGGTATGTTACCAACCAAAGAGGCTTTGATGACCACTTTCTCTGCTCTCTTTCCCTCCTCTTCTTACCTCTATATAATGCATACAGTTAAACATTTTATGTTTTTAAAAAATAATCTCTGCCTTATTGCTCTGCCTTTGCAAAAACTGAGGGGAAGCAAAAGGAACGGGTCTATTACCGTGATTCCCTCCTCAGGCACGTGACTCTAGCAGAGTCGTAAAACGTGATCGAAGAGAACAGTGGTTCAGCCCAGCAGACATCTCCGGAGTGTGTGCTATGTGTTTCTTATAACCGCTCTGATAGCCTGCCATTCTTCCAGTTTTATGGTTAGAAAATTGAGGTTTACAGAGGGAGCTGAACTGCAGAGCTATTAAATGGATTTTCTAACTCATGTTTCAGTGGCTGCTCATTCAACAATCATTTGTCAAAAATACACTGTGTTTCAAAAAATGTGTATGATGCCTGGAGGATGTTATGCTGAGCAAGACATGGCGTCTGTCCTTAAGGGGCTTGACTCACTCTGGGGCTAGAGATCCATTTAAACTCAATCAAATATAGTAAGATAATATAGCCATAACAGCCACCGCTTATGGGGTGCTTATTCTGGGTGAGCGGTGAGGTCTACCCAGTGCTGTGTGTCCTACCCTAAGGAGAAAGTCTCTTTCAGGGTAAGGATCAGCTAAGTTTTTCCATCACCAGGAAAGAGTAGTTAGAGTACCCCGCAGCCGAAGGGGATGGTAAGGCACCTCAGAGCTGTGGGAACTGTGTGCGGAGGGCGGAACTGGCTGGGTGAGTGACAGCCTTCTGTTGTTACTGAGATGGGTGTAAGGGTTTGGCTCTGTGATGGGTGGATGGCAGTCAGGAAAACTCCAGAATTCCTAGCTTGGGCAGCAAGGGGGTGGTGGTGATGAAATATAGAGGCAATTACTGAATTTTATAAGTCCACTCAAGATTCAGTTTTGTGGTTTTAACATAGAAACTTTCTTCCTGGAAGAATGAACACTGTCTAAATGTAAAGTTTATAGTTGTCATGCATAACTAAGTTGTGGATAAAGCTCAAAATTAAAATCAGGTGGTTTTTTTGTTGTTGTTGCAGGAATTTATTTTTAAAAAACAATATATATGTCTTGGTATACTTTAATTTGCAAACCTTTCCATGAAGGACTCTTGTCTTTTTATTTAAAATCTGTATCTAAACAATAATGAAATAGGAAAGTTCAGGTGTAGCATGTTCATATATTATCACCAGAAGATGCAATCTCATTGAATGATAACAGGGTGCTGTTAAAAATGAATTTTGAATTCACTGATGTTTGAGTAGCTCTGTCATAATTTTGTCATTTTAACCATTATTCAGATGGATCTGCAAGGGATAAAACATTATTGTTTTAAAATAAACTTTTAAAAGTACAAAAGCACAAGTTTTTAGGAGACAACATGTATGCTAAATGCAAAACTTTAAAGTACTGCCTAAAGCCCTTTTTTAAACTGTTGAAATGTTTTATTTAGAATATGCTTTTCTTTTTATGGAAACATGGAGCAGTGTTCTAGAAAAGAATAACAAGGCCTTAAGGAAATGTATAAATTCTGTATTCATACTATGTTTATGCTATATGTGTTTTTATACCCTCCATTCATATACCTGCTTTTATATACCTACATAACAAATATCTATTATAAGGAATTCAAATAATTAGGAAGCTTGGATAACTGCTACCAATAATACACAATTATAATTGAAAAACTTAATGATGATTCTAGGACTTGAAAGGATCTTGAGATGCCTCTAGAATCCTCAAGGGCATATTAAATTAAGTCAAATTCAATATTATTGTTAATTAGATTTTATTATATTATTTGAATATCGGTTATCACTCTGTATGATTTATTGTTGCTGTCATTTGGACTAAATAGTTAATTGACTATGTTTTAATTTTCTATGTGTGAATATTTGTGAAGAAGTGAGTTAACATGCTCCTTTGGTCATCAACTGTGGGTATAAATGTGGCATTTAATAAAATATCCCTTTAATGCAAAAAGAATATAACCTACATGCCCTCCTTCTGCCCAATTTATATAGTTGCTTCTACACTCAATTTCTGAGGTATTTGGTAGGAAATAAGGCGTTCCTTTGATTCATGAAAAACAATCGACATGTCGTGCTAGTGCATGGTGTCAGTGAGCCCTCTTTAGTCCCTAGTTTAGCGTTTTTGTTCCTTAGTGTGGTTTGTCTCTAGTTGTCCCAAGTTCTGATCTTCAGTGATGGTGCTTGGTTTGGTAGAGGCATATCTGGGAAGTCAACATTTGACAGAATATACTTTTTAATTCTCACTGGATTTGCAATCACTTGTAACCAAGGCTGGGTGTTTAGATTAGAGAAACCATTGTTTTGGAGCCTTCTCCTTTCTCCCATCTCCAACTGAAAGGGATGAGAGATTTGTTCTCAGGATAGGAACAATGGCCAGTGTACTGGATTCCACTTACTGGATTCCAGTCACTGTTAAGAGCTCCGGGGCTTCTGTCCACTTAATTCACAGTAATACAGGTTATTACTATTTTACTTTTGAGAAAACTGGAGTTCATTCATTCATTTAACACACACTGAACGTGTAATAGGCGTCAGGCACCAATCTGGATTTGGTTGCACAGCAGTGAATAAGGCACAAAGTCCCCACCCACTTAGGGCTTCCACTCTGTCCGAGGTTCAGAGAGGTTTTGAGACCTTGCACAAGGTAGGACCTAGAATGTGTGCTACCAACAATTGTTTCGATATGATTTTCTCAGTCATGGAAGTTCCAAGGGAAATCTCAGTCTATTGTGCCTTTTGAACCATAAGTCAGAATGCCACAGAATCTATTTTGTTCCAGAAGTTTTTCTGGGTGTCTACTGTGCATGGCTTAATGGGAATGGTAAAAGACTGAGAGTTAGGCTTCCTTATAGCTGTGTCTCTGACACTATTTCGGGCAAGTTCCCAAGCTTCTCTGGCCTTATAGGTACCAGATGTGAAATTACTGGGTTACTCTAATTTTGTGATGGTTCTATGTACCTAAAGTTTTCAATGCAGTTATAAAAATGTGTGCACTCCAAACACATATGCCAGATGCCAACTCTGGGGAATGTAGGCCTTGTGTGGAATTTTGCAGTTTTTCAAGCTCTACCAACACATTATCTGATTAGCTCATAGTTATGGCCCAGTGAGAAGACAGAGAAGATGATATCATTTTACTTTTACATTGGAGAAAACTGAGGCTAAATGGCTACCCTAGGACACAGGACTAGCAAACATTGAGACAAAGACTCAAATTCTCACAGATTCTGCCCCAGGTATCTCTGTTTGGAGGACAAGAGGGAGCTTGTCTTGGAAAGAATTGTTTGTTAATCTCTTAGTATATTCAAAACATTATGAACAAAGATAAATGGAATATGGACTTTTATCCTTAAAACACTAGTGGTTCAGCAGGGGAGAGAGGGAGGATAATATTTATACATGAATAACTCCTAAAAAGAAATAAAATGACAAGAGTCTTAAGAGTGGCAATGGGAATCAGATGGTGGATAAGGTTTTTTTAAATATTATAAAAGAGAACTCCTAGAAAAATACCATTTGAGCCTGTCTTTTATAGACATATGCAGTAGGGACAAGGACATTCTAGGTGGAGGTGACACATACGTTAAGTCATGGAAATAGGAACGCATGAAGGCGTGCCTGACAGTTCAGTTCAGCTGGAGCAGGGGCTGGGTGAGGGCAGTAGTAGAGAGGCAGGTCGGATGGGCTGAGGCCAGTGATGGAGCCCCCAGGACTCCGGACTTTGTTTTGTAAACCCTTGGGAGCCAATGGAAATTTCTGTGTGATCAGAGTTATGTTTCAGAAAACCTGACCTATCAACAGCATGTAAAATGGATTGGATTGTGGCATAAAAAGGCAGAATATTATATATGCTGCATGCAGCCAGGACTATGAAAGATAAATCTCGATATGCTAGAATATCTAATATCCTGGAATTTCCTTGGTATGGGCTTAGAAGAATGGTCATGTTTGCTAAGGAGAGGTTTCAGTAGATGAAGATGAGGATCAATGAGATTATAGCACTCGCTCTCACCAGGGTTCTGGTCATTTTAGAAACAAAAAGACATGTGCCTTTTGAACAGCAAGGTGAATGAAACAGGTGTGCCCCCAGAGTGAACCCAAGGGCTCGATTCGGTAAGCTCTAGAATCTGCCCAGAATGCAGAGTTAAGGGCCATGTATGCCTCCTGGGCTGCATGACGTAAACTTCAGGCCAGTTTACACCAAGAGGAATGGATGCCTAACACCACTCTGGGGGCCACAGAGCTAATTCAACTCTTAGGAGACTATCAGACTTTATGGCATCCCCAGTAGTATCAAAACGTAAACAATCATTAGATTTATAGAGAATAGGTGGAAGTAACCCGACCAGATGGCTGGACAATGCACAGAAGCTCAGCCTGAAGCAATGTAGCTCTGCTGTAAACAGCTGGGAAACAGCTGCAACTGACAGCCTCCGCTGGCATGCTGCTGCCAGTGACAGGCTGCTCAGTACCAGAAGTGACATGAAATCTGCAAGGCTAAGCACTGAGACTTGGAGCCTTGCAGTCCAATCCTGAAACACATACCGGAAGGCAGGCCTCTCTGCTGGTTGATGTACTGTATTTCACTTGCCCAGGAAGGAAAAATACCAGTAGATTCTCCTTCTTGCTTCAAAAAAGAAAGAAGGAGGCTTCATTTTGCATTTCTTAGGTCTTATATGCCATTACCATCTACACAGCAACCCTCCTGCCATTGACAGACTCCAGCTTGTTCGTATGTTTAAGAAATTGCCAACATGCTGCCCACAGTGTTTATCATTTTACAGTGCCAGCAGCAGTGTATGGGAACTCCAGTTGCTCCATGTTCTGTCCAACAGTTGGTATGACTAGGCTTCTACAAAGTTTAATCACTCTAATAGGAGCGTAGCGGTAGCTATTGTGGCATTAATTTGCATTTCCCAAAAGGACACTTTAATGTGCTTCTTGCCTTTATATAACTTGTTTGGTGAAGTGTCTGCTCAAATATTTTCCCCATTTTTAAAATTAGGTGCTTGGGTTCTTTTGTAGTTGGAAGAGTCCTTTGTGTATTTTAGATATGCCTGTGGTCAGACTTAAGCTTTGCAAATATTTTCTCCCCCATTTGTGGCTTCTCTTTTTGTTTTCTTAAGAGTATTTTTTAAGAGCAAAAGTTTTTAATTTCGATAAAGTTTTTGCTTTCAAGTCCAGAAGTGAGGCTGATTTTTTGGTCCACCCTCAGCTAATTTCAACAGCTTTATGGGAACTATCATCAGATCTTGAGATCACCTACAACTGGCACTCAACCCACTTCAAAGGATTTTGAGGATTTTTCTATTCAATAAAAGCAGAAACCTTGAAAAGCATCTTTTTGGAGTCCCTGGTATCTCTTGAAAAATGTGACTAATGTAGGAATGGAATATTTGATTCTGGGCCTCGTGATTTTTGGTAGCAGATTTCCTTGAAGGATACTTCAAGTGACTTAAAAGTATTGACTACAGCCCTGGCTGGTGTAGCTCAGTAGATTGAGCGAGGACTGCAAACCACAGGGCTGCAGGTTCAATTCCCAGTCAGGGCACATGCCTGGGTTGCGGGCCAGGACCCTGGTGGGGGCCACGTGAGAGGAAACCACATATTGATGTTTCTCTCCCTCTCTTTCTCCCCCCTTCCCCCCTCTCTAGAAATAAATAAAACCTTAAAAAATGTTTTAAAAAAAGTATTGACTACTCTGATACATTTGTGTCATCACCCCAGCACTTTAGAAGCAACGAGGTTGCCTTTTGTCTGATCAATTTATTTGTTTATTTAGAGAGGATAAAAAGTCAAAGCTAAGAACAACTGGCCTTAAATTCCAGAAACATATCGGAAATATCCTTTAAAAAACAAAAATGTTTTCTAAAAACTTGTTCCTGCATCAGAACCATCTGGGTAAAAGCAGATCTTTGTTCCCAATCCCATATTTTCTGAGTCACAATCTCTAGGCACCAGGACTCCACGTGGTTCTTACGCACACCCCAGTTTGGGGACCATATCTGCCTCTGGGAGAGAAGGAGTTAAACTGCAGGATGCTAACTACTCAGCTGGATTATTACCTGCTCTAGGCAGGAATGCACCTACGTCTATTGGCTGCAGGCAACACAGTCCCTAAGGGGCGTGGGGCAGAGGCATCTGTGGTTGGGAGGCATTATTTACTGTCTATTCTGTGGGGCTGAGGAAAGTGGATGTCATTTTACTGAAGCCAGAATGAGTGGCGGAGAATGGCAGAAGCCTTTTCCTAGAGGTTTGACATTTAGGTGCAGATGTATAATACATACTGAAGCATGGCTTTACAATTTTTTTTTTAACAAAATACAAACCTTCTTGTACGTTGTATGGCAATTAGTATGTTAGCACAATGATGTTTATCATGAAATACAAAAACTGTGGGCAAGTAGAACATCGCCTTCACCCACCACTTGAGACCATCTGAAGCCAATAGGAATCCGCAACCACACTGGATGTGCATTGTATGTAATATCCCACCTGCTTGCCCTTGTGCATGTATTTCCCCAACTCTTACCAACAGTCTATCCATCTTTCAATGATAGACATAAACACCAAGCACTGTCCAACCTCATCCCTATCCTCCACCCCATCCCTCCAGCTGGAAGGTTCCCCGCATCTTGCTCCTGTCTGCTTGCAACTCCTTCTCCCTGCAGAAACGTTGCTTTGCCCCGGTGTGTCTCCTCACCGTCCTCGCAAAGGCAGGCACAAGCTAACGTTGATGTCATTATACTTGACATTTCCTCTCATTTTCTAAAATGTTTCCCCCTTTCTACTATTTTAATTCTACCCATATTTTAAGATCCAAATAAATCCTGTGTCTTTCTCAAGTTCTTTCCTGACCACAAAAGTCTACCCTGATTTCTGCCTCTTTTGCTATTCTAACAGTCTGTACCTCTTCAGCATTTTCCTAAAGTTGCGTGATTCATGATCTTTTTATGAGTTTTATCTTCCCAACAAAATTAAGTTTCTTGTAGGCTGTATGTCTTTACTTTCTCCACATTCCCCTATAAGGCTGTCTTAGAAATCTGACAGTTCTAATATTTGCTAGAGAAATTCAGTACATGAACAGAAAATTCTATAGAGGCTGCAGTAACACACAGAATTATAGTCTCATTCGTAGTTTAGAACATGTCTGGGTTATACCTACACTTCCCGTATCTCACCAGATGTGAGCATCTAGATGGCAGGGAGTCTCATATATACCTTTCAAATTTCTGGTTCACAGTAAATTAATGTTTATTGAATTTATGATTAGAAAGTACTTTCTTATAACATCCAAAAACATGATAAATTTAGCTCCTACCTCTCAATATTCTTTCTTTCCAATCCTCTACCCTCAATGTGCTTTTAAAATTAGTACCAGTGACTAGAACAGCTTAGAACTGGATGTGATTATCTCACACCACTCACGCTTCTGTGTTCACACACTGCTGTTCACACGTCTGTGTTTTCCCTCAAGCAGGGCCCCCTGGGATGCTCTTTCTATCTTTCTTTACCTGGCCAACTTTAATTCATTCTTCAAGCCTGGCTCCCAGTTTCCCCCAGAAACTCTCATCAGACCTCCAGGAGTTAAGTGGCCTCTCCCCTGTGTTTCCACAGCACCCTGTACACTCTCCTGTTTCAGCCTCGACCATACATTGTTGACACGTTCTGTTTATGTGCCTGGCTCCCTCATTACATCCACTCCCCTCCATGTCACAGCCACCTCACGTTTTGGACAGGTTATTTCTCAGCCAGATTCTTACCCACTCGCCATCCCTCACCTCACACAGAGTCTGGTGTATCGTCAGCATTCATGTTTGTTAAACTGTTGGCCAGTGATTCTCAACCAGGGGGTGATTTGGTTCTCCAGGGCTCACTTGGCAGTGCCTGAAAATATTTTTGATTGTCACAACGTGGGAAAGAGGGTTGCTACTGACATCTAGTAGGCAGAGGTCGGGATGTTTATTAACACCTTAAACTATACAGGACAGTCTTTCCCTCCACCCTGTCCTCCACCTCCCCAAATAAATCATTGTACAGTCCAAAACGTTGCTAGTGCTGAAGCTGAGGAATCTCGGCTTAAATTGTAGTGTGGAAAACAATTGTTTGCTAAAATGAAGGCTTTGGAAAATTTTGAAGTTATGCTCTCATTTCAATGTGATTTATTTATTTATTTACGGAAAGACTTGGATGTGTATTAACAGCTGGGAATGAACTGATAATGACAGCAGCTTCTGATAGGTTAGTGAAAAAGCTTGGTTTCTGAGTGTGATCAAGGTTGGAAATCAGGAATTAAAAGCTTTTGTTCACGCCGGGTTCTGTAGGTTTATGAAAAACCTCTCTGTGCACCTGTTTAAATTAGTTCCAGGTACATTTGAAAAGATCAAACCTTTGTGTGTGGAAGATCAGTCCCACAGCGATTTGGAATAGCTTCTCCTGGTCATTTATGAATTGAACTGGGGAACCTTTGGGGTTTTATGTACTAAATGTAGCCATACTCCCACATAAAACTGCAGGGGGAATGGTACTTACACAGGAGAGACTCTGGTGCATTGCCGCACGCAGACGCGGCTTTCCAGGGACTTCGACTCACCTACTTAGACCAAAGAGGCTGTCAGTTAATTTAACAAACTATCCCCGTTCCCTGATCTTTGGGCCATAAAAATTGTTCATCTGCTCAGTCACAGGCCATTTAATTTTGGATGCCTCGTTGCCAGTTGGTTACAGTAATTAGCATTCCCTATATTGTGGCAGCTTCCCCGAAGCTATGCTAAGTAGGGTTGCACTTTTGTGTGGAAACATAAGCTGGGTTGCACAAATGAGCCTGGCCACCCATCTTAGAGACAGAAGCCCTAACTATCATCTTCTTGGCTCGGGTGCCTTCTAGGCCCACCTGCAGATCTTATTTACTGATTATTAATGACAAGAACTGTAGGCAGCTGTGAAAGGCACAGCATGGCAACTCAAAGCTGCAACTCAAAACTATCCTCCGTGGGACTGTAATTTTCTTGAATGACACCTGACTTCATTTTAATTTCTTTCTTTGCTCCAAATGCACTTGTGCTGGGGAAATGCAATAGAAATTCAATGAGCTCCAGGTTTAATAGGCAGACTTGCAACATTTGTTGGTGCATCTGTTAGTTTCCTGGCAGAAGTGGGGCATTTGGAGAGGAAATACACATTTGTGTTTGTTCCAGAGTTGGCATACAACCTGTAAGGTGATGATTCAGCAGGGTCCCCGGTGAGATACCAAAGAACAAGGTTACCTAGTGGTTCCCTATGTACCAGGCTGTGGAGATCATATATTGTATGGGTTTAAAAATCAAATTTGATTGAATAAATAAATGTTAATCTTCAAATAGCATTCAGCGTTCATGCTTAGGAGATCAGAGTTTTACTCCATTTTGGAGAGACATGGTATTCTGTGTAAAACACTGAAATCCATTGGCTTCATTAGGAATGAAAAGTGGATTTAGTTCTTTGAAATGCACACATCTGCATTTTAGTTTGTACATCTGCAGACTTTTGGTTACCTGGGAAACCACCATGCAAGAGTTTGCAAGAAGGGCTCATCACATAGCACTTCATATCCAGAGTAATTTTATTTCTTTTTCTAATATGCTGGAAAGTAATAGTTCATCAGTGCAATTCATGTTTGCATGTTTAATTTTCAGATTACCAGGACAAACATGTTGAGTATAATTAAAATTAAGCCATGTTGTTTTCATACTCTGAGTGATGCTAAGGCAATTACAGGACTTTAGCTCCCATTAGTTGCTGTCTTGTCTTTTACTGCAAGGCAAAGTTGTTCAAATGAATAGAAGTGTCTTAAGTTGAAATTCTGGAGGTAAGGAACGTACACATTTTATGATGGATTAATCCGTTAGCTATCCTATTTTATCACCATATTCTCTAAGCACAGTGAACTCTGCTAATTAAAAAAATGATCTACACTACGTAGTCTGGCTACAATTAATCTTTATTTGCATAAGTTATGAGGTAAAATGAAGTAAATATTACAAGGACAGAAAAGAGCCACTCTTGTATCTGGTGACAGGGCACGCAGTGAGAAATGGTGACAATGACCGACAGGACGAGTGCAAGGGGTGTGCTTGTTAGTGCAGCTGTTTTGTTTCACTTTACCTTTTTCTTTTTAACAGGCAGTTACAAAGGGTCAATTTCATAAGTGTGAATGCAAGCACAGAAACTCACTAAGAACAATGGATGTTTGGGGGAAAAAACTGGGCCCTAGTCCAGTAATCCTTCATTTCATTTGTTACCAAAAAAATAAAAAATAGAAAGAAGAAAAGCACCATGGAATACTCAACATAATAGCCACAGCAGGAGAAGCAAGGAGCAAAAGAACTTTAGGACTTCATTTTAGAAATTCCTTTAGACCGCATCACAAGAGCTACAGTGGGCAGAAGAAGTGGGACAAGTTCTCATTGTCCAAGATGTATTTCTGTTTGAGCAGGAATCTTTTTTAAACCATTCTGGCATAGAAAAGCTATGCTCTGCTTCCAATTGCCTTCTACTCCTATTCATTTTTTTTTCCCCGTAAGGTAGCAAAAATAGTCTTGCTTTTGATAGGGGAGGAGGAAAGAATGTAAATACTTGTCTAAGAGTATTGTGGTGAATGGCCTTTGGAAAGCTTTATTGACAAGCTCAACTCAATTATAAATGAAGGGAGAGGCAAAGTGTTTGGAAAGGCAGTCTTTTTACCGGGGTCTCCCAGCAGGTTATTCTTGTCAATGTCCAGAATGAATCAGGAAAGTGAGGAATTCAGAGCCACTAAAATTCTGTGCTCCATTTTACTTTTCTATTTTTTTAATTTCATTTTACCTTTCTCAATGGCTGTGGAGGTAGGGGTGGATTGTGTCTCTGGATAGTAAGCAATATCTTAGGTGATTGCAAGGGACTTTTATTTTAGACAGGAAGACTTTATCTAGGTGAGTCAGTGGTATAGAAAGAAACAAAGCTTTAAGATTCTGAACTTCACAAAATTATTTTCTGAATGGAACAAATGCACTTTTTTTCCTTAGTCTCACTCTCGTTTGTAAGTTAACAATAACAATTCATATGTCCTAATGCTATCTCTCTGAACTATATCACAACTAGTGAGAAAATAAAACGATGGTAATGGGCATAAAACCACATAACTTAAGAACTGAAAGGAAACTTTAATATCATCAAAGCATAGAAAGTCATGATAATAAATGAGTTCTTCCCAGGAAATAAGCAGAACATGAACTGTGCCCCACTGTGGCTTGTATTTCAAACACTGGCCAGGTTTCCTCTTCTTTATGTGCTACTTGTTCTGTGTTGTCATCGATGCCAAGAAAATAAAGGGACAGTCGTAAGATAATTGAGGTCTGGTTTTCAAAAATTCTCTGAAGTGAATACCCTATTCCTGCAAGTCTCAACTTGGCCCCACTTCCCATGTGGATGATACTCAATCCTGGAAGTTATCCTTGGTGAGTCAAGTCAATTCTCTACTCGCTCTGGGCATTCACATCTAGTACCATAGGGATTTGGAGTGGAGATTGGGGGGATCCATTAGTAAGAAATACGGTGGCACTTTGATGATGACACCTTTTTATGCAAATTTAAGAGGGTAGTCAGTCAAAAAAAATTCATCTGGGACAAGCCCGATTTGCTGACTGTATTAAAATGTCTCTTGGATTTGTTTCAGTCAGGTATGGTGAGGCCAGCAGATCAGGAGACACTTGCCAGGAAAGAAGAAGCTTTTACAGTTCCCCTGAAATGGGAGGCATGGCCCACAGGGCCCCACAGAGAAGCGCCCACCAGGGTCTGTCCTGGAGACAGAAAGGACAGGGGAAAGCATGGCTACAAACTTTACTGGGGTCTCTGTAAGGAGGGCGAGGCAGGACAAGGTGGACAGTTTAGTATTGGCTCCTTTGAATAATTTCAGTAAGCTGGAGGCTGTAGGAGTGGTCTTGTTGTCCCATGCCCAACACTGGGGGGATTTAGGGGAGGAAAAGCAGCGGCTTGGTGTTTGAGATTTAACTAAAGGAAATGGTCCGAGTTATGGGTTTTGAATGGGTTGGCTTGTATATCAAAGGTGCTAGGAATTAGCTACTCTGGTAGGGGCCCTCCTGTGATCCACAAGGACCTCAGAATGCTAAAACATCTTAAAATATAGAAAATAAAAACCATGATTGATACATTGGCTCTACTTTAGTTATAAAGTTCTGTCCTATAGGACTGACCTTCCACCAAAGGTGAGACCCTGAGTTTGACTGGATGTTGTTAGTCTTTCCGAAAAACAGTGAGACCTTGGCAACAGTTGGCAGCTTTTTAAAAAGTGTTTTGGCCAAATACCCCTCAGGGGAGTATAATAATAGTTATATTTACTATTTATTAATTCATTATTCTGTGCCAGAAATTATACTATGTACTTAGCATATATTAACTTATTTCTTTTTTTTTATAATGTAGGCATTGTTATCTCCATTGCAATATGAATAAATGAAAGCTTGGAGAGGTTTAGCAACTTATCTAGGATTACTTCATTGATAGGAAGCAAGGAAGTGATTCTTATCCAGTTCTGACCATCAAGGTCAAGGTGTGTGTGCTCTTAAGGTCTACACCCAGGCTGGGATTTCACAGAGCAGTAAAAACAAAAGCCAAACACACAAAAAACACCCAACAACAGCAAAGATAAAATGATTGACTAAGAGTTGACAGCATTTTAATTTTGCAAAGCAAGACCATTTAAGAAGTGGGACAATGTAATTATACTATGCTAACAAAAGAGAGAATATTTGCCAAAAAACAGATGTAAGAAAGATGTAATTTCAGAATACAAGGCAACTGTTTCCATGGACACAAATGCAGCTTTTTAATGAAGACTCACTGTGGTGCCCTCATTTTCCTCCTGTCGCTGTGGGTGCTGTCGGACAGGCACAGTCTGGCATTGTGGTGGGGTGACACGACAGCACTGAGAAGTGATGAAGGGCCCTGGCACCTACTGGCACAGCTCAGGATCGAGTGTCAGGCCCCCCCAGGAGGCCGTCCCTCAGTGTTGCAAAGAGAGACACCAAGTTAGCGTGGCAGATGAGAGCTATACTGTCCTATTTCTTTTCTCTCTTTTTTTATTGTTTTTCAAGTACAATTGTCCCCATTTCTCCCCCATCCCTCCTCCCTACCCACCCATCCCCACCTCTCACCCTGGATCTTACTGCTCTTTGGTTTTGTCCACGTGTCCTTTATACATGTCCTTAGATGGCCCTTCCCCTCATTATACCCTCCCCACTACCCTGTAGTTACTGTCAGTTTGTTCTTTATTTCAATGTCTCTAGTTCTATTTTGCTTGCTTGTTTGTTTCGTTGACTAGGTTCCATTTATAGGTGAGATCATATGGTATTTGTCTTTCACTGCCTAGCTTATTTCACTTAGCATGATGCTCTCCAGTCCCATCCATGCTGTCATGAAGGGTAGGAGCTGCTTCTTTCTTTCTGCTGTGTAGTATTCCATTGTGTAAATGATCCATATTTTTTGGATCCACTCATTTACTGATGGGCACCTAGGTTCCTTCCAGCACTTGGCTATTGTAAATTGTGTACAGCTCTTTCTAGAATCACCATTTTCAGACTCGCAGAGTAAGTTGAACAAGGGATGAAAGGGATTTAAGGCAAATATAAAAAGAGGAGTTGGATTTAGTATCTTGTGTGAGTGGAAGGTAACAGGAAAAAATGGTTTATTCATAAGATAAAATTGTGAAAAGCTGCTGAAGACAAACTTGAAGGATGATTGAATAAGGACACAAGAACTTTTCTCAAAGATAACTGGTGACCGAATGTTCTCTGTCCTCATTAAGGACAAAAAGGGCACAATGGCTAAAATAGCAGCAGGAAGGTAATAAATCAGGCATGCAGAGAACATGATGACTTTAAGGTTCCTGAAAAATTGGAATTAAAAGTAAGAAGCCCTGTTCTGACTCCTTAGTCTCATTAATTCTTCGCTGTTGACCAATATGAAGGATGGAATTCATTTTTCTGGTCTCTTCTTTGCTATTTAGAGCTGAAGCGAGTTCTAGAACAGGTCTTTTCCACTTGCCACATTCCTTTTTTTTTTTTTTTTACTTTGATTAAGTAATTTTGCATTTCTTTTCAGAGTTATTGTAGGATGAGGTCATCGAGAAGACTTGACTGCTGGTTGATGAGCAGGCTGGACCTGGGGGAGCCTGAAGCTCCGCGACCCCTCCTCTGTCCTTGGAATGTACATGTTGCCCACTGTTCCCACACTAGGAGCTGTTTCAGACTCATGCTTGAAAGAGGAAGGTGCTTTTGAGACCATATGGACTGTATACATGACTGAGTTCTGTTAAGGCCCCTATATAAACTTTTAAGGTTCTGGTGGCCTGGGGTGAAACACAACCCTCACAATCAAGTTCCCTTGTTTATTTAAGCTGTCACCTACCAGTTTGGAATGATCTGCCTTTTTCTCCAGTCTCTCCTCACCCCTGTGTATGGGGGCCAACTTGCAAACCAACAAGCTACAGGGTTGAAATAAGGAACATTTTTTTAGTTTGGAAAGACAAATAAGGTAGATTGAGAGGGGAGATGTCCTATGCAGGCCTCAATTTGGCCTTTAGAAATGACAGTCGTACTATGTCTATGTACACATAGACTAACATTACCCATGACTGTGATATTATGTCCAGGAATATGTAGCTCAGCAGTTTAGGAAAGAGCTTGGGTGGGGGGAGCGTGAGCTTTGTGATAAGGGCCCAGGGAAGTCAAACACAGTGTATGATAGTCTGGCACTCCGGAGACCTGAGTTCTTGATTTTGCTTCTATTCCATCAGTTTGGGGAATGTTAGCTTTCTCTTTACACATTCATACCTTTGCACTTACACTCACTAGCAGCCTATGGTTATTATAAAGGAAATAGCAGATACATCTCAGGCTTCTTCAAAGAATATTCTTAACAACACTGGCACATGTTACAGCATGATGCTACCAGGTCCATTATCATTACTCTTATGACAACCTGGCAGGGGAGATACAGTTTTTCTCTACATTTCAGAGGATGATTCTGAAACCCGGAAAGTTTAGGTGACTTGCCCAAAGGGACACACTGGTGAAGATGGGATTGAAACCCAAGGCTGTCTAGATCCAAAGTGTGTTCTGGTACACTACGCAAACGTGCATAAGGACTATCAGGAATCTTTTTAAACTGTAGACTCTGGTTCAGTAGGTCAAGGACTTAGCCTGCAATTCTGCACTTCTAACATGCCCCCAGGTGTTGCCCTTGCTATTGGTCTCGGGACCACACTTCGAGTAGCAAGGTATCACATTGCTTTTCCTTAACAATTATGATGGAAACCTTAAGTTGTTTTCTTTCTGAACTTAGGGAGAAGTATTCAGCCTTTCACTATGAAACATGTTAGATATAGTCATTTTGAAAATACTTTTCATCAAGACAGTTTTCTCTTTCCCTATTTCTTTCCTTAGCAATGCATATACACATTGTTTCTTATTCTTTTTGTGTTGGCTAAGACTGCTAGGTAGCCCTGGCTGGCATGGCTCAGTTGGTTGAGCATTGTCCCACAAAGCCAAAGGTTGTTGATTCCATTCTCAGTCAGGGCACATGCCTGGGTTGTGGACCTGGTCCCTGGTTGGGGTGCATGTGAGAGGCAACCAGTTGATGTTTCTCTCACACATCAATGTTTCTCTCCATCTCTTCCTCCCTAACTTCCCCTCTCCATAAACTAAACAAATAAAATCTTTTTAAAAACTAACAAGCGTAGTGAGCATTTCTCTTGTTTCTGTGTTTAATTACCAAGGGTCTAATGTTTTATCATCTAGAATTGCTTTTATCATCAGCTCCAAAGATGAACTTTTAACTCAGTGAGACTGCTGCTTTCTATTTCTAGGTTACAATGAGTTATGATTAGCAATGGCTGATTCTGAATTTCGGTGTGAATACCATTAATTTTTGACCCTGATTTCTCAGCACCTAGACACAAGGATAGAACTCAAACTCAAGCTGTTTAGTTTATTTTTCTAAGGACATCTTAGAAGTCTTTCTGGCATCAGCGATTGACTTGGCATTTCTCTCTGGTATTTCTGTACTCTTAAGTAGCAGTACATTCAGACCACAAAAATCAATTGTGACTCTAGCTGCTAAAGTTCTACAGTCACCAGAGGCTCCAGAGAAAACAAAGTCCCTCGATTGTCAGAGGCTTGTACTATTTCCATCATCTGGCAGCACGCTGGAGTACCAATCCTCCCGTGTTGCCTGTCTTCCCTTGGATGAGAAACCCCTCAGAGCAATCATTCTACAGCTTTTCAGGGCCCCGGGGCCACTCCTCTCCCCACCTCCAGACTATCTGGGAACTGCTGGAAACAATTGATTTAGAAATCCTGCAACCAGCTAAATCCTCTTGATTCCTGCCCCTTGGAATTGAAGTGTTCTAAAGGAATTAGACAAGCTGAAGGTGGGGAATCCAGTAAACCATTTGATTGTCTCAGAAAGCATTGCTGTACCTAGAGGGACAACTCAGAATCCCGGAAATTACAGAACCTGCTTTTCTGAGTGAGGGGTAAACGGTGAGGGAAAGGTCAGGGTAGCTTCCTCACTTCTTTCAGATAGAAAGGGGGTTACTCTCTTTAAAAGTAGACCTGGGTCTTGAAAATATGGACTTGAATTGTGACTTCAACACTTTTTAAGCCTTTGATCTTGGGTAAGTTACTTAACTTCTCTGTATCTCAGTTTTTTTCAGATACAAAATGGGGATAGTAAAGATATATCTTCTGGGATAAAATGAGAATATAGATATAGCTAGAGATAAAGATAGATATAGATAAAGATATAGGTATTATATATGCACTCTATCTACCTATCTATCATCTATCTGGATAAATAGATATATATTTAGATCAATTGAGACAGGGTAGGACAAAAGTAGGTTTACAGTTGTATATGGAACAGAATTTATTCTTGTATTATTATTTATTAATTATTGCATTATTTTTCATGTCAACAACTGTGAATGTACTTTTGATCCACCGTGTGTATAGTATTAAAACAAGTATATGGCACACAGAAAGCTGTCGTTATTGAAGTGAAGCATGGTAGCTCTCTATTTTTGTTCTTAATCTGACTCCTTTGACCTTTTAGTTAGCAGTCAAATCTCCCCAATTATTAGCATAGAGGGTCACTTTTGGATTCTAGTAATGCATGAATTTTTATGTTTTAAAAAATCCTTTATATAATTTAATAGATATAAAATTCTGTATATGCATTTAGTATTAAGGTAGGAGAGGCTGTCAAAGTCTGATAGGCAGACGCCACTTAAAATCCTGCTTTGGAACTTGCAATGCTGGGGACAAAGTCGTGGGGCTAAGGACCGAAATGGATCGGGTGACTCTACTGAGCTTGTCATTCACAGAAACACAAGAATTCAAAAGGCACTGTGGTAGATATATTAGCGCCTAATTAATGCCTTTGCATTTATGACTACTCTCAGTAGCATTTTTTTAGATTTAGCCTAAACACCCCAGCGCCTGACTAGTGACTATCTTTTCAACTGTACACATATGTTAATGCACATCATTTGCATACACCATTGCTATTCGTTCACCAGAACGGGTTACTGCTGTGATGAAAGGTAAGGTTTCAGGTGATTGATAAAGGGGATTTATGATCTCACTGCCTGCATTACCAAGGGGTCTCAAGTCTTCCTACTTAAAGGTTGGTCCGCAGATCAGGAGAATTGGCATTATCTGGGAGCTTGCCAATAACCCGGAGTCTCAGACACCTATCAAGACTTAGTAAATTAAGCCTGCATTTTAATAAGACCCTCAGGTGAGCCTCATGCACATTATATTTTGAGAACCAAAATAGTATCGTGCAGTGGCTCTTGGACTTTTCTGTACAATCAAATTGTCGAGTTTGTCTTTGCCCAGCTATCCCATATCACAAAAACCAGAATCTCTGAATGTGGAATCCAAGGCCTTCGTATTTCTGAAAAACTTCCCATATGATTCCAAATACGCAGCTAAGTTTGAGAAGCAGAGGTCTCAAGCCACTGAGAAATCATCAAAAAGGATCCCCTCCACTTTTTTTTAAATCTCCAGTTTCAAGTTGGAATTTGTGAGCAAGAACAATCTCTTTGTCTTAGCTGGAAGCCACCAAGACTATAGAAAGGAGGTTCCATTCTCTATGGCACTTAAGACCCAGGTTCCCTGGGGACTCAGGCATTCAACTCCATATTTCCATGATTTTAGAGTGCTCGCAAGACAGAGTAAGTTAGATTGTGGTATCTGCTCTAATATGATTTGTGTTTGACAGTTTCTAGCAGATGTTACTCAAAGGAGAAGAATGATGAGTGATGTCATCACCATGTTTTACAGTGTATCTTGTGTCTCTCACTGAACCCTTCTTATCTCCATTTACAATGGCGGCTTCCCAGAGTCCTTTGAAGGCACTATGTGAGCAATCTGCCAGGAGAACCTCCACTCTGAGTATCAGCATGGAGGCCTTGGCTCAACACCTGGGTGAAGGAGCTACATCCTAAAGAGCTCCATGGGTGCTACCTTGGGAAACACCGATGCCCACAAAGTCCCATAAGTTAAAATTTTTCCCTGTTGGGGAAATGCCTTCATTTGCATTGACTCTCAATGACCTACCACCAGGCAAACACCCAGCTGTAGTCAGAGGTGTGCTGTAAAATAGAACCATGCACTTAATGAATAACAGTGTCCACGGGTGGGTTTTGGTGCTGTCTCACGCTAGCAGCATCCACCAGCCTGTGGTCCTGGATCAACCAGGCTGCAGGCAGGAGCGCCAGTAAGGAGCAGAAGAGGTATGTGAATGATAACAGAGCTCCTATTCAAAGCCTTGCACACTGCTATTAGTTTGTTTCATTAATGTGATTATCGCCTTTTCATTTTTTCTTTTATATTCTCACGTGTGACTTGGATCATTAGCACATGCCCTTTGCAACAGGGGAGGCTGCCTTGAGGTGAAAGGGAAGCATCAGGAGAATATGCACTTAGGAAAGATTCAGCTTTCATGGCAACCTTGCAACTTGAAAACAGACATAGAAAAATAGAGACAATATCACAGATAAGCAAAGGTATTATTGTTGGTTCAGGTTTTTGCAAATAATTGCCTGGATGAAGGCAATTTTTAACGTAGAAAAATGTCCTTCTGGGCTTAGGGAATAAAAGGGAACCACCTGAGATATTTAAGTTTAAGAGAAACACTATTTAGCATGCAGAGTGGCAACTTTTTCTGCTGTATTTTAATGTATGCAAATATAGTGCATATTGTAACAATTATCTCATGGCAGGTCTGAATGAAGCCAATGTAGGTGGCACTTTGATGCAATTTTGATTTGAAATTACTTCAGAAAATGATGCATGCACCATGTGCTGGCAGCACAGATAGTGCAGGGAGAGAATATTGATTTTACACTCATTTTAAAGTAGGGAAAATGTTGTATTCCAAATGATGTGATTAGGCAAACTATTAACAGCATAAAGCTCTCCATAAGATTTGCTTTTTATGTGTTTTGGACAAACAAATCAATATGGAATTCTATTGTTAGTGTACTGTGTGCTTGTGTATTTGGGCATTATTTAACTTATATCTAAGTTGTAACTAAGTTGATTATATATCTAAGTGGTAACTTAGATATAAGTTAAATAAGATGGGCGAAGAGGGAGAGCTCTTGATCTATTATAACCAATTCAGAGATTTTTTTTCTAGTACCATTAAAATTTATTTCAATATAAGCTATAAATATCTACTGCTCTTTAATTTGATCATTAATCCTTTTTGTGGATCTATAGTTGCAATCATATTGTAGAAATTCAGTTTACATGGAAGTGGTAGTGATTAAATCTGAATATTCAGTCTTGCTAAGACATTTTGATGTCATCC
Source organism: Tonatia bakeri (assembly GCA_004024845.1). Taxonomy (NCBI): domain Eukaryota; kingdom Metazoa; phylum Chordata; class Mammalia; order Chiroptera; family Phyllostomidae; genus Tonatia; species Tonatia bakeri. The sequence continues at coordinate 94,095 of PVIA01000599.1, read as the reverse complement.
TCAGCAATTAGTGAGTGTCCATTGTACATAGAACTCTTTAATTTGTGGAGGAATCATAAAAGTTTTAGAAACCTTGATCCCTAGCCTGACGGGAAAAGAGGGAACTACCATTCATGGAGTATCTGCTTTCCATCAAGCACGAGGTTATTTTCATCCTGTCCCACACAGCCTCTGAGGGAGAGGTTACGATCTCTGTTCATGGGTGGGAAAACTGAACCTCAGAAAACCCAGTTGTTTAAAATTGCCCAGTTTGTTAGAGGGAAACCAGGATGCAAACACAGATCTCTCTTATATCAAAACCTTGCCTTTTCCAATAAGAAAGAAATACAACATACATCTAGGCATTTTGCCATGATCAAAGCTTTTATAGACTAATATATAAATGTTGATAGGATGCTAGAAAAAATAATCTGAGTTAGCATTAGTGTTTTAGGTGCCCTCTTCTGCCTAGCAATGTTGTTATTCTACTACTATCTTCTGTCTTATAGAGTGGTCACACTAATTTACTAACAAAGCTAAAGTATGACCATTTCTCCGATATTATAGTTGTCAAAAAGCAGTTTCTATTTCTCACCATTCTTATGTAGCCATATCTTTCCATTTTTATTCAAGTTTAAAAAATACAGGCCTTTAAAATAGAAAATTATTAAGAAATAGATTATTTCCCAATAATCAATGGAAATACATTATTCACTATGAAGGTAAAATAGGATAGTGCTGAACCGACACTCATATATGTGCATGATAACCCTGGTGTTATTACAGCTCCTTTCTTTTTCTTAAATTGTCCACAGCGCCAACTTTGATGGACTTAGGAACTTTGTTGACGTGATGTTGATATCTCGCACACTTTCTAATAAACCAATTTTGGGATAATGATTCTTAATACTTTCCGTGTTTATAGATAAGATAGAAAGAGAAGAACCTTTAGGGACAGATGAAATTAATCTGGGTCTTCCATGGCATATCAGTTTCAAAATTATGCCACCATTGTTACAGGCTGGCCCTGTTTGGCATGGGCCAGAATTCCGTTCAGTCATTTGAGTGGTAACACTCTCGATGTTGCAGGCGGTGTTACCTTCCTATATTACCACAATGTGTTTCCTGTTAAATTAAATAATCCCATCTTTGGTGTGTGTGAAATAGTGAGTTTATTAAGGCCAGCTCTCTGTCCCTCTTTAGGGCATGATCTCCTGCTGGGCACATCTGGGAGGATTCTAAAGAAACAGTTTTCCTCCTATAGAATGATTTGCAGGCCTCTGAGTTCTTTGGACGATTATCTACAACATCAAATCCATAAATCAATACTGATATTATGATCTGCGAATGGCTTTACTGTATTCCACATATTAAAACATAAGCTTCTGATTTTCTTCTTGAAAAATCATATACAGATTTGTCTTTTCTGAATTCATGGCATGGATCCTAACAGCACAAAATTATTTAAAAACTTCAATATTAAATGACCTTGGAGTCAAATGAAAAACTAAGCAACAAAGATCAAGCATGTATTGCTTCGAAGAGCTGCTGGTTTGATATAATGGGAAATGATATTTAAGCTGCTGTTAGCTGAAGATGATCCATGAAATAATTTAGAGAACTCTTAAATATAAAGGTATCTTTTAAAGTACAAGGTATATTTCTTAGGTCTGGAGCTGGGTCACTATACCCATAGCTGGAAAATTTAGATTCTACTTGTGATTCAGTGATTGTCTAATCACCAAAGCAACTTATTAAGACCCTGTGCCACATCCTCTAGGGACACTTACCTGCCAAATATGTGAATCAGCCAAGTGTTAAGAAACCACTGCTTATAATAATGTCTTGGCATGCTTTTTCTTGGTGTTTATTTCCTGAAACTTTAATGATATCTGATTTTACATGTACCCATTGAAATTACTGATAATATTAGGCTTGTATTTTTCATTGGCAGCTTTTTTTGTTGTTGTTAGATGTGACCTCTGCTTCTAAACCTTAGAATTATTCCATGCTATGTGAATGTATCCTTATTGCTGCCATTCCGGCCAATGATTTATTGCCTGCAGTAACATTAATAGTTTTTACCCCTTTTCGTTTCTCACTTGAAGTTTTGACAGAAGGTCGCCATTTCTCCTCATCTATACTTTCCCTGATTTGTCTTCTTTCTCAAAATTTGTATTTTGTACTTTCTTTTCCCATTGGGTCTCTTCTTGTATGATTTTATTCACTTAAGAAATGGGTTCGTATGTCAGTGCCTTCTTTCAGGGGAGTAGAGCCCTGTAAAGGACATTAACGACCTTATATAAGTTTCTATTTTATGATATTTAAAATGTTTTAAAGACAAGACAGGAAATGAGAGGTTGTACAAACTTGTCTTGGGAAGGAAAAACAAGGGAAGGTAAATAAAAGGGGACGAAGCAAAGAAGCTTCTGAAAATTTCATTCTCTCTTTCCTCATCAGGACCTGGTATATTTGGCACTCTTCTCCAGGCCGGGAGTCCTATGTAGAAACTTCGCTGTGCATTTAAAGAGCCTATAGGGCTAGTGGGATGTGGTCAGCCATTGCATGTACCGCAGAAGGAGGTAATATATTTAATAGCATGTGTCTAGTTAGTTAATCACTAGTCACAACAAAAGGACATGGGGCAACATGTGCTTGTCAGCCCTCTATTTCTGCTCTTTCAATGCTTTCAGTCTTTTCTTCTGGGTTTGGAAGGAGGACTTGGGTCAGGACAGCCAGGACACTGCCCCCAAACGTGCTGCCCTCCAGAGTCCACCAACGTTGAAATATCGGGGGAGGGGGAACTTGCCTACGATAGCGTCTGGCACATAATAGGGATTCAAGAAATGTTTACTGAGTCAATGAACTCAAGGGCTGCTGGGCGAACGTGGAGTTATCCAAATTCTGGAGGAGGCTTAGGGAGGCAACAATCCTCGACTCAGTGTGGAAACACCAAGGTGAAGTCATACTGAGATTACACTCAATCTAACATGTCGCTTACAGGTTGCATTCATTTTTTAAATGAATATATACTTAACATGACATAAATAGAATAGATTTTAAGTATTCAATTCAGTGAGTTTGACAAATATGTATACCTATGCTACCACTGCCCCAGAAAGATATGGATAATTTAACCATTTATGACAGTTTCTACTCTTGAGTCCTCCACACCCACCCTGGATGTTTCTAAAGATTAATTTTGCCTCTATTTGGATTTCATGTAAATAAAATCCAGTTTCTATTTCATATAAATAGATGTGTAACTTCTTTCACATGGCAATGTTTTTGAGGTCCATCTATGTTGTGTGTATCAGTGGTCCTTTCTCATTTTTGAGTAGTGTTCTATTTGTTCAGATACACCTCAGTGTGTTCATTCATTCTTCTGTTGATGGACCTTTGGGTTCCTCTCAGGTTTTGGCTATCATAAACACAGCTGTGATGAACATTAAAATCACCTCCCATCCCTAACTCCTGGAAACCACTAATATGACCTTTATTTCTATTATTTTGTCATTTCAAGAATGTTATGTAAGTGAAATCATATAGTATACAAACTTTTGGGATTGGCTTTGTATGATTAAGATTACAATCTATTTTTTACTTCCATATACTTAGTTTTACTAAACAATATATTATGTCTGCCTTTCCTTATCAAAAGATGTGTGTCTATGATTACATTTTAGCATTCCATTATATCTACCATAATTTAAATAGCCATTTTCTCATTGTCAGATAGTTTTGCTATAATAGATATTACTACAATGTACATCTTTGTATATACGTCTTTCACCACATTTCTGACCATTTCTTTAGGAATGGATCACTAGAATTAGTTATTATTTGAGCAAAAGGGTAAGGCTCTTAAAACTGACAAATTACTCCCATAAAGTTATACTAATTCCTATGATAGGTATTGTAGGAAAATGTGTGTGTTCCGGCTCCCTTACCAAGATAATTAATATTTGTTTTTCACTATGTGAAAACAATAGCTTACTGTTATTTCAATTTGCAATTTAAAAAATGACAAATGAGGTGGAATCCTTTCCATCAGACACATGAAATTCCTCTTCCATAAACTGGCTATTTGTATTGTTAAAAGATAAACTAAGACACATTAAATTTTGAACAGTTTGTTTGAGCAAACATTGATTCAAATTGGGGAGTGCCAAACCAAAAGTGGTTAAGAATGTTCCACCAATCGGAGCTCAGGGAAAGGCTTTTGTGAAGAAGACAGGGAAGCAAAGCAAGAAATAATTTGATTGGCTCTGGCTTGAGGTTATCTTATTTGGAGAAGCCTACTCCTCCACTGTGTGAGATTGCTTGTCCTTAAGTCTTGATTTCTTGCCCCAAGGCGTTTACAAGAATTGACTTAGGCTTACGTTTCCTTCTGTTTTCTTACATAAACTGCTAAGGTGTTCTTCACCTCAGTTTAATGGCCTAGTTTAATTACTTTCAGTGTTCACTTCTCATATTACTGATTCTCAGATAACGTTTTGGTTATTCAATTTCCATGAATTCTTCACATTTTGAGGATTCTCCTTTTCTATAGTATCGTGCCATATGTTTTTTTCCAAATATGTTTTGTGTTTTTTAACTTTATATTTTTGATAAACAGAAGTTCTAAACATAAAGGTATTTAAAATATATGGAATTTTTTTCTTAGTTTCTCCATTAGTTTTATGGTTAGGAAATATTTCTTCCTTCAGAAATAAGACATTCTTTTTAATTTTCCCATAATTTAAAGTTTTATTCTTACATTAATTTCTGACGACAACTTAAAATATATCTCAGTATATAGAGTGGCGAATCTCAATAACTGTTTCTACATAAAAGTTATTTTATCAGTGACATAATTTGAATATTTTAATTCATCACTATTTTATGCATGTTTTTTCACATATTAAATTATTACATTTATTAAAGTTTATATGGGCTGTCTATATTGATTCATTCATTTATTCTGTAAACTTTAACTATGGTTTTTTATTCACTGTTTTAAATTATATTTAAAAAATTTAAATATAAAAACCCCAAAGAATAACATAATAATCACTCATATTTCTACTACTCAAAATTAATATTGATTACCATATTTCTTTTTTTTAATTTATTTATTTTTAGAGAGGGAAGGGAGGGGGAGAGAGAGAGAGAAACATCAGTGTGCAGTTGCTGGGGGACATGGCCTGCAACCCAGGCATGTGCTCTGACTGGGAATCGAACCCGCGATGCCTGGTTCGCAGCCCACGCTCAATCCACTGAGCCACACCAGCCAGGGCTGATTACCATATTTCATATCTGTACTGGTACAAAACAATTTAGTGATTTTGGTTTTATACTATTTTATTATAGCTCATAGGGCAACTTCCTCATAACTCTTTTTTCCAAAAGTCCTTCACCTATTTTTACTTATTTATTCTTTACATGAACTTCAAAATTATTTTATTTTTATTATTTTTATTTTTTAATATTTTTTATTTTAATTGTTGTTACAGTACAATTTTCTATCTTTTACTCCCATCCCAACCCACCCACCAACTTTAAAATTATCTTAAGTTTTAAAAATTCATTGAAAGTGTTTTTTAGATTTTTTTTAGTTCACAAAGTAACTTACAAAGAATCGATATGCCCAACCAGAAAAGGTATTCTTATTTTTTTTATATTTCTCAAGAGATGCTCATAGTTTTTATCTACACAAATTGCACGTATTTTGAATAGGATTGTTTCTTGGTAACTAATGATTATTTAAAATGGTGATATCTTTTTCATCCTTCTATTTTCAAAAATTGTTGATTGCTGGTATACTTTTGCATATTTATTCTTACTCTGAGTTGGGAATGGTTAGGTACCTTACCCAAATTATGCAATGGAGCGAAAACACGAGATTTGCCCCCGTGACTTTTTACTTAAGCTACAGCGCCCTTGCATTCTGTCACGTTCCGACATTGGCAAAGACCTGAAAAAAATGGTGAGAAATAGGATACCACGCACTGTGTCAAGTGCTGTCATGGAGAAGCAATAGTGTGCCAATCAGTCTTTCTGTTTAAGACACAATTTTTGAGAAGCAAAATCCAAGTGGAAGACATAGGCGATTGATTAAAAAACAACGAAAAAGATCAGCACAACTGCTTTGCAATAGCGATTGCTCAGTGGGCCTCTGTGAACTGAATGAATGTGAGATGAGATCTTGCTAGGTTGCCTGTTTTCGTTGTTGCCCACTTGGCCCCTTTTTGGCTGCGGGATTTTTTAACTGCTCAGGCTTGTTTTTGTTTTGGCTTCTAGGCTTTTGTGGCTGTGTTTCCACCAACATTAAATAAACAGTCTGTATCCTCCAGCTGGATGCCGTGCTGCTGGAGGAATGTTTGTTGTTTTATTGCAACAAGTCCTAATGAAACTTGGTCCAATTACATAAACTTATTAAATATTATATGAATCACGTTGCCACCACCGCTGATGTATGTTGTGATTCATGCCCAATTCGGCTGACAATAAATATCCATTCCCCCAGACAGATAAGCTTTTGCAGATGGCTACCTCTGTTCCTCAGCTGGCTGCTGTTCCCTCAGAAGGCTGACTTGGCTGCACAGCCTCAGAAACTACCATAGAACTAGGATGCAGATGAAGAGCGAACCCAGAGCTGAGCAGGAAGGGAACGTCTATCACAGGGTAGACTCTTGTCCCAGATACAGGTGTAGGAAGGAGATGCAGGCTAGCATCAGGAGCAACGTTTATCTGACAGTTTTATGTTTTTAAACCAGGACCCTAAGGGTTGTGCCCTTAAGGATAGTCAGTCACCTAGGTAGAATTTACATGACTTACTTTCTAATTTTGCCTGAGAGGTTTCTTTCAGAACATGCCCTTTTTATATTTTTTTCACATATCTTCAGTGGAGTCTCATCTTGTTCCTTTTAGAATGGCTTTGATTTCCAGAAATAACCAACATTTGCTGGCAATTAAATCTATTGGGTACAAATGGTAAATAATATAGATACCTAGACTTTTGATGACGATGGAGATGTGACTCCGATGTGACAAAACTGTTTTTTTTATTCGGATTTTGAACTGGCTTTAATGGCCATAAAAACACAGTGACCATAAAATACAATGAAGTCTTGTTGGTTTATATAATTTATAGGTTTATATTTCCTGTTTTTTTTTTAAGTCAAAACTCACTTGTAGGAATAGATTTTAGGTTGCTTAGTTAAATGCCAATCATATTACCTGAATACCTCCTTTGTGTGTTGTCAGGAAATTGTGGGATTGACCAAAACTTCACTATGTCCTTCTGCTGCCGAATTCAGATTGCTTCTCATTTACCGTGCTCCCTGTCCGGGTGCTTATCAGACCCATTTATAACATGGTCTCACACAGTCCCTGATGGAACGGATGGTCTCTGAGTGTTAGAATAATTAATTGACTAATTGCTGGGCCTCTTGCTCATTTGAGTGGTTTGCTTTTCTGGAAAATTGCAGCCATTTTATTTCTTACTTTGGTATTATTTGATGAAATCCAAATTTAAATGTATTATTCTTCTGAGGGATATTCTCTTAACCTTATTTATAAAGAACTTAGGCCACTTAAAGTAATTTTGGTTACCATTAAAGGACTTAGCTCAACTTAAAATAATTTTTAAAAATTACAGTTTAGATTTGATATTACTTTGTATTAATTTCAGATTTACGGTATAGTGGTTAGACAACCATACACTTTAAGAAGTGTTCCTCCTGATATTTCCAGTATCCAACTGGCACCATAAATAGTTGTTACAATATTATTGACTATATTTCCTATGCTTCATATTCCTATGTCTATTTTGTAACTACCAATCTGTACTTCTCAATTCCTTTCTCTTTTTCACCCAGTCTCCCAGTCCCCTTACATTCTGGCAATCATCAATCTGTTCTCTGTATGTGTGTGTCTGTTTCTGTTTTGTTTGTTTGTTTATATTTTGTAGGATCCACATGTAAGCTAAATCATGTGGTTTATGTCTTTCTCTGAGCGACTTATTTCACTTAGCGCAATACTCTGTAGGCCCATCCATGCTGTCACAAACGGTAAGATTTTGTTCTTTTTAATGGCCAAGTAATACTCTATTGTGTATATGTGCCCTCGCTTTTTTATCCACTTGTCTATTGTTGGGCACTTGCATTGTTTCCCCAGCTTGGCTATTATAAATAACACTGCAATAAACATAGGGGTGCATATATTCTTTCAAATTAACGTTTTGGGGTCCTTCGAATATATACCCAGAAGTAGCCAATAGACATATGAAATGATACCCAATGTCACTAATCATTAGAGAAATGCAAGTCAAAACCATAATGAGATAGCAGCTCACACCTGTCAGAATGGCCATCACCAGTAAAACAACAAACAACGAACACAGGCGAGGTTGTGGAGAAAAGGCAACCCTCGTGCACCGTTGCTAGGAATGCAGATTGGTGCAGTCACTGTGGAAAACAGTATGAAAGTCTCTCAAAAAATTAAAAATGGATCTGTTTCATGGCTGAGCAATTTTACTTCGGCTCAACCTTTTCTAAAAAAGCAGCCTGGATGCTCAGATTATGAAATGCAATTATCTGATGATAATCATAAGCAAGAACAGCCTTCAAGAAGAGGAAGCAAAGATAGACTGAGGGGGAATAAAGGGAAAAGAATTCTGGAGGCCCCAGCAGTGTAATAGTTGCCCCCACACACTAAATGCATACCACATGTGCCCCGTGTCTAGATGTCTAGTGCATTACCTGTATTACCTCAGTTCATTCTTGCAACTACTGTATCGGGTAGCTATTTCCCACCCCCTCTTATGGATCAGTACACTGAAGCGTCATGTTCAAGGTCACCTGGTAGTAAGTGGTAGAAGCTGGCTCTAAATCCTGTCTTTCTAACTACGAAGCCCATTTTCCTTCCCCTGTGCCTCATTTGATTTGTACATTGGCTGGGGCTATAAAGGCTGTGTTGGCCTTTACGATAGAAGAAAGAAAGGAGATTCTCCTTTTTCTACTTCAACTCATACAGCTAATTTAGAACTTGGTTCAAAAATGTAGAAATAGTATGAAACGTAAAAATGCAGTAATAACTATGTTTGGGCCGCTGGAAAAGTCATTTAATGAAAAAGAGACGGAATTGATCTGCTACATACAATAGCACTTGGAATGAGTTTCTTTATTAAAGAATAAAAGCATTTCATAGTCACAGTTTTGCATAATCTAAAACATGTGAGGGAGGTTATCTTTACACAACATCACACACTTTGATGTTCCTGCTCACTATGCCATTTTGACCTTCTGATGCAGCATTTACTGTGTAGAGTCTCTCTCCCTCTGAGGGCTTTCTTCCAGATCAAAAAACGAGTAGCATGGATTATTTTGGTATGTGCATTGCTCCTTCTCTGAGGCAGAAATGTTTGCTTTTCTGCAGTAAGGTCACTGGGAGACTAGCTCTGCACATAGAATTTCAAATATAGCTTTTGTACTCCATTTCTTGGGTAATTTGCATATTGTTGCTGTATCACCTGTTAGCTTTGCAGACAACATGCAGTCAAGTGCAGCAGGAAGTTTACTGGTGCCCAGTGACACTGGCTAAGACTTACAATAGACGGAAAACTACATCCAGGGGAAAAGGGTGTTTTATAAGATTCTTGTCCCCTCTTTCTTTAGCTTAAAAAGATGTTTAAAAACATCAAGAGTCTTTGATTTGCTTTACTTGATTCTTTGTTTTGTATCATCTTTCACGATAATGTCGTTCATCTCTTTCCTTTCCACTTTTTTTGAAAGCTCATTTTGTAATATATTCTCATGCTTTTTTGTTACATTGTTTAATTGTTCACCTCCCCCATGAGACCATAAGCTCTCTCTCTGCCTTGTTCAAAACTGTACAATAAGCACATAACCAAGCGTTTGAAAACTCATGAGCTGCTTGTGGAATGAATGAGTGAGTGCTAATTGAGTGGTTGGCTTCAATGCTTTGCAGATCACTAGCACTTCCCCCTCAGTAGTCAATCAGATCATTACATTTTGAACACATGGTATCTTATTCTTGCAATACAATATTCTGTGCAATCTGCACATGTAAATTTACTTTGCAAAGAGTATACAAAAAGACTAAGATAAACTGAGAAATTGGGCAGAGAAAGAGCTCCCACATATGCAAATGGAGTTGTCATCTTTCCCTCCCCCTATTGCAAAGAGATGGAATCTTCTCCAGCTTCAACTTCCCCCTGCAGCTGTTCGCCCATGGGGACTCCGCAAGCTTGAAGCTGTGCTCCGCGGCTGGGAAGCCTGCTGAGACATCGTTGCCCACAGGGAAATTGGAGGGTACTGCTGACTCTGGCTGCCAGTGCCACTGGAATTTATTTAGATTTTAGCCTTATGATGCAGACACTGCCCACATCTTCTGAAAGACACAAGTTTAAGAGAAGGAGGCCAATCTAGAGGATAAGCCTACTTTTTTTTTCTTTGGAATTGGAAGAAGATGGGTCATACTGAAGACCATGTAGATTTCTAGATGTTCATCTTTATCAGATTTCTATTTAGTTTTATTTTCACATATTTTCTTCATTATTTTAAGGGGTCTTTTTTGGTAGAAAAAGAAGGAATTCAGGAAACCTGGAAAAATTGTTACAATTTTTAAATTCTTACTCAAATAATATGAACTGTCTACTTATAGTAATAGACTGATATTGATGGGTCAGCCTAATTTAGGTCAACTTTATTCCTCAATAACATTATAATATAAGACCATTTAATTCAATTTAACAGATATTTATTGACAACTTTTTTATGGATAATTAAATGTGACTATGTGATTCACATAAACATATGAATATTTGTTTATTCATATGTTTATTCACTTGTTTATTTATTTAAGTAAATGTTTAAATAAAACTGAAAATGAGACTGATTGTTCAAGCCCTATGCAGAGAAACTTAACAAAATTGTGGGCAATATTTCTAAACAAAAGTCTAAGTCAAAACTGGGAACACTTTATGATAATCCTCTTTTTTTTAATTTAAATTTTTCTCTGATCAGCTTGTGACTGTTATTTTTCTTCCAAAGTCTGCAGGCTGAGTCCATGAATTGCCAACCCTATGGACCTGAGATACTTGGAAACTAACTAGGATGTTAAAATTTCAAATAGGGTTTGGATCTTCCATTTCCTTAGGCAAATGATTGTTCTTCTGTTGCCAACTCCACTGATGATTTTTTGCTTCTGGAAAAATTTGAAGAAAGAAGTGCTCAGAATTACTTTTTAAGTCAACTTACAACACCAAACTAGTTTGCCGGGTATATTACAGGATAGGGTAAAAGTAGGTTTACAGTTATGAATATGTGAAACTAAGAATTTATTGTTGCATTATTATTTATTAATTACTGTATTATTCTCCATATGAACAACTGTAAACCTACTTTTGCCCCACCCTGTATAATAGTAGCTTCCTAAAAATTTCTTAGTAGAGTGGAATGATAAAATAATAGGAAATATTTGCCTTTCTTCACTTAAAAGACAGAAACAAAAGAACAAACATTCACTATTCAGAGAGAGTGGAGGAAAGCTATAAATAGTAACATTTCAGATTGTTAATATCACCTGGCATTCACAATTTCCAGTTAGTTGATACAGTTGAGGACTGCGTGATCCGAAGTCTAAAATTTGGAAAATAGTAACTGTGTAGATGCATGTTGGTGTGGAGCACATGGAGCCTGGAGCACATGGGTTTAGGTGTTCCGAACAGCCTCTGAACAGGAAGTCAGACTCAATTAATTGGCTTGGCCTTTGAGACAGCCTTATTCTGCTCCTTTGTCTACCACTGTTGGGTTCCCCTAGGTCTGATCAAACAGGAACACAAGCTCTCAACACTTGCATGTAATGACTAAACTAGTTTAGGTAGAGTGCATAGGAACACAGTGGGCAGTGGCCAAACTGAGAATGAGTTTGGGTAGAAGACAATAGGTGTGGAAAATGATGAAAGAGCAAAGCTAGCTTAATCATTCAGAAACTGAGGGAGCTGCTATTGTGGTTTGAAGTCCACTGCATGTTTGTTAGGATCCACTGGTTGGAACAGTCTGAGGTTGGACTGAGTGAAATATCATGTGAAAGGCAGTTGGAAGCAAGTAAGCATAAGGGCCTAGCAGGTGAACTTCCAAGAGAATAGGGGGTACTGCTAGAGATTCTGGGGATGAGGCTGAATTGCCTTATTTAAAAATTTTTGACACAAACAGTCTTAGCATGCATTTTAGACTCTGGAAATGCTTTAGAGCCAATCTTCGTTTCTAAACATATAGGATATGCTATTTAGACTAAACAAGTACCATTTTAGTTTGGCTTCTATTTTTCCTTTAAAATGTTGGCATGGCTATGTAGCTTATTATAGGCTAACACTGAATTATTCTTTTAAAGTAGCACCTTGAAAATATATCACATAAAATCAAAATAAAACCAGATGGCTCAAGCAAATGTATACTGATATCCACTTATTTTTTAACCATAAACTTCTGCTGCACTTTAAGATCTGCTGGTTGTAGAGTTCTAAGCAGCACTAACCCTGTAGGGCCCTTGTCCACCAGATCAGTTCCTAACTATTTTATGCAGGAAACTTCTGGAATGTAGACAAGCTATGAGGCACAAATAGACTCTGTCTCTGCCTCTCTCCCTCTCTCAATCTCTCTTTCTTAACTTAGTTCCTAACCAAAAGATTCAGTGCTGGGTATAAGTAGTTACACAGGAAATATTAATTTTTTTAAACTTTTCTAACAAATTATTTTTAATGTAGAAGTAGATGGTATATGTTTTCTCACTAATCTAGTCGTGTCCCTGGAAACCCATTCTCTTATTCATATGCTCAACAAACCTTGAACATTTACATGCAGCAAGCAAGTGGTAGAAATGGGGTACAGACATCAAAAATCCTCTCTGTGCTCATGGAACCCATACTCAGGTGGGAGAATGCCAATTCAGTAAGGTAAGTTCTACACAGACGCACACACAAAGGCTTTATGAATACAGGAAGAGCCATATAACTAAGCTGAGGGAGGGGATGAGAAAAGAAAGGTCATAATTAAGCTGAGTTCTTAAAGAATGAGGGAGCTGTAGTTAAGGTGGAGAGTACTAGGCAGGGTATTTTAGGTCAATAGTAGAGCATCAGAAAAGGAATGGAGGCAGGTGGTACTGAGGCAAGGTCATGATGTACGGCTGAAGCGTTGGCAGAACATGGGATGAGGGAGGATAAGACAGATGGAAAGGAACCAATGTCTTGGCCTGATAGCCAGGAGTGTGGACTTTAACCCAAAGGCAAGGGGAACTGAAACTCAAACTAGTGGGCATTGAAACCCTTTAAGCAGATGAGTAAAGAGATATTTGCATTTTCAAAGGTCACTCAGGTAAGCTTAGGGGGTATATTTAGGTTGGGGTAGGACGAAGCTCTTTCTTGAAGATCAGTCAGGAGATATGTAGCAATTCAGCTCAGCTAGGAAGAGTTTTTGAGCTGAGGCACTAATAATGAGTTGCCACTGGAAGAATAAGTACAAGAGTGATTTAGGAGGATATTGTGGAGAGAGAATTCGAGATACAGTGGTGTCAAGAATTATTTCCAGGTTTCTGGCTTAGGTAACCAGTGTTGCCACTTACTGAAATAAGAGCATAGAAAAAACTGTGAAGGGGCAAAATTATGAGGATGTTTAATTCGAAGTTCTTTGGAACATAACTGGAGAAGTCCAGGAAGCATCAGAAGAGTCAGGTGGAGCTCCGAAGAGTCATGTGAGCTGGAGAGACCTCAGGGAGGGAACCTCAGTCAAGAAAAGCTGTTTACAGCCTGGGTGTGGTTGAGCCCCAGAAAGAGAAGAGCAATATCCAGAGCAGTAACAGCACCGATATGGACGTTAGGTTACTTTCTGTGTGATAATTTACTACGAATGAAGCCCTGGTGGCCTGTGGGGACCTGATTTGACAACGTTTTCCCCATTGTATTGTGTTAGTTGGATTGGGTTAGTTTTTCTTGTTTTGCCATATGCACATCCTTCCACAAATCTGGGTTGTACTTGTGTTTTTAAGTCAATGCTTCTCACATCTGTTTCCCACTGTTATTTGATTCTTTTTCCTAGAGCCCCCATTCCATCTCCAGTGACCTATTTTCCTAATTCCATGGAGAGCACAATGCCCTTTGAACTCGTTTTATGACACTGAAGCATTTGACCTCTGCAGGCAGCATCTATTCAAGCTCCTCAAGTGATTTGCTAGTTCCACAAGTTGAAGATACGGACAAAAAGGGACATGAACTTCTCCTTGAAGACTGCTTTTATAAGATTGACATAGGTGTGCTTGCTTTCTTAGATGGAAATGATCCCAGTGAGAGCACCCATTCGTAAGATGAGCACTGATTAATTTTCTTGGTTGTATTGGCACATGTGCAAAGTTCTCTATAAACTTGAATTGTTTTCTCTGGGGATCAAAGCTGGTCATCCCTGGGATGGGCAGCTGGGGATGGGGGCACTTCAGTTGGCATCAAGATAAACGTCTCCCAGCGGTGTATGCCCGGCCTCACTCCGATGCACCCTGGCCATCCAGAGTGTGCTGGATGGTTCTCCTCCATTCTTGACTGTTTTATCACTCCCTGGGGGCAGAGAAGCTGTTTCTACTGTTGTCCTTTTATTTTAACAGCAATGCAAGTCAGTTCAGCATAACTGGTAGAGCATTTACTGTGAGTAAGACCAGGTGCCAAGAGCAAGCGGTGAGATCCAAAAAGAGTTGCTCTCTCTGTTTGCAGGATCTCGTGATGTTGTAGGGGACACAGGCATTTACATACCTGATTTGACTTAAGTTTTTGCTTTCTTTTCTTTTTCTTGATTTCTTACCTGGGACCCATTCGGTTTTCCCCAGTGGAGAGAACTAATTCATTTCACACTTTCAGACTAGATGAGGTCTCCCGGCTGCCCTTTCTCAAATAGCGATCTCCCACCCACACACTCTGTCTTCTTTTCTGCTAAATTTATTTTTAGTACTTATTATCATTAAACAGTATATATTTTGCTTATCTTTCTTATCTACTATCTGTCTGTACCTGTGCCATGAAGACAGGGATTTTTATTAGCTTTATTCATTGCTGCGTCCCCTGTGCCTCAGTAAATATTTGTCGAATGAATGAATTAATAATTAAAAGCACGCACTCATTCTTTCAATAAACACCTCGCGTGTGCCATGCACTTGCAAGGAAGTGGTGGACAGGATTTCCGTGATCCTGCCCTCATGTAGTTTACGTTTGGTGGGAGAGGTCGACATCAATTAAACGGTCACATAAATATGTGATTGCAAGCCTTATTCCTGTACCCTGTCCTCGTAAACCATGTTGATAAGGTCAATAAAATTGAATATTTCCTAGCAAACAGACCTGTTTAAGATATAATGAAACACTATACTGCCCTCTTCCAGTCAGTCTAGTATTTGAAACATGAGTTTGACAAAGAAAGGTAATATTCCACACGCAAAAGGCATTTTCTCACCTGTTCAGAGTATTTATCCAGTGGGCTGTTGCCCAGATGTCAGTGCTTAGCATGTGGGTGACTGCAGAAACATTCTGGATTGATGTGTTTTCAGAGGACTCTCCTATTTCAACACATAAATTTTAGGAACTTTTACTGCCATAGTGAGGGTATCAGATTTTTCAACATTAGTTGTGGACTATTCTAAGCCTATTGAGTCTTATTACCTTTTAAAGGAAAATTTAACAACCCAGTCTGAATTTTCAGTTTCAAAACATACATGTTTTTTTTTCACTAAGTGCTTCTGATTGTTTTACCTTATCATTTTAAAGGGAAATATAATTTCTTTGACTTAAGATTGAATTTTTAGGGGCAGATATAGTAACATTAATTTTTGTGGGATGATTCATAAGGGATGTTAATCAGCAACTGTCCAAGTTCTCCTCCTATTCACTTGCGTAGGAGTATGAATAATGTTTGTCTGAAAGTTTCGTCCATGATTAACCTCAATCCTGCGATGCAGTTCCTCCTTGTTCAGTCCCTGTAATAGGCAATCTACAGAGTAGTCGTTGGTAAATAAAGTTGTCATATACATTGACAGTAATAACTAAACCAGCCCTGCCCACAGGCCCCTCCCCCAAGTTTAGGATTGCAGAATTAACGTAGCACATTTTTATGAAAGATCTGAATACATACCAGCTGCAGTCTTTTAATGTCTCATATCATTTTGTTAGCACAATGCCTGCCTACGTGAGCAAAAACATGGGAACTGCATCCTAATGCAGTTGACAAGATTTTTTATTTTCATGATTACTTCTCTGCCTTTTTTTATTTTGCCTGCAGGCAAAGGTTGGCATACATGTCAAGAGAATGTTCTCCAGCTGGGGCCTGCAGTACAGAGAATTGCATACACCAGAGGGCTCAAGGGACTCGAGGCAGATTATTATGGTAATATTGGAGGCTGCTGTCCTCTCCCTCCCACAGCTGGGCCGCCTCTCTCATTGTAAGTATTGAAGCAATATGTTTTGCAAATTATACGTTGGGAACAACAGGGACCCAGTAAAGTGAGGAAAAAGAGAAACATTGCAAAATGTTGCCTTTAATATTATATTTTTCTTGTTCATCAAGCAAAATAAATTAAAGCTTTAATTTTTTTTAATTAAATGAGGATCATATATTGAAAAAAGAGCTATAAGAGTAAAAACTTAATATTGATTTTATTGAGAGTTTTAAGAAAATATCGTTACAGAGAAATTAGACAGTAGTCTGATTCAAGAGAATCATGGTAAGATTACATAATAGCCTTTATTATGGATCTCAAAAATCCTTTTGAGTCCAATGAAGCTGGGTTAGCAAAAACTGCACAAAAAATATCATTTTAATTAGTGCTAATGTGATCCCGTCATGGTCCAGCTGTTTCACGCAGGACGAAAATGCACGTTACTTTGTTAGTGATGCGTCTTAGAAAAAATGTCACTTCTGATTTCAAACATTTGTTATAACGTACATTTTAATACAATAGCAGAGCAACATGATTGATTTGGCAAAATGAGGCATTGGTTACATTCAGGGAAAAGGGCTTAAAAGCCCTCTTAATTGAGGAAGTAATGCTTTCCTTCTGTTTGGCCTTCCTTTCTGGATACATTAATAACAAAACAGGAGTCATATTTCTATTTCTATTGTAGATTTTGAAGACGTATGCAATAATTCACAAATTAACACTTTTTCTCATAGAGCACAAAGTTTCTCCCCAGATTTAAAGTTGTAGGTTAATTTTAACACATGCTGTTTGTTAACAGCTTTGTGCTGTTTTAGTTTTCAATAATTCATTTAAATTTATTCATTAGCAAGCAGTTTTCACGTCTTTCTTGATAGATAATCTGTGACTCATTCTTTTGGGTTTAGTTTTCTTTATTTCAGCCAATCTAGCTCAATTTCTTCCTTGGGATATGAAACCCTGCTTCCTTAGAAAGAGAGCTACCTTCTGACTTAAAAACTTAAGAGTGTGGCTTAAATCTTTCCCTTAACTTTAGTACAACTGAGGCCTCTCACATAACACAATAATAGTAAGTACAATACATTTATCTGTCCTACATGTTCTAGTCCTTGCCACAAACCTATAAAACAGCTCACCATGTGCAATCCTGTGCCAGACTAATATATTTATCCACCTTATTTATTTGAGATCATGCCAATATATTTTATCTTGCTATTGATAGAGGTGTCCACATACAATTTACTCCCCTCAGCTAGATATTCATTTAAGAGGAATTTACTAAATAAAAGGCTGGTAGGAAATGATCTTCAACATAAATGTCAGCCTCTATGGTGTTTAGTGAATTACAGCTATCATTTGGAAGTGGGAGTTGCGGGGGGGAAAGCCGGCGATTCTCTGTTGTTTTTCAGCATTGTTTCTCATTATCCCAATCACTGTCTCAGTGTTTGGTCAAAGAACACAAACACTCCGCTTGATTGACGCTACCAGGGAACTTATTTGTCTGTTTCAATCCTCTGCTGCTTGATGCAGGACAACACTGTTCTACTGGCTTTTTAATTCTTGTCACTGGAACTCAAGCAAGTTTACTCCTTTGAAAGTCTGAGATCCTGAACAAAAGCAACTTTTGATTTTATAAAATAGGCACTTTTCTCAAGGATTCCTTCCTGTGCTTTCTTGGTGTAGCAGAGCCTTTGTAAGCAAAAACAATTTTATAATAAGCTCGTTTAACTGTTAGGCAACTGGTCCTTTCGAAGGGGGCCAATGGTGCTTGCACACTCACATGCATACATGGTCACACACACACACGCACATTACTTTTCTATACAGAGCGTCACCCTATAGTGAGTGGTGGTGATCTGAGGTTTTCTGCGGACCCACTGTGTGCTTCACAACGATGAGTCAGTGAGATAACATTCCACATTAGACACACTCTCTGTATTTTTACTTCAAATGTTTAGTGCTGTGGAAGCATGCTTTTGGCGGGGGGGGGGTTCATGTATGGCAAATACAGGTGTTTGTCTGCTTGGCAGCTCTGCTAGCCCATCCCTGCTGGGAGCTGAGCTGAGGAAAGTGATGGCCGGCAGCGGCTGCGGGGTATCTTCTCTCCTTCTGCCACTAACTAGAGGTACCTGTGGACAAAACTGTGTCCAGACCCAGGTTCGGATTTCCATCACACAGAAGACAGGACTCCCATAATACCAAGCCCCTATGCCGAGCTCAGATGGAGAAGGAGGTGGCTCTCAGTCCTAGCACCCGGGGCTGGTGACTTGCAAGAAGGCTGCCATCAGAGCAGGTGTCTTGCTTGTCCATTATACCTGAGCAAATAACATCAGAGAAGTTTCTGACAGAGGGAGGACCACCGAGGAACAAAGGGACAGAACTGAGATTCAAGCCACTACATTGTAGCCGCCTCTCCAGGGCTTTATGCTGGTTTTTGTCTGCTGCCAGTGGGTGCTTGTGCCCCTTCCTCAACAGTCTGGGGCTATAGCTTTAGGGAATCAAGTTCTTTCACCAATCCCATGAAGAATACCCAATTGGGAGGAAAACTACGCGTTACTAACTTGCACCATACACTACACTTGAATCCTTTCTTTTGACCCGTCTCTTCCTCATTAGCATAGCTATGTGAAGGCTGAGTGGGTGTGTGCCACAGACATAGTGAAAACTTGACACCACATTAAAGATATTGAAACTTAACCGACATTTTGTTTATGAAGCTATGGAAAATCGGAAGGGCAGTGTAAGGGCCACAAAACGGTATGTGCCTGAGAGATGGTGTCACTATTATTGATCCAACCCTTCCAAACCTCATCAGACTCTACAATGAAGCATTAGTTTGCAATATTCAGTGTGGATAAATATAGGGTTCCAGAGTCAGATGATCTGGGTATACATCTGCCTTCTATCCTTAACAGCTCTGTGGCATCAGGCACATTGCTTTTATTTCCTGAGCCTTAGTTTCCTGATCTATAAAATGGGAATAATGGTAGAGCCATCCCTATAGGGTTGTGAAGATCAACTGGGATGATTCAGGAACTTATAGGACAGTGCCTGGCATGTGCTGGCATGTTCCATAAGTGTTATTCATGTTAAGAAAAGTCAAGCTCAGCGTCTGAAAATATTAGATCCTGAAAGATGCATGCTGAATAGAAGGTTATAGCATGTCTGTTTTCCAGCCTTCTTCAAGGCTGTTCTCTACCTCCATCTGTTTAAAGACTGACCAGATGTGATTAATTTTACTAAATAGAGATTTTTTGGAGAACCTAGATAGATCCTGTCCTATTAGGAAATGCTGGGGTTTTTTGTTTTTAATTTCTGGGTTTTTTTTTTTTTTTTTTTTTTTTTGGAAGAGAGAATAGGTTGGGGGAAAGAAAGAAAGGAGGGAGGTGGAGAATTCTTTCGGTCATCGTTCTGATACCTGGGCGTGGACTGTCCCATCTAGCTTCATGGTTTGCCTCACTCTCCCCTCACCCTCCTCTTCCCTGGGGGTTCCCTTTCTGCTTCAAGACACCCAGACCCTTGGGTTCACTGCGTTTGGTTTGCCACTCCTGAGCTGCGCTTGCCTAGGATCTCAGCTCACCGGGATGCAGCTGCCACCACCCTCCTCCCTCCAGACCAGGCACACTGACTGTTTTTTCCTGGCGCAGGGCCGGTGTCCTTCTTTAACATGGGACCTGTCAGAGTGAAGGTGTAAATAAAGTTGGCTACAGCAATTCAATGAGCAGTTACTTAAAAAGACTCAAGAAGTAATGTAGGTGGAAATTAGGACCTTTGCTATAAGGCTTTTTTTTTTTCTTTGAAAAGTAGAAACTCGAGCAAGGCCGTGCAGTGTTTGGTTGTCCATCAGAACCCGCAGGCGGAGCCTGTTCAAACGGCGTGGACGCGGACCCTCCGGTTCCCGGCAAATTCCGACACTCTGTCCGCCCACGCCCGGCATAGCACGGACACTTAAAATGACGGTGTGTGTGTGCCCGTCTGTATTTTTAACATTAATCTTCTCAATTCTTTTGTAAGTGATTGGGAAATAATCAAGTGATTTTTTTCTTTAAAATCTCAGAATAAATTTAGCTTTGTGTACCTAGGCTTTTGTTGTATCAGAGGCTCCTTTGCAAAATTCGTAGCAGACTATTTTAGCACATTAAAGTTACATTTTGAAATTGGCATTTCCAATATTTAGTGTATTTGGATTATGTTAATCTGTGACTGGTCTTGTAAGAGGAAAAAAACGTACGTGTGCGTCCACATTCATGACAGTCCTGCAGACAGCCAAGCCAATGTGGGCTTAAGGAGAAGATGTCTACCTTTCCCAGGCCCCTGTTTATGTAAACCCTGTGAAAAGTTTTCTTGAGGGACTTTCGTCTTCCAAGTCTTTATCAATTTTATTTCTCCATGTATTATGTGGTGCATTACTGCTGTTATGACTGTTTATCACTACAAAAGACAAGTATTGCACTTTCTTTTCCTAGACATTTTGTTGTGTGTATTTAGCATGAACAGTATCAAAATTTAAATATTTATAGTAGGCCTCCCTTTTAGAGGTATATTTCTTTTCCTCCTCACTACTTCTAACACAGGACATTATAAGAAAGAATATGAGAAAGTTAGGATAGTATTTTTCTTTATTGGTGTTTTCATGCTGTTTTCCGGTTGATTTATGTCATAATTTAATGCCTAAACATGAGACCTGATAAAATAATAATGCAGAATGCTAGATGCTTGCTTGGTTTTTATTGTATCAATTTGTATTAAAATACATAAAATATTTAAAAAATAATAATACAAAAATTAATTAGGTCTGATGAACCCTGGGGTGTTCATGTTGACAGTTCTTTGGTGACGGTGTTTTGGTTCTGGGGAGAAAGCACTGTCAGTGTGGAAGAAATGAAGACTGGGTTGGAGGGAGACTGAGTATCAACTGCCACATCCTCTCATTCCCGAGTGTCTTAATATCCTTCAGGAATCCCACAGAGGTTTTATGGGTTATCAAAGTGCTTGTTACTAGTCAGGGATTCATCCACAAGTGTTTATTACAGGTTACCAAGTGCTTTTCACCTGATTATCCAGTATCACCATCACACCAGCTCTGTCAAGTAGAAATGCAACCTCATACTGAAAAGACTAACTACTAACCCGGTAGCTAAGTAATGCCAAAGCCTAATCTCAAATTCTGACTGCATCCTTCTTCTGCTAAGTGGCAGGGCCTGTGCTGAGTGTTTTATGAATATTCTCTGACTTTTGCACCGATTCTGCAAGGTGGTGTTGCTGTGCTCTTAGACATGATCGGATCAAAGCTTAGTGAGGTCACAAGACTTGCCCAACACTGGGCAGGTAGAGGTACCAGCACTGAAACAGGGGTGTGCCTGATCACGAGACTGCATCGACCCCCCATACTGCCTCAGTGCCCCTTCTACTGGTTTCCAAAAGAAACCTCACCATGTGTTATCCACCTTTCATTCTTCCCATCAGCCACTATATGCCAACATTTCTCAGGTCGACAGTAAGCATTTCAAAGGCATTTGAATTAGCTTCTGTCCTTTCGTATGGGTTAAAAAGAAGATAGACATGGGATCTTTCATTAAGATTTATCTTTACCTATTCAAAAAGGCTAAAGAAAAAGTTCTTTTAAAATCTACATCGTAAGGCACATTAGTGAGTGTTCCTGGTGGTACATTGTCTCAGTTAAGGTGAAAGAAACAGACTTAACCTATGAAAGAAAAATGCAAATTATTAATTAGCACTACTTGTCCTGCTTCTGAAGGCTACAACGGACAATGGAAAGATGCATGAGGAATGAAAGACAACATCCTTATCATTGTGGTATTTACAAGGCAGCCGAGTAGATCAACGCTACATGTACGTTCACTGTGTGTGTTGTACACCATGAGAAAAATCCTGCATTTTATATTCACCATTTCCTTGGTACACTCTGAGCTCTATGATTGTGTAAAACACCTATAATTGGGAATTTTAAATAACCAGAAAATACTTCTGCTCTCAGCCAATATATAGATTAACCAGGATCAGATTTCTTCTCTTACCTGAAACCAAATGAACCAGACAAAATATTTGAAACAATGAAAGACAAAGGCCCCTAAAAGATAGGAAACTATCTGCACCGGGAAGGTTTCCAAGCTGGGGCTCAGAAGAGAGGAACCCAGGCTACAGCTGGCAGGTTTCCTGAATTGAGACAGAGTTGTGTGTCTGGGGGGACCCAGGCAGCTGGACTTCACAGGACAGATCTGGGATCTGCAGAGGGTCCTCCGTGACTATTCAGCAGAGTACTGATCACTGCATGTGAAGAAACTATCCTCAAGTGGGACAGGACCATAAGAAAGGATTGGAGGGAAAAATCCCTTGAATATCCACTGGGCAGGAAACAGTGCTCATTTCCACCAGCCACAGGGAATTGGTAGATTATTCAGAAGGGATTTACCTCAGCAGGGGGGAAAATTAGCCCTACACTAAAGAGAGCTCTGATTTCAACTAACTAATGTTAAAATCAAGACCTGGAAAGATCATACTGTTTTCATTGGACTTAAATTCATTCCAAAACAAAGCTCAAAACTGTTTAGTATTTTTAGGAGCACAATATGTCCAACATCCAACAAGAAAAAATTTACAATGTCTGGCATCTAAACGAAGATCACCAATCATGCAAAGAAGCAGGAAAATATAGCCCTCAATGCAGAGAAAAATCTATGCATCCAAACCAACCCAGAACTCACATACATGTTTCAATGACAAACAACAACATTAAAATATGTTTTAAAAAGTCAAGTTGATTAACCATAGCACGTGGAGGAATAGAAACTTTCATATATCCCTGTGAGATTATAAAATGGGACACCATTTTGGAAGAGTTTGGTGGGTCCTTAAAAAGTTAAACACATGTTTTCCATAAAATCTAGCCATTTACCTCCTGTATGTTTACCTAAGAGAAAATAAAGCATATGTCTATAAAAAGCCTTGTATACAAGTGTTTATAGCAGCTTTATCTGGAGTAGCAAACATAAAAACAATTCAAATGCCCATCAACAGAGGAATGCACAAACAAGTCACGGTATGTCCATGTAATGGATTACTACTCTGCAAAGAATAAGAATAAACTATTAAAGTATGTAACAAAATTGATGAATCTCAAAATAATTATGTTGAGTGAAGTAAACCTTCCCACCACACAAAAGGGTACATAGTAAGTGATTCCATACAGTACAACATACTATATGATTCTATTTACAGGGTTTTGCAAAAGTAGGTTTACAGTTGTAGTACATGAAATAGTTTATTCTCATATTATTATTTATTAATTATTGTATTATTTTTTCATACAAACAACTGTAAACTTTCTTTGGTCCCAACCTGTATTTGACACTTCAGAAGTTTGTAAACTAATCTAGAGTAACAGAAATCAGATCAGTGGGCCCTGGAAGTAGGGGAGGGTCATAAAAGGGGGTAACTAACTCAACTGTGGTTATGGTTTCATGAGTGTATATATATATATATATACACACACACATATATATATATATATGTTAAGAGCTAGTATCTATAAAAGCATATATATATATATCAATATCAAGTTATAAATTCTAACTATGTACACTTTATTATATGTCAATAATACCTCAATAAAACCATTAAGAATTCCCAGTACAAAGGTATAAATAAGGCTAAAATATAACAAGAAAAGAATCATTTGAAAGAATCAGTATTTTTGGTTGTTTAGCACATTATTAACTCATTCATATTTTTCCACTTGAGAATCTTGTCCCTCTCTCAGAAATTCTTTCAGTTAAGCTTTCGATTTATAGAAGTATCTTTACAATCTTCGGTGCCTGGTCCTATAAGTGACCCTTTAAAAATGTGACATTTGCCTTTCCTCTACTTTTCTGCTTTTGGAGTTCTCATTGATTCTGGTCATTCCCCTGATCATTTCTAGAAATTATTTAGATATTTTCTTAGACTTGTACATTGTTATAAAAACCACAGTAAAATATTTATAAGCTTCCACCTTTTGAGGCACTTTCTGATGTTTGGGTGCTATGTATTATATTGGGTATACTCCATATGTACTCATTATTAAAGTCATTGATCATATTAATTAGCAGATGGAGGTCAAGAATGCTAAATACATTCCCTTAGGGCAAGCAAAGACCAATGAGAGAACATGTAGAAATATAGATTGGTTTGGGAAAGCCTTCAAGGTATGTAAGAAAATAAATACTACAGGTTTTTTTTATTAAGCCAGTAAGAATAATATAAAGCAATATTCTTAAACATGGCTACGTATTAAAAATAGTTTGGAAGGCTTTAAAAAATATCCATGGCTGAACCCAGCCTAGACTCATAATTTGGGGGTGGGGCTCTTTGCTGGTAGTTTCAATTTCCTCAGATGATTGTAATGGTACTGCTGGGGTTCAAGAACCACGGGTATAGCTGTACGGATCATGGGAACTGGACTGGAACGACTGTCCTCTGGCACTTGTAACCTGAGTGACCCTGGGTGAGGCGCTACCAAAGTGGTGCTCAGCTCTGCATGCACATTGGAGTCAACTGTGGAGTTGGAGAAGCTACCATTGGCTAGGTCACTCCGGGGGCATTCTGATTCAGTGGTCTGCAGTGCAGCCTGGCATAGAGTTATTAGTAAGAAGCTACTCAAATGACTACTGTGCAGCCAAAGTGAAAACTGCTGTTCTAAGATGAGCTTTCTCACCTATGATGTAGATAGAGATTATACTTCAGTTTGTGTGTATGGTGGGGGTGGGGGGGTGCGGTGTGAAAGGCTTTAATGAAAGCTCTTTATATAGCTGTTTGGTATATAGTAAGTGAGGAGTCAATAAAAGGTTGTCCTTCTTTTTGTATTTTCTGATATTCCTAATCTCTGGAAAAGTGGGATCCATACAAGAGAACTCCTGACTTATTAAGGTTTTGCCAGACTCTGGAAAAGTAGAATCTATATGAAGATTCTAATCCCATGAAGGACTGTAAGAAGGGATATTATTTTATATAGAATAGGGCTGAGGCATAATGATCACTTTGCCAGTGTTTCAGAAGTAAATCTTACTGCTTTTGAGGAAGAAATATGAGGTCTGTCCAGAAGGTATCCAGCCATGTAATATGAACAATAGAAACATTTATTGAAGAAGACACAAGATACAAGAAACATTGTATATAGGATAGTGATGCCTCAGTCCTCTTCAAAGTTAGCACCTTGGGACCTCACATGGTTTTCCTAGTTGCCATCAGCTGCCCTGTCATATTTTCCTGAATCTCACTGGTGGTCTAAAATCTCTCCCCTTTCAAAGGTGATTTCAGTTTTGGGAAAAGCCAGAAGTATCATGCACCAAATCTGGGCTTAGAGGGCCTGAGTCACCTGGGTGATCTGATGTTTTGCCAAAACTCTCTTCACGAGACATGATTCATGAGCAGGTGCATTGTCATGATGAAGCTGCCAATTTCCAGGTGCCCATAGATGCAGCCTTCTGAATCATCTGAACAGTTTCTGTGGAGGATGTTCAAGCTTAATGAAAATTTGATGCAGATTCGTTGCTCTACTCACTCAAGTCTTTTGGATTGCAACAGCCACACAGTACACACTCACACTCAATGGCATCTACCTCCCCCATGGACTAGTACAGTGAATTCATCATTATTCATGCATGCACATTCCAGTCCACTCTCCTCGGCTGCCAGTTTACATCGATGCAGCACAAACTGTTCTTGTTTTATTAACAATGGCTGGACTTTTTCCAGACAGACCCCATGTATCTTATGTGAAAAGTATTGGCTTGCAATGAGATGAATATGAGGGCCGAGGGAGACTGACGGGTTTGCATTCATTGCCAGCCTCACTCAGGAGCTGGTTGGAATGAGTTAGCTGATTTAAAAAATCCTGATTTTTATTAAAGTAAGAGTTTATGTTGGTCAGCGATTTTATTTTGGTTGTTAAATATGACATTTTCCTGTTGTGAGAGAAAAGTCACTAAAAGCTGAAGAGATACGGTGCCTCATACATGCCCAAACTTGAGCACATAAATAAAAGTCTGAGCCAAGACTCCCTGGATTGACTCAAGTTGGCCGCTCCCAAACGCTGTAATACAAAGAGCCATATGCTATTTGTCACCGGCTATTATCACCATCACCATTTATGTACCCAGGCCTTCACCACCACCACATCAGACCCTTTCCCCCAGCCTCTCCTCACCTTAGTCTCTCCAAGGGAGACTAAGGTATTATCCTAAGGTATTACTTTGATATTCGGACTCTCCTAAGATCCTACATTAGCTTTCTAATCCCATCAAAATAACTTTCTAGCTTGGGGAGCAAAGCCAGCCTCTGATTCCCTGATCTAATTTCTCTGCCTCCCAAGATGGCCATGTTCAGCCTGACACACCTACCGATACCACCTGTGAAGGGCCATTAGTGGCTCTTGTGTCCTCACTGTGTTCGGTCATGGTGTCATTGTCCCCATGTGACTAACAAGAAACTTGAGAATCAAAATTATTAAACAATTTGGCCAAAAGCATATAACTAATAAGTGGTAGAACTATAGTTTGTATCTGGATTTGATTCCAACGTCCAGGATTTTCTGTTAGTATAGCATATGCTGTAGGTTTTCCCTCGCCAAGTGGCATGAATTAAGTTCTTTCAAGTGCTCTTAAGGATTTATGGTGTGCTGCCCAACCAATCGAGCCGCCCAGTCAGGGTTCAGCTGATACATTGATGTGATGGGAAGAAGTCAAAACGGATTCAGAGATTTATGGCTTCAATGACTGAAAGTTTGGGGATTGCCATTAACAGAGACGGGGAAGGCTGGAAGTGCAGAGTTTTAGGGGGAAGATCGGGAGTTCACTTTGGGGCATGCGGAGGGTGAAGTGTGCCGGTGGAGATGTCGAGTAAACCATTGGAAGTAGAATTCTGCAGTTTGGGGAGAGATGCATCTGGGAACCGACAGCAGGGCTGGCATTTAAAGCTAAGGGACTGGGGGAGAGGCCAAGGTCCAGGGTCCTGGGGAAGAGGTGCAATGAGGAGGTCTTCATGGAGTTTGCTTTCCAGAATGTGTGGAGGCAGGCTCCCACAGTTCCTGTCTTGGCTGATTTAATTTGATTTCATCCATTTTTTTAAAACCCATTATCTAGCTCAACTACCAGATGACTATTCACTGATTCCTGAAACTGTGTGAATACTTAACACCAGGATAAAAAAAAAATAACTGTAAGTGATTGGGCCCCATCTATGAATCTTGAGAAATCCCCTGAACACTGTAAGATGTATGTTCAATGTGTAATGGAGCCAGAGTGTCCCCTCTGCTATGTGGTTCATGCTACATTTTGAATTAGCAGCATCTAGGAGTAAAGATGATTTTGCCATAACATGTCTTCTCTTGTGTTGAAGTTGGTTTTTTGGTCCTTTCAAGTATGGAGTTCCTAAACCCAAACTTTGTTTAGGCTAGGAAGACGATAGCCACATACATTGGGAATTTTTAAATTAAGGGTTTGAATATTTCTACACACTAAAAATGGTGCTTTCTAAAAGCCAGTGAAAACATGCATTATTTCTTTCTGTTTTATCTCTCAAATGATAATGTAAGGACAAATACAAATTAAAAGTAAGAGGCTTAATTCCTCCTGCAGAAAAATAAGGGAAAAGATTTCCTTCCCCTCCTTTTCCTTTGAGCATTTTCTGTAGAAAACTTATCATTGTACGCACTTTCTCCTCTCTTTGGAATATATGTAAATGCTTTTGAAGACTAGATTGGTGTTTTGGCAGCTCTTTCACCTGCAAATGCCTTTCTCAGGGACCGGAGAGCCCTCTCTTTGGAGTGTGAACATTTACCTCCCTGTTCCTCTGGAAGGGCAGGAGTCGTACTTCCCGCGAGTGCACTGCTCACAATTTAAAAATCACCTCCTGCCATAGGGGCACGAGAAGTTTGTTTTTCCTTTGGCTAAGTCAATTAGCTAACCCAGGCGGTCACTGCAATTACCTGGTACAGTTGGGGTAGTTTAGGTGAGACAAACGGTGCTATCAATCCTCTGATTTGAGGACTAGATATTGCTTTTCTTGAGAACATGTATGTAATGGGTTTTATCTGCATGGCTATGTAAAAGGATTAGATTTCTTTTTGTCTTTGCCATTTCTTCACACAGTTCCTGTGACACACACCACAGTCTGGTTTAATACTTGTTCAATGATGAAAGTTTTCTTTCTCCACTGCCTTGGTGGAGAGGATTTCTGGATTGTGAGAATTTTTTTTTAATTATATTTCCCCAATATTAGTTTCTAGTAGAAAAACAAATTACTGACATGCTCCAGTTCTCTAAAATTTCCTTTCAAACAACCATGGGTGATTAATTTCTGTTGGATATTTTAAATCACTTTTTGCTCTTAATAGTAGAGGCAACATGTGAAGACTAAATTCTTCCATTTTTAGGGATAATTCCAATCACTGTATTCTTTACATAATTAATTTTTGGTTCTTTTAAAAATGTTCTACCCACATTCTAAAAATAATCACTAAGAGATTTAGAGCCACATTAATGTTCCGTTGCTGTATGTATTAGTTTGCTAGGGTTGCCATAACAAAGTAGCACAGGCCGGGGCGGCTTAAATAACAGAAATTTGTTTTCTCACAGTTCTGGAGGCTAGAAATGCAAGATCGAGGTGTCTGCAGAGCTGGTTTCTCCTGAGGTCTCTCCCCTTGACTTGAAGATGAACACCTTACCCCTGTATCTTCACATGGCCATCCCTTTATACATGTCCGTGTTCTAATCTTTTCTTATAAAAACAATGGTTATTTGATTTAAGTCCCATAGCAATGATCTCATTTTAATTCAGTTTTCTCTTTCAAGATACTATCTCCAAATACAGTTATATTCTGAGGTACTAGGGGCTAGGACTTCAACATACGAATTTTGGGCAGACACGGTTCAGCTTATTGCAGCATACATATTTAAGTTGCCATTCAAGTACGTGCAAAAGTAGTTTGATCAAAGTTCCTAGGAGGTCAGAATGTGACTGTCATTTAAAATAATTTTTATGGTATTAACATTCAGCATTCTACATGTTTTAGTTACAAGCAGTAATATCCTCAAATTTATGCATAACATTTTTTTCTAAGAAAATTGGGTTGTTTTGAATAGTTATTCATTCCTTCAAAGGGAGAAAGTACACTCAAATCAATTTTGCATCCTCAAGTTGATGTAATAAATTGCCTCTTAAACATGGTAAAATGTGATGTCTTTTTTGTCATTCCACCCTAAATCACATGCATGTGAAGTTAGCCCCTCACAGGTAATTTTGGTCACTAATTAAAACTTGATCCTCTTGATGTTCACTATTGTGTGGGAGAAGAGATAGAGGTACACGTTTTCTGACCTCCTCTCATTCTTGCACTGATGATAAAATCAGTGTATCCCCCAAAAAACATTTTGGTAACTCACAGAGTGACTTGCCCCCAGGCCTGACCCTTGGAGGAGGAAGAAGAAGGATGAAGAAATGCAAAAAGCTGCCCATATTTTCTCCTCAGACATTGTATTTGTCTTCTCCTATTAGATTTATTTTTGGCGTGCAGAAGAGCACATCCATATGGGGAACATTTTAAAATTGCTTGTGAAGAGCAGGCATATTTCCAAGAGGAAATGTAACCTTGCCTTCATCTGGCATATCAGATCAATGCACTGTGAAAGATCATGTTCAGTTACCTCATTTTTTTTGAATTAGAATTAATGGCTCATTAGTCTTGATCATATCAATATTATAACACCACTTACATTTGATAGAAAAGGGAAGAAGGCTGATGGAGTGCACTTATTCCCTTTTACTCTTAGTGAATAGACCATGTGCCAGCCTCAGGGAAAACCAGCCAGATCTCGAAGGTGGCCCTTTTCAAACAGTCCCCATTTAGGGCAAATATGCACTCTTTTGTAAAAAGGCTCTTGGAAGAAGAGTTAAAAGGCTCTAAATGTTTGGGGTCAGTTGGGACATATATCAGTGTTTTCCCCACTTTAGGAAGCAGACCAGAGTCAGGGAACCAGACACCCTCAGCATTTCTTTGGCCACATGTTGGACCATATGTTGGAAACTAGAAAAACAGACATTAAGAATCTTCTCTTGAACATCTCTCCCATGAGGCCTTCCATTTACAAAGGAGCATGTATTTCTGCAAGTCTGAGAGAGAGAGAGAGACAGAGAGAGAGAGAGACAGAGAGAGAGAGAGACAGAGAGAGAGAGAGAGATTGACTCTTGTGAAATAAAAAAAAGAAATATTGCCAGGCACAAGATTATATATTTAAGATTTACCCCTCTCTAATACCTAAATTAGGCCAAACCAAATAGTAAACAAATGGGCTCTAACATTAAAGCATAGCAAAACAAAAACTTTATGGATAGGACCTCTCTCTCTCTCTCATGTGCACTTTTCTGCCTCCCCGCCCCACTTCTTCCTTCAAGGCACATACCTTTGCTTCCTTACTCCTAAGCCCCAAGGGCCCTTCTTTTGCCCAGGTAACTGTTTCCTGAGTTCATGCACACAGCTGGCTCACTTCTTCTACCTCTGTAACTTTTTACATAAACTTTCTCTTATGATTAGGTAAAACACAAACAGAGAAACAAAACCAAATGAAACTTTACGGACAGAAGTCAGGACTCTGACTGTACTATTGACTTCATTACGAGCTAACTGTGTGATGGTGGGTTATGGGTGTTTGTTACTTTAGCTTGGACAGCACCTTTTTTTTTTAAGGGAACTGTCCCCATCCTACCTTCTATCCTGGTTGGGCTCTAAACCTATGGTGCACATGAATTAGTCTCTTCCCTCCCTAGCCAGTAATGAATACATGACCCAGCCAGTCCAATTAGGGTCTTTTGTGGGATTTCGGTGGAATTATCAGGAAAGAGACACGTGGGATATTTCACTGGGATTATGAATTGAAAGGATAATCTAAACTGGTAGTTGTTGGTCTCTCTCTCACCACATAAAGGCAACCCAGAGGAAGATTGGCCTGAGTAGGGTCCAAGGAGAAGCAGAGCGGGTTAACCCATCTTTGCATCCCTGGAGGTGGTCGCAGTCAGAATTTCTTCTGATGCCAGACTGTACATCCCCATAGTTTCAGGTGGGACTATGAGATGAAACCTGCTTATTAGACTTTGTATCTTCAGATTCACCTCTCCGAGCCTTAAGTTTCTCATTTATGAAGAAACATAGTCAATTGAGTAGATTTCTCAGTTTTTTCCATCTTGGAGTGTTTTAAGACTCTAAATTTTTTGGGACATTTTAGCTAATAATTTGTTGTGATATTTATCCTCATAGAGAAATAAGTCTCTTAAAATGCTCTGAAATTTCTATCCAAAGTTCCTCCAATTATTTGTAATTTATGATAATTATACACAGGATTAAATTTATATTAACAACGGAGGAAGTGTTTGATGAGGAAACTAATACTATAACAGGGTCAGGAAGTACCATTTAAAACGCTTTTAAGAAGACAACTTTTAGAAGAGAGGCCTGACGACAGTCTGACATCTATTTTGTGTCTGCCTGTTAAACATAGCAATTGCACCTACTTGAAAGAAATAAAACTAAATGTTTTTCTAAAAGCTTAATAATTAAGATTAGAAAATCATGCTAATTATTTTAATTCTGTCCACCAATCAGCGATATAGAGTCCAAGTTTCATTTTGCAAACATCCTTAACAAATTCTGCTTTTTTTCTTTTTTTTTGGTTTGGTGACATGACTGCATGCTAGGAAGGAAGTGGAATTTGAATAGAGGACAATTTGCCTCAAGAAAAGGCATATAAGAACTTGCTGGTGTCAGTAAAGATTAATCAGCATGATGAAAAAAATAATTAAAGGACAGTGTTCTGAGTTTAGTTTTGTTTTTCATTGTTCCCTACGCAGATTTATTAACCTTAGGGACAAGGCTGAATTAAGAAGAAACTAATAATAAACATTTTTTCCTCTCTTATCCCTTGGAGAGGCTCACAAAATTTTCCTAAGCTAATTTTTAAATAGAATCCAGTATGAATAGAAATATCCTTTTGACAGCTCTGAAAATACAACATTTCTCTATAGAACATGCTCAAAATACAGTAGCACTTAACATTCGCAGCAACGGAAAGCAGTTAATTAGCACGCTTAGCATCTCTTCACGATAACTGAGTATATTGATTATAAAATGAGGAGACAGATCATCAGGATGGGGGATAAACAATATGGGTGTCAGAATTCATAGCTTTTGACTAGACTATTGTAGAGGGGCCCTGGGGTTTTCTACCCGGACTACCAGCTCTCTTCAGGGAAGGGTGTCTTCTCCGCCCCCTTCAGTGAGCCCCAGGGCACCTGCTTTCACGTCCAATGTGCTGGTGACTCAGTGCCCTGTGGTGTCCTGAGAGTGCTGAGGCTGAGGTTTTGGAAGGCTGGTCTCACTTCAGTTGCGGGGTCTCTAATGTACCGTTGGGAGCCAGCCAGGAAGAGAGAATCTATTTTCTAAAGCAGAAGTGACTTAGGAAATCCCTGATGGGGAAGTTCATCTCTGACTATTTTGGAAAGTGTTTTCCAAGGCTAATTCCTAAGAGTAGGTTCTGCGGTTTGAGCGGCTAGCTGAAGATATCACAGATGCATTGGCTGAGGAGTGAATGGGTATTCATGCGCGATGCACTTTGTGAGGCTCTGAGCAAGCAGACACAAAGCGAAGTGACCACATACAATTCCTAACAACGTATCTGGCAGGCTTCCTTGTCATAGGCAGAGGATGGGCTCATCCCACAAGAACTTCCGACAGATAAGTACCGTGGGTTGGTCAGTAGTTCTCAAACATCAACGCGCATAAGAATCATCTGGGAGCTTACAAAATTACCCATTTCTAGGCCCCACCCCTAGCAACACTGATTCAGCAAATCCATGGCTGGATTTAAGAATCTGATTCTCACTGGAGGCGTTCACAAAACATTGCTTGTACCCTAACACCATCCTCCTAAATGCTGTGGATACAATACAAATTCCTCACTGAGAATCACTCAGTCGCCATGGCCAGATGGGGCTCAGTGGCCCACCCAGGGGACACAGATGATGGCAGAACCCCACAGAAGTCTAGGTAGAGAGGTACTCCTCAGGGACACACAACCAGGGGTTTTAGGGTACTGTGGGCAAGGTTTAGACATGATGGAGTTTTAGGAAGAATTTAAAAAGTAACCTGGACTTTAAAGAAAATCATAGCTGATCCAACCTTTCAATTTTTTTAGACGAGGCACATGGGATACATAGAAATTAAGTGACTGGCCTCCAGTCACTCAGCTAGGAGTTGGAGTGCAAACGCTGGAAGCAGAGCCTTCTCACTGTGTCTATAAGCAGCCTTTGGAGAGACTGCCCTGGATCCAATGGAAACAGGTACACAGTCCTATTAAAATGACACAGGGAAGCGTGGCTACATATTAATGCTGCTTTTAGATTTGGGTTGACAAAGCAGAAGATGATGTGTGAATAATTTTCAGCGACATGTAGAGAATATTCCATATATAAGGAAGACTCTGCCAGGATTCTAATCTATACATTTTAATCACTTAAGGTATATATAAATAATATAGTAACTAAGAATTATTGCACATGAATTATACCCTTAGCTTTTCATATGAATCAACTCATTTAATTTTCTTTAAAGAAAAAACTCTACAAGGCAGGTAATATTATCCTTAATTTACAGGTGAGAAAACTGAGACCCCAAACAAGAAACTTGCCCCAGTTTGTATAGCTAGTGAGTGATGAAGTGTAAATGCCAATCAAGGCTGTCTGTCCCTCCAGCCCTCTCTACACCACTACTCTGTACAGAAGCTTACAGATCTGCATGTGATGGTTTGCATCTTGGAGAGGCAGCAAACTACTGGATAATGGGAATAGGAATTTGAAAAGGTCTTGGTGGACTGAAACTAATGATGTAAATTAATAAGGATAAAAGTAAAATTCTACATGTAATTTACAAGATCAGTTGCACACATATAAGGATGCTGGTAAGACCTGGCTTAAACAAAATTCACGTGAAAAAGACTTAGGAGCTTCAGCTAACTTTGCATTTATACGAACAAATAATGTAAAGTGGCTATCAAGAAGCTTATGCAATTTTAGGCTTAAGCCAGAACAAGGTAGATGAGTCCCATTGCATTTTTAAATTTATTTATTAATTTTACAGAAAGAGGAAAGGAAGAAGTGAGGAAGGGAGAGAGAGAAAGAAACATTGATTTGCTGTTCCACTTATTTATGCATTCATTGGTTGATTCTTGTATGTGCCCTGACTGGGAATTGAACCTGGAACCTTGGTGTATTGGGATGATGCTTCAATCAACTGATTTATCTGGCCACAGCCGGTTTATTTTTTCAAAGAAATAAAGACCACTGAATTGAATTCAGAGGAAAAGTCTTTTGCGTGGCAAAGTGGGAATTTGTCATTTTGGCAATCTGGCATCTGTTCCTTCAAATTCTCTCTTCCTCTCTCTCCTCCTTTCCCTCTCTTAATAACAGCAACCTTATTTTCCTTTATGGAATTACCCACCCTTGCTCATTTTCTGTGGTCCTCATGGAAACAAGTGTCAATCAGAGTACCCTTCTGCCCTACTTCTCACACCTGCCCCTTGGTCAAGGGATAGGCCTATGTCCCAAACTTGGCCCTACTCCATATTGGGGGATTTTTTCTTGAACAGAGGGATATATGAGAAAAGAAATGGTTGCAACAAAATAATCGCAACACCAACCTCTGCAGGAAATGGTTTATTCCTCTCCAGGATTTCTGCCTGCTGACCTGGTTCCTGGGTTTCCTGAGGCTGACTGCTCATGCTGGACCCAGGTGCATTTGCACGGGTCATTCTTCATGATTGGTCGGTCCATTTATTCAAATAATGTTAACATTGAGGGTGCAGCCCAACAAACATTGGTTTCTCCTTCTCTTCTTTCTTCTTGTTCTTGTCTTCTACCTTCCTTTCCTCTCCTTTTCTTCTTTAGGGAAATGCTAGGAGAGCATTAAGCAAGTGATTTCTTGGCAAGTTTAATAAAATGGAGTCTGTGTCTGAACTGTCTCAGACCCATGGGGTCACGGGTCTCACGTCACATGGGTGATGAATTCAGTGAGAAAAGTGTAACTCAGGTGCCAGTTGAGGAAAGAAGGAAAAAGGTATCAAGGCAGGCATAGGACTTTGGATAAGGAAAAAAAAACCCTAATTGAGAAGAAAAAAACAATAAAAAGAGGTAAAATTAAAAGAAGAGGAAAAGGATGTTGAAGTGAATTAAAAGAGGTGGTTTTTGGTTTTGTTTTTTTTTTTTTAGTTTACCAAACAATTGCACAGATTTTCTTTCTTGGTTCTTGTGAGCTCTTTAAGGCAGGTATGGGGCATCCCTAGTAGCTAGGTAAGCACCACAGGGATAGAAATGTGATTGATTTGAAGCCCCAGAGCTGCCACAGTGACACGGCAGAACCGAGAATCCATGTCCTCTCCTCCTCCCACCATCTCTTCCACTCCCACCAAAACTCAGGCGGCTGTGTTGTGGTCCAGTCTGGGGTAGTCACACATGAGATCGAAAGATGAAGCCATGTTCCCATGAAGGCTGGAAGAAAGGGAACGTAGTCTCGAATTAGCTAGAGACTTCTCTGCAAGCAGAAGGCCCCAGAAAAGAGACGGTACTGAGTGGAGTTTGTTTTAAGCACCTGATTCCTGCTGTGAACAGTGATATGTGGTTGTTTTATAAATTAGCCACATTTGAATTCTAAGTCACTATAGGTGCAGCACAGCCTTTGATATAAGACTAAGCTTATTTTTCAACAAACAAAATAATTGCTCAACACTGGTGAGTTGGTGGGAGGGGGAGAGGGGAGGGGAGAGCCAGCTTTTTGAGAAACTGTAGGTGCAACCCAGGTAATAGTCTGAATACCTGACAGTGCAAAATAATGGTATTGATAAGTGGAATAAATCTGATCCCGGCTATTTTATGTCAAGTTGGTAGAAGACAAATTTTTATGCAAGTATGCAGGAAAGTAATAAACCTGCTTAAGGAACAAATTTAATGGTTGCTAAGCCTATATATTTCTAATAATTGTTTATACTTTTAATTTAATACTATTATTTCTAGCAAGAAGCTTGTTTAAAGTTGTAGAGAGATTGGAATAACACTTAAGAATCAGAGTTTTCCAAAAAGCAGTTTTCAAGGGAAATCAATGCGGTTAGATACAATTCTGTCACATTCACTTCTTGGTCTCAAATATTTTCTTGGAAATAAATTTGAACAGACTTCAATAGCTCTCCTTCGTTCTCCTTCAGGGATGTGGGAGGTGAAAGGAGAGGAAGGATAGGACTTAATTAATTTGCCTATAAGTTATTTTTTGGTTGATTACTGAAGGCATCTCCACAATTTATACACATACATTTAGCTCCAATTTAAGAAGTTAAAATGCCCGACCTTCACCTGATGGCGTTTTCAAAAATCAAATGAGTATTTGAGAGCAGTGAGTGGAGTTTTCAGGAATAGTTAAATGAGGCATGAAGCCATCAAGAGAATCATTGCTGGCTGTCCTTTGGTTCCTGAGAAATTAATATGAACTTGGCTAGCTGTATCATCACACCTTCCAATGCAATATCACCTCTCCATGTCCTCCAATTGAAAGTCCAGAATTAAGCTTTACAAAGCAAGTTTCGCAATCTTTTGGCAAGCCAATACGGAACACTTCTGCCGCCATTGCTTAGGTTCTGCCTCTTCTGGGGATAGATATAGCCCTCTGTCTCCAGGGTTGCCAAGTCAGCACTTTGCGGGAGCACTTAGAAAGGATGGCATCCCACCTCTCCATCTAAGACAGCCGAAAGCCCTAACTACTGGTAATGGCATAATGGGGGGACCTGAGAAAGGGTCTCAGGAAATACTTTCCCAGAGCCAGTCAATACGAATGCGCCCTGTCTTCCCGAGTGGACGGTAAAGCTCTGTCACCGGGATTCTGTGCACTTGTGCTATTAATACTGTAGTTGCCCTCGCGGCCCTCCCTGCCCAGCGATCAAGCAGCACCAGTGCATTAGGCTCGTGGTGGAGCCGACTCAGACAGAGTGTCTGCGGGGCGAAGCACTCCAAAATGTTCTGCAGGAAGCAACCCCGCGCTGACAGGGAGAGAGGAATGGATGGTCTCTTTCTCAAGTCTCTGTTTCTATTATAAATTAGATGCCTACTTTAAAAATGAGCAAAGTATAAATAATTAAAAACAAATCAAAGGCCTTTATTACCACCATTGTACCCGGGATTTTGAAGATAACTCACCTACCCAGCACATTTATGGATGCTTGCCCTGCTTTGCTCGCTTCTGTTTCTCTCACAATGATGTGTATACTAAAAAACAAACCAGCCAACAAAATAAAACAAAACAAAGGAAAAAAACCCTCAGGATGATATCCAATCTCATGTCACTTGCAAGTCTCAGCCACGAGGGAGCCAGAGTTCAGTCTTGAGACAGCCTCCTCAGGCCTAACCAGAGTCCGTCTCCCTTACCGTCCCAAAGGAACTGGTCACTCTAAAACCAGAGAGGAAGGTCCCAGGACAAAGTCACCAGGCATGCTCCAGGAAGCCCTTGGAAGCAAGTGTTCACTGGCTCATGCTTGTCACTGCTTTCGGTGCTGGTAGAGGTGTGACTTCATCTACGTCCTTTCCTTGCGTTTGCAGTGTGATGACCATAACCTTGACCATCCTATCGTTGATCATATTTTGTCACTCACCCACTTAGCCTTGCTTAGCTCAGGTTTAGTTCTGTGGCAAAGTGATCTGACCCCTTTACAAATAAAATGGTCTTCACTGGGAGAGATGGAATCTAGTGGAAAATTAGTAAAAAGAGGGGCAAAACAACTGTCTCTCGTGTATTAAAATCTTTCAGAGGCTTAGGTGAGAAAGAATGGAAAACTAGAAGTAAGAGTGTATCTGAGTTGTAAAGCCTTTTTGAAAGCTACTGCCTTGAATTATAGTAGGTAAATTTGAGAGCGGTGGCTCAGGCAAAATACTGTAAGTTTCCAAACCTGACTAGATATCATATTACCTGGGACCTTTAATAAAAACACAGATTTCCTGGACTCACACTGGGAGGTTCTGCATCGGGAAATCAGGGTGGGGCTCAAGAACAGGTGCCTTGGGAATGATTGCCGGCGAGGTGTTAACGTGGTAGATTGGTAGTTGGCACTTGCACTTCATCTTTTATCTGGAATAAGCTGGATCAGATAGGGCTCAAGCCTGCAGTTAGCCTGGTGTGTGAGCGTAGTTTCAGCAGTGATTGGAAGTTGAGGATGATGGCGGCTTCTGTAAATTGTGGTATATTTTTATTTCTTTATGGAAGTTTTAAAGAGGAGAATGGCATTGTGTTTATTTACCAAAAGGTAGTTGATTTGGCAGCTGCATTACCAAAATAACAATCTCCCCACAATCTCCTGATGGCAGTTTTCTGTAATATATGTGTCCAGACTCTTACCCAAAATGAAAATGTGGAAAACAAAACAGACAACACCCTTCTAGTGTAGCAGATCTTAAACCTTTTAAAGATTCCTTTGCATTCTCAAAAATTTTGGAGAACCCTAAAGAGGTTATTTTTTTGTATTCATTACATCTATTGATATTATCCATGTCATTAATTAAAACTGAAAACTTTAAAAATATTCTAATTCATTTAAAAATAACATAATGGACCTATCATGTTAACATAGATAACATTTTTGAGGGGCAAATAACTATAGTTTTCAAAACAAAGAAGTTCATGAAGAGTAGTGTTATTTTGCACCTTTGCAAACCTTTTAAAACATCTGGCTTTATAAGTGGCAATTGCATGCTCATATCTGCTGCTTCATTCAGTGTATTGCCATAGGTCCTTTTGACTGAAGCACAAAAAGAGAATGAAGCTTTACGTGTATCCATAATCAGAAAAGGGAGGTCATGTGAGTCCCAGGAAAGGGTTTGAGGGATTTGGGTTCCTCAGACCACACTTTGAGAATGACTCTTGTAGAACTATCTCAACTCCCCGGCCATGATGATGAGCTGGCATCATCAGCTGAAGGCACTGGGCCAGGAGCTCTGTAGTGGCTGATTTGAATCACAAGGGTTTCAGATCTAAGGACAGAGCATGCCTAGGTTGGCCAGGAAGAAACCATGAAAAATAAAGAAGTCCTGTTTTGGCGTATGGTGTAAGATGGTGGCTTAGTTTAATTTTTTGCATGTACCTGTCCAGTTCTCCCAACACCATTTATCGAAGAGACTGTCTTTACTCCATTGTATGCTCTTGCCCCCTTTGTCAAATGTTAGTTGACCACAAAGACATAGGTTTATTACTGGGCTCTCTATTCTGTTCCATTTATCTGTGTGTCTGTTCTTATGCCAGTTCCAGTCTATTTTGATTACAGTGGCCTTGTAGTATAGTTTGGTATCAGTATTGTGATCCCTCCAACTTTATTCTTCTTTCACTCAAAATGGACAAAAGAATTAAATATAAGTCATCACACTATAAAAATCCTAGAGGAAAACATAGGCAGTAAAACTTCATGTATTTCACATAGTAATATGTTTGCCAATATATCTCCTAGGGCAAGGTAAATAAAGGAAAAAAATAAACAAGTGGAATTATATTTACTTAGAAAACTGCACAGCTAAAGAAACCATCATCAAAATGAAAAAGGAACCAACTGTATGAGAGAACATATTTCCCAAAGATACATCAGACAAGGGTTTCATCTCCAAAACATATAAAGAACTCACATGACTCAATACCAAGAAGACTAATAATCTAATTAAAAATGGACAAAGGACCTGAATAGACACTTCTCCAAGTGGGACATACAGATGGCTCATGGACATATGAAAAAGTGCTCAACATTGCTAGCCATCAGAGAGATACAAATTAAAACCACAATGAGATATCACCTCATGCAAGCCAGAATAACCATCATTAACAAATCAACAAACAACAAGTGCTGGTGAGGATGTGGAGAAAAGGGAACCCTAGTGCTCTGTTGGTGGGAATGCAGACTGGTACAGCCACTGTGGAAAACAGTTTGGGATTTCCTCAAAAAATTAAAAATGGAACTGCCTTTTGACCCCATGATTCCACTGCTGGAAATATACCCTAAGAATCCTGAAACACCAATTGAAAAGAATTTATGCACCCCAATGTTCATAGCAGAACTATTTACAAGAGTCAAGATTTGGAAACAGCCTAAGTGCCCATCAGTAGGTGAGTGGGTAAAAGAACAGTGGTGCGTTTACATGATGGAATACTATGCAGCACTACAAAGAAGGATTTCCTACCTTTTGCAACAGTATGGGTGGAACTGGTGAATATTTTGCTAAGTGAAATAAGTCAGCTGTTGAAAGACAAATACTATATGATCTCACTTATAAATGCAATGTAATGAGCAAAATAAACTAATAAGCAAAATAGAACCAGAGGCATAGAATCACGAAATAGACTGACTGCTAAGAGGGGAGCAGGGAGGTGGGGACTAATTGAAAAAAGGTGAATGGATTAGTCAAAGAACATACATGAAGGAACAATGGACATGGAGAATGGTGTGGGGATTGATCATGGAAATGGTAGGCAGAATGGGTGGAGGGGGGGCAAAGGGGCAGAAATCGGGACAACTGTAATAGCATAACAATAAGGTACTAAAACATAAAAAGAATAAAGAGGTCCTAGAATGAGGTGTGCTGCAGCTGTTGATGGGGAGTCACCTGGATAGAGTTGACGGGCTTCTCCAGGGGAGAAGTCCAGAAGATTTGCTGCGTAAACTTTCTGCTGCTCTACACTCTGAGCACAGCTCAAGCCCACTGTTTTAGGCATTAAAAAAATTCTGTTTCGTCTCTCTGGAGCATTCAGATGACTCAGTGAGACTTGCTCCCCTGCTTGACAAGTCTGAAGTGTCTTTCTGAAGTGTTCTGAGAGTGGAGCCTTTTATTCAGTAAGTAAAGGATTGTAAGCTTTACCCAGCCTAGGGAGTTTTTTTTCCTTTTTTGCCTTTTTCAGAAAGTTCGTAATCTCTTCTATTTTCAGAAACTATTCTCCTGGCTCTTTCTTCTCTATAGATTAGACAATTCTGTCCACAGAAGAGGATATAGATTCAATTCTTTTACAAGTTGTCTCATTGCCCTGGGAATCTGACTGTAGGATTGATCTAGTCTCATCAATTCTACGATCCTTCTCTCCAGTTTCTGTCTTAACGTCCCGAATCCAGTAACTAAATGGCCAACTGGTTCAGGTGCCAAGTCTAGTAAGGAAGACTCTCATATGGCATGAAGCTCCAGAGGTTCTCACAAATAGGTTTGAAATCTGTTGGTTCTTTTCCATATTTTAAGTTCATATTCTAGATTAGCTTCAAGGTTGCAATTGTGGTGTGTGGCCA
Organism: Tonatia bakeri; assembly: GCA_004024845.1. Lineage (NCBI taxonomy): Eukaryota > Metazoa > Chordata > Mammalia > Chiroptera > Phyllostomidae > Tonatia > Tonatia bakeri. The sequence goes on along the minus strand of PVIA01000599.1, from coordinate 52,261 downwards.
AAGATCTCCCAGGTGTTGTCTGGTTGTTTGTAAAGAACTTTGCACACAGACATCGCCCTCTGATCCAACTTGCCTTAGACTATAATATGAGTGTGTCAGCTCCATTGTAGACCCAGAGAAGCTCCTCTTTCTCTCCACCGCCTTTCTTTCTCTCCCCCACTCCACCCAACCTCCCCATGCAGATGGGCCACCAGGATTGCCTGGGGCCAACTCCGAACTCCCAGGTGAAACATATCTGCATCTCAACTCTAGCCTTTTCCTGTGAGTTCCCAAAATTTCTAAAGATGGAGCAAGTCTGGTGAAATGAGGGGAGGTTAACCTTCTGTGACAGCATCTTTCTCCTCTATGCTCTGTCTTCTCATCCACACCCACCGGTATGTTCATCAGGAAAAGAAATTAATGTTAATTCAGTGCCTCCTATGTTCCATCCACTTCTATAAACATTATATAGCTCATTCAATCACAAATAACCTTACAAATATTTGCTTTTGTAGACAGATCAACAAGTAGTGCACGAAGTCATCAAGGTTTTGTCAGACTCCAACATTCATGCTTTTGTGTTCCTCGGCCCTGTGCTGCCTTAGCCCAGGAATGCCCTGACTGGCTCCCTCCCAGAGGCAAAGTTGGCCACATTAGAATTGCCCTTCTCATTTCCCCAAATAAAACTCATCCCTAAACCCTATCAATTCTACCTTTGTCAAAATCCTCATAGCTGTCTCGATGCACCACGATTCTACTTTAATTGTAATATTACTTCAGGCTGTTGTTCTGTCTCAGCTGCCTTCTACTGATGGCCTCTCACTGGCCCCCCTTCCTCTACTCTCACCTTCTTCTGGAACAGCATGCTGTGGGGTGAGTGGTCAAGGATGTGGGTGCTGCAGCCGGATTGCCTGGATTCAAGTTCTGCCACTGTTGATGGAAAAGAAGCTTGAGATACAGGTTGGAGGAAGACAACAGAGGGAATTAGCTTCCCACCTGCAGCCAACTAGCACCGACAGAGATCTCTGTGTAGCATATTCTTGCTTCCATTTTTTATTCTTCTTCACATTTAATTTTCTGCACATTTGAATTTCAGTCATTCTTCAAGACTCCAGACTCAATAGCATCCTTTCCAAAAGGGTTTCCCCAGTCTTCTCAGGAGGAAGCAATCTATCTACCTTATGGAATCCCATAGATCTTCTTTTATACCACTCTTTTCTCATATCACTATGTCTTATGATCACTTATAGTTACTTACGTATTTATCTACCCCAATAGATTGTAAGCCCCTCCAAGATAGGGACTTTGATGTGTTAATCTTTGCACTTCCCAAGTGTCTATACAGTATCTTGTTCATAATGAGAATTCAATAAAAATTTTGTCTGAGAGGCTGGGATGTGAGTTGTGTCTAATAATAATAGCTGCTATTCACTGAGCTCTTACTCAATGCCAATGTGGGGAGAGCTTTATATGTATTGTCTTATTAAATCTTCAGCCCTTTGTGGTACTTATTAGTCATTCCATTTTTAAAAAGATTTTATTTATCTATTTCTAGACAGAGGGAAAGGTAGGGAGAAAGGAGAGAAACATCAATCATCTGCCTCTTGTACGCCCCCAAATGTGGACCGGGCCAGCAACCCAGGCATGTACTTTGATCGGGAATTGAACTGGCAACCTTTCACTTCACAGTCTGGCACTCAACCACTGAACCATACCAGCCAAGACAGTCTTCACAGTTTTCAGAGGATGACATCAAGTCACAGATAGGTTAAATAATTTGCCAAGGGTGACCCAGCTGGTAAATATTATAATCTGGACTTCATCCCAGGGCGATAAACTCCAAGTTCCTGCTCCAATCCACTGCATTAGAGTACCCCTCTGGTTGTCAAAGAAAGGCTTTACGGAGCTAGATCAACAAAGACACATGTATACTTCCTGGTACCTAATTGGCCAGCAGGCCTGCTGCCACCTTAGCAGTCGCATCCTGTACACCCATACCTCTGTCTTAGCTGAGAAGTACATCCACCTTTTCAGGGAGGGTGAGTTCTAAGAGTAGTCACAGGGAGACCTCTCCTGCCAGCTCTGCTCCTAGGGAAAGGAACTAAGCATCAGGACTCTTAATGGTGAACTCTCCAAAGGATGTGTCAGCATTTATGCCAGGCTGATTAGCATGCAGCAAACAAATCATTCACTGCCTAATGTGCAATGCATTGTAGCTTATTTGATAGCATATTTATGCACACATCTTCAGAAACAATATTCTGTAAATCTTGTCTCAAACCCTTGGGGAGATATTGGTTGTTAGCAGGAAATCAGCAAACACATTGATCCTACATACTCTGTGATGTTAGTAGTCGTCATGAAATTGAATTTCATCTTAACATATTAAAATCAATATACAGTGTTCAGTTTAATTTAGAATGTAAATACCATCAAGGGTTTTCAAGACAGAGAAAATAATAGTTTGTAACTCGGATATGTATGTATCACTATACAGGCTGTTTACCATTGTTTTGAATAAGTATGACCCCAGAATAGGAAAATATCTATCAGCCTATCAGAGTAAATGGGAACTCAAGTTCCCAATTGATCAGACTCAGTAGCTAAAAAGAGATTCTCATTTTAAACTAATGTGCAAAGTTTAGTTTTCTTCATCCTTTTATTTTAAAATAAAATTTTTCCTAATATGGCATTAATGGTTTTTAATTCTCTATACAGTATGTCACCTTGTGCATAATTCCAGTGAGACAGTACCGACAAGATTTTTGTGGCATGTTATAATACCAAACAAAACCAAAGAAAATTCTCCCCAACATCATGTGGGCCCCAGTGATACTCCTTATTTTGGGAAATGGGAATGAAGTTCAGAGTGCAAGGGCTTCCACATTGTCTCACAATCTTGTTGTGCTTCCTTCCCCCAACCTGCTCTAGTTTCATAGGTAAAATGACAAATAGTAATTACTGTGATTGCTATTGTGTATGATTATTTTATGTTTATTGAAACATGATGATAGGTCAGGGACAACATTAAGTTCTTTACATATGTGGTTCTAGTTAATAGTGTAGTTGCTATTATTATTTCTGTTTCATAGAAAATCAACAGAGAGTTTGAGTGGTAAAACTCCTCATCCAAAGTCGCACAGCTCCTAGGTAACCATCAGAATTTGAACTCTAGAACTAGTGTTCCATTCATGACTGGCCCCGAGGAGGTAGCACTGCTTTCTCGGAGAGTTATTCTGTATTTTCCAGAGCACAGGGCTAAGGAGAAGTGGACCCTGGGACTCTTAGCAGCAGTAGTTTCATGGCTAATACATCCTTCCATTTGCATCATTGCTGCTCGTTCTTATGAATGCAATTCTCCCGTCGGAGCTCTTTCAAATACCTGAGAGGCTGAATAGAGAGTATAAATAGTCAGGCGGGTCATTTTCCAAAGTGCACAGCTGTATGAGTCAGCCTGCAGGCCCATTCATCTTCGCTCTCCCCCAGACTGGCACATGTGATGCCCAAAGAGCACGCAATCTGCCAGTCCAAGATGCTTATTGCCTGTACTACCTAAGCACTCTGAAAAAAAAATCCCCTCAGTGGTATTTAAGTAGTCCCACTGTTATCCTTAAAAGAATATATATTACCCTCTGGTTTCTGGATTTCTTGTGGTGATTGAGTAGGGCTGCACTTCCAGGAGCCACTTCTCAGGTTAGGATCACAGGGATGTTGTGAGGTAATGTCTGGAAAGCACTTTGAGCTCCTTTGAGAAAGGTGCTCCATCAATACCACGTATTATTATTTATTGTCAGCGGCAGATGCCTTTTGTTTTCTTCCCTGGATACAGTGGTGCTGTGGCAGAGGTAGCTTTCAGTAGGGGAAATGTTTCAGCACCCATGGGCTTTGACTAAAAAGGTGCCAGCCACAGCAGGGGTATCTCCAGGGACAGAGGATTGGTTTAGTGGCACGGATAGTGGGGGACAGACCTGCAATTGTACAAGCCAATTGCTCTCCTCTTAATGAGCAGGAGCTATGCTTTCCTTTTGATGGGAATTGAATTTTGTGGGGGAGGCCGGAGAGGTGATGGATTTTGTGTATTTGGCAATAATGAAGCACTCTTAAAAAAATCAAATTGTTCAATGCAAGTAGCGTGTGAGCTGGGGTTCTGTGGCTCCCTGCCCAATTCTATTTGTAAAATGTATGCGCACCCCAAATTGACCCAGTTGAGCTCAAGCTGACTGCTTAGTGCCCTAAAATAAGCCTCATCCTTCTGGGCTGCTGCTGAATTCAAGTCATCGTTTTAGACCCAGCTCAGATGCCATGATTTCCTCTGCTTAAACTTTTCTAAATAGCTTTATAGTGGAACTGTGTCCCCCACAATATTCATATGCCAAAGTTCTAACTCCCAGTACCTTGGAATGTGACTCTATTTGGAAGTAGAGTATTTAAAGAGGTCACTACAGTTAAATAAGGTCACAGGGATGGGCCCTGATCCAACACCAGTGGTGTCCTTACGGGAAGGGAAGATCAGGACACAGGCCTGCACAGAGGGAAGACTGTGTGAGGGCACAGAGGCATGGTCATCTACAAGGCAAGGTAAGGGAACTCAAAAAAGAAACCAGCCCTGACAACACCTTGATCTTGGACTTCTAGCCTCCAGAAAATTGTGAGAAAATAATTTTCTGTTGGTTACGCCACCTGTAGTACTTGTTGTGCCACCCCTAGAAAACTAACATAATACTCAAACAATAAAAGAAAAAGATCACATTCTTATAAAATTTTGCTACTCAAAGTGTGGTCCATAGGCTATTGGTATCACCTTCATTCACCTGGTAAGAATCTGAAGCCCCACTCAGAGTTCTGGAATTAAAATATGCCTTTTAACAATATCCCCAAGTGATGCGTATGCATGTTAATGTATAAGAAGACCTGCCGCTGAGTGGTTCAGTTTGACTTCAAAAGCACCTCAAAACTTAGTACTTAAATGAGCAACAATTTGTTATTTCTCATGATTCTGTGGGTTGTCTGGGCCATTGCTGCATTAGCACAGCTTTTGCTAAGCAACCATATCCCTTGAGAGTTTTAAAACTTTTCTTTTTTGCTTTCATTGTACCTGTTATATGGTCACCTTATATTTATAAGCAGTGGCACTATTTTTTCATTTGTGGTGAGACTATAAAATTTCATTGTTAAATAAATGCATTTCAGAAAAAGGAGTCAACACAAAGCAAATTGTGAAGTAAATAATGTTATAGGCTCTATGAGGCTATAGCAAAAAACAATAAAATTAGTGTGTGCAGTACTGGAGTTGGAGAAACATTCTCTTATTTTAAAATTTGCAAATTATACAAGAAGTCAAAGGCCCACCCTCCTACTTTTAGTACATGGTAGGGAAGTGGAAAGGCACCAGGGTCATTAGATACTTCTCCATTAGATCTGGGAGTCACACGGGAGTAGAGGGCGGAGGTGAAAAGCACCTCCTTATTTCCCTTCTGTGTTTCTTTTTACCCAGGATTATTATGGTAATATCAGCACCTGACATTTACGTGGGATTTCATGGTTTGAAAAGCTCTCACATGTGCTCGATGTCATTTGATCTGTAGAGCATTTGATGTATGGCATTTTATCCTATATAGGAAGTGAGCAGAGTGATCGCTTGTCTTTGAAGGAGAGAAAAGTCTGGCTATTGTTGGAGTCATTCTCCCAGTAGGAGCAGAGCGTCTCCCATAAGCGTGGTTTTCTATAAGGCCGACACTGTTTGTTGGAGGCCAACTGTGTCTTTGGCCTCTGGGAATTGTTGAAGGAAGCAGAGTCAACATTAACCACACATTTTCCAGGGAGGAGCAGGGCCAGTGGTTGAACTGTGTGGTGGAGACTGGTGGACTCCAAAGCCAGGACCACAGCTTTGTCACATCATTGACTTCTGCAGCCCTGCAAAAGATGACAATATTGGCACAAAGTCCTATGCCCTCTCCACTCCTCCCTGTCCTGTGAATCCTAATTGAAAGCATAATTTCTTTCTCAGGTCCCTTCAGGAGAAATTTCTCTCTCTCTTTCTTAGAGTTGCATCAAAACTTTAAGGGTTTTCTATTATGCCATTTGTCTTAAGCAACTTTCTTTCGGAGCTCTCTGCTTTGTGTCTTCTTCCAGTGCTAATGAGCAGCGGACGCGAAGTCTTTCCCGTGTTTACTCTGACCACAGCCCCTGGTACTGTGTTTTGCATGTGGCTGATACTGAAGGAGGCTTTGTGTACCTGAGAACTAGACGAAGACACAAAATAGTACCAAAAAGAGAAAAATTCTAAACATGTTGTTTCGCATACATTTTTTTGAGACTTAGGTTTTTTGAATTATAGTCCAGGTATATGTTCATTGTGGTCCAATTCACATTTTAAAATATTTTCTTTCATCACCTGTAGATGCGAAAGTTTGGGGCTATCTAGGAGCTATGGCTAATCAAGTGCTGCTATTCAGTGGGTCTTTGAAAAGATCTTTATCTTTGATTTTAAAATGTGTGATTCTTACTCCTCTATCAAGTTTTGAAAATGGCAGGCATATATTTGTGAAACAGTCCTACTTTTTAAAAGCAGTTACGTGTCCATTAACTAATGGTTATTCAGACACTCTTGTAGTTAAAACTATTCCAGATAATATCACTTACGACTTTAACGGGTGGAACTAATACCATATGTAGTTAATAATTTACATGAGAAGTATGATTGGTTTAACATTCAAAATAAAGGCTACTTAACAGCCATAGAATTTAGCCATTGCTTTTTAAGTTTTTCTGTAACTGAAAGTTAAAATTATTAGTGCTTGATCTCTTGGTAACGCTACAGAACTTGAGCTTAAATCCCTATGAACGCTTGGTTACTGTCTCTATCGAAAGTGCACTAGCTCTTTTTATCCCAGATCCTAAATTTACTTCGGGAAAGTGTCACACATTATTTAAAGGCTAAGCAGTGTTTCTGATCACATGTTAAACCCTGGGCATATTTTGTTTATTTGTGTGATTACTCCTCTTAGCTGTGAGAATTTGTAAGTGCAGGTATAGGAACAAAGTCTGTACAGTATAGTATATTTGTTCCATATGTTGATTTTAGACACACACACACACATACACACACACATGTTCACTAGCAAGATGGTGACAAGCTACAGTCAGTCCCTGGTGTGACCTTTTCCAGCTTCCTATGAAAATGTCCACAGAGAGCTCAAGAGCTTTTAAAAGACACAGGCTCTTGGAAGCTTCCAACATGTGTCATGAGGGACTGAAATGCAGAGACAGGAAGTGCTACTGATGGACCCTTCAAAAAACAAAGGAAAGTGGGTTAAGAAGTATACATTTTAGTCAAAATTTAAAGTATAGTAAAGGGATGAAGACAAAAATTTTGAAAGGCTTGGACGCGCCTGAAAATTAAAGCTAACATTGGACCATATGGCAGAGTCCAGGAGGGAGGCGTCTTGCCATCTGGGGTTTGCAGAACCCACTGGAAGCCCACACTTGCAGTTCAAACCTGGACAGCACAGCTGGCTGGCAAGTAGGACAGAGGACATGCTGACTCTTTAATCAGCCTGCCTCTTGGATGAAGAAGTTGGAGCAGGTAACCAGGCAGCTACCATCTACTCTTTAGGACGTATCTTCTGCATTGGCCAAAGGAGGAGCAACTTCTCTTTTTGTATATACTGATATACTGTTATTTTTAGTACCCAATATACCCAGAGGGTTGAATAATGGGTTAATGAACCTTGGGAACTTGGAAAGGATTTTGTTACTAGGTAGAGATTAAATACACACCGGCACACACTATAATTTTGGAAACTATAATTTGTAAGCTTATCAGGTCAAATTCTCTCATCATAATATAATAATACATTTTATTTTAAAAATTTAAATAGAAAAGTTTAGGCATTTAAAAGCCAAGAAAAATCGCTTTCTTAATAACTTCTAAAGTGTAGAAGTCAACAATAAAGTTGTAGATAACTTCAAACCATACAAATATAAGAACATTATATATCAGAATGTGTGGTGTATTTAAAGATATGCTCAGAAATATATTAGTTATTAAAAGAGAAATGTAGATCATTCAATTATTGAATTCAATAGTTAGGAGAAAGCAAATAAAGCCTTACAAGGAAGGTGAAAATAATGAAACTAGTGGCAAAAATTAGTGAATTAGAAAACAAAGGTCATGATTAGAAAATGGATCTAAGACCTGGTTTATTTTTTAAGAAATTCGAGAAACCCAGTAAGTGCTTAACAAAGCTATTGAATAATTAAAGAGATAAACTACAAATATATGTAACTAGAAATAAGAAAAAAGCTATAATAACTGCTTTCTTGAGTATGATATGTATAATTTTATAATAATAATTTGAGTCTAAATGGAGTGCATGATTATTTGGGAAACACGTGATACATACTCAAAACCAACTTAATAGAAAACTTGCGTAGATAGTTTTTAAAAATCATAAAAAGCAAGACGTTCTATTGAGATAATTATACTGCTGATAATTTCAGAATCTGCAAAATTTATTGAGAGGCAAAAAGTATAGAGCAAAAGTGATATGCATTTGGACAGACACCATTACGACTGGTGCGATCCTAGAAGCACATGTGGAGACCAGCCTTGGGTAGCAGGGACTCCTGAATGACCAGGATGAACAGAGCCCCCTACTGACCCCACTGAACATATAACTTCAGTGAGAAATAAACTTATATTTTGTTAAACCATTGATATCTTGAAGTTGTTTGTTACTGTCTAATTTATCTTGCCTGATACTGTACTAATATAAAAATATATTCAACAGCATAGAATAAATAACTCTAAAGTAGACTCATTATCTAAAAGAATATTGTATGTGATAAACTGGGAAAGTCACAAGGATTAGTTAAGTGGAAAAATAAAAATTCTCACTGTATACCATAAAACAAAATAAATTTCACATCAATTAAGGAGTTACATGTAAAAACTCAGGCCATAAAAATTAAAAAAAAATAACTGTGATTACTAAAACTCTGAGTAAGGCTGTATGCTTTTGAGGGGCTTTAAAAAGACTTTGAACCTGGAAAAGAAAGTTATTTCCAAAGACAGGCCCGTAAAATTTCACTTAATAAATGCTGAATTAAATATTGAGACACCATAACTAGTCAATTGCCACTCAACTCATCTTGTATGTAATTATACATAAGTTTATTTTTTATTCTCTAGTTTGCTTGTTTTTTTAATAATTTTATTTTAATTATTGTTCAAGTACAATTTCCTATCTTTTACTCCCATCCCAGCCCACCACCTAGCCCTCCCCACCTCCCTCCCATTTCCACCCACCCCTAGTTTTTGTCCATGTGTCCTTTATACTTGTTCCTGTAAACCCTTCCCCTTTTCCCCTGAAATCTTCTCCCCTCTCCCCTCTGGTCACTGTCAGCCTGTTCTCTATTTCAGTGTCTTTGGTTATATTTTGCTTGTTTCTTTGTTTTGTTGATTAGGTTCCTGTTAAAGGTGAGGTCCTATGGTACAAATTATACATAAGTTTAAAGCACAAGAACAAAGTCAAATAATTTATTTTTATAAAAACTCATATTTTAGCTTATAAGCTCTTATAATCATTGTTGAATTCATCTTCTAGAATTCCAAGGCGTCATTGGCCAGGGCGAAGAGCATGCGTTCTTGACGCAGATCTTTCTCTCATCAGCGATGCAAATTCCCACAGTCCCACGACCTGTGGGACAGGGTTTCTTTTCCTGTAAATAAAGACATTGGACCAGACAATCTTTAAGATCTTTTCCAGTGGTTATATGCTGTGATAATGTAGCTAGTCCTATGAATAGCATAGCTATCAGCAGTGATCAAAATATTTTTAAAATATTGCATAAGGGGATATTGAGCAGCACACAAATAGACCGGTTTAAAGGGAACCCATATATTTATAAAAGTGTAAATTAAACAGGTTAGTCTTATTTTTCTCTTGGGATTTGAAAATATGCTGCCTGTGCATATTTAGATAAAATACAAAGAAAATATGACAGTTTCTTAGTGGATTAAAACTCTAGAATTTCATGGTCATAGATTCACCCAAATGACCCAGAGACCTATTTTTTGATGAGTGAAGCTTTTGCAAATTATCCAGTAAGCAAGCCAACCCACAAGGTAAAAGGATAATATATCATGAAAAGTATTTAGGTCATTAATTTTGATATGTGAAGTTTGATTTTAATTATTTATACAATTTCATAGTACAGTAGTATCTTGTATTTTTATAAAAAAACAATGGTGTCTAAATATAAGTTCTCACTTGAGATTTCTGCTGTTAATTTTTACAGAAATATTCAGATTTAAGGATAAATTTAAGGATAGATGACATTCAAATCAGTGAGGCTCTGATAAGCCAAATGTGTTTTGAACTTACAAAATGAAAGAAAATAGAGATGTGGTTCAGGGTAGGAAATGAAACCGCCAGCGGTAATCTATGCCCTAGGTCATCTCCGCACGGCTTCTCCAGGCCATAAGCGAGACTTTGGGCATGGGGGGGAAATCCTTGGCCCTCCTGCCACATTCAGAGATAAGAACAGGATGTCAAAGGTGATGGGAGAGCAGGTGAGGTAGAAGTCTGTCCCTGATGGGAGCGTGATTGCCAACAGACATTTATGAAGCAGCTCTTCTGCGGCAGAGACCGCGCTAATCTCCAGGAACACAAAGGTGAACAAACGACAGTTCTTACTCTCCAGGAGCCCAGTCTAGTGTGGAGGCAAGCATATGTATCAGGGTCAACGACATCATGATCTCTGATATACAAACTCTAGCTTACTGCACCCAAAGTGCACCCAAAAGTGCAATGGCTTATCGTGAGGTTTTCAAGCTTTTTCGTCTCCTGGCACACATGAACTAATTACTAAAATTCTGCACACCGCAAAATATACAGTACTATATATTTTTGTTGGCCTGACAAAAAATGGGTATAATTTTGATTCATTCAAACTGGATGGATATTGTTGTGTTGGCTGTTGTCATTTGTTTAAAACTTGACGATCTAAGGGAAAAGAGGTCAATGCCCCTGACTAAATAGTCAGGTATTGTGTGTTTTAAAAATTCGTGCAGTACACTGGTTAAAAATCGTTGGCTTAACAAAATGTAAGTTTACTTCTTAATGGTGAATTGCCTTCTGTGTTGTCATTGAGGTCTCAGGCTTCTGCCACTCTGGGCTTATTTTCTCCTAGAACTTTGGGGTCCTCTGCTAGACCCTTATATCTAATCAGAGGAGAAAGTGTGGAGGATTGTATCAGAGGAGTTTATGGGTCAGAGTGACATACATCACTTCTGCCCACATGCCATTGGCCAGAACCTTGTCACAAGGTCACACCGTATTGCCAGGGAATCTGGGGAATATGGACCAGCTTTGTGCCTGGAAGGCAACAGAAATGCACTCTAGTGAACACATTTTGTGTTTACCATAGAATAGGAAAAGGGATTGCAACCAGGGCACAGTTACTATAACGGATACAGAGTACAGTGCACAGTGGGGGCCGAAGGAAGGAGGGGTTGACCCCAGCTGGAGTGAGCTGACACAGAACAGGAATCTCATTAATGGCAAATATCAAGCTGTGATTGCAATTATGGGTTCAATAAATCCGCATAGAATAAAAAGAACTAAAAGTATTTCTAAATTATGTCAAATGAAACCTCAGTTACTTTGTAATACAGAACCTAGTGGTTTTTTTAATTGAGATGGTTGTTGATTCATATGCTGTTGTAAGAAATAATACAGACTCATCTCTTATACACGTTAGCTGGTTTCACCTAATGGCAATATTTTGAAATACCTATAGTAGAATATCCCAACTAGGATATTGACATTGATAGAGTCACACAATCTACCAAAATTGTTCACAATTTATTCCCCACTATTACTTGTACTTCTTTGTGTGTATGTGTGTATTTATTTATTTCCATCAATTTTAATCACATGTGCAGGCTCACGCGTCCACCACCACAGTCAAGACCCATCATCACAAGGCCCCTTCATCCCTCCCTTGCGCCCCTCCTCTGTCTCTAACCTCTAGCAGCCACTATCCGGAACTCTAGTTCTAAAGGTTTGTCATTGAAAAAATGTCACACAAATAGAATCAAGCCTTATATAACCTTTGGGGATTGGCTATTTGTTTTTTCACTCAGCAGAATTTTCTGCAGAGTCATCTAAGTCATGCTTATCAATAGTTTCTTCTTTTTATTGCTAAACACTATTCAATGGTGTGGATGTACCAGATTGTTTAACCCCAGGCCAGTGGGAAGACCTCTGGTTTTATTCCAGTTTTGGGCTATTATCTAAAGCTGCAATGAACATTCTTGTGCAGCTTTATTTTTGCAAGAACACAAATTTTCATTTCTCTGAGATAAATACCCAAGAACGTAATTTGCTAGGTTGTATGGAGTATGTTTAATTTTATTAAAAAATTGCCCAATTTCAGAATGACTGTGCTGTTTTACATTTTCACCAGCAATGTATGAGAGGTGCAATTTCGCTGTATGCTAGCCAGCATCTAGTGTAGTCATTATTTTTTATTTTAGTTATTCTGATAGTTGTAGTTTTAATTTGCATTCCCTGATGGCTAATCATGCTGGACAACTCCACCTGTACTCACTTGCCATCTGTGAATAACTATAGAGTTTTTGATTTGAAATGGATTTTAGGTATCTCATAGCTCTTATAAATAACTTCTCTTTGTTTTTGCTTTTTTTTTATTCTAGAAAATTCCTATTGATTCTTCTACACTCCATCAATGCTCCATCTTCTTTGAAGTCCTCTTCAATTCCCAAGTCTGAGTTAATTAAACATTTTTTCTGGCTTCTAAAGGCAGAATGAATCTCTGTCTTCTCTGAATTCTAGTTTATCTCTCCTTCTATTGTAGTGGTGAGCAAAATGTGTTTCTATTAAGATACTTAACTATCTATGCTTCCCACTAAACTGTGCCCTGAGAGAAGGGGTTGTCAATACACACACACACACACACACACACACACACACACACACATATTGAATACATATATATTCATTTATTTATTCTCTGGAACCTAATATGATGATGTCTGGTGCATTCAAATGCTTAATTAACATTTATAGTGAGTTTGGGTATTTTATTATATTTTGCCTCTTTCCCAGAAGGATTTGAACATCTAGTTTTTGTAGACATTGCACTGGGCACCTGTGTAAGTGCTATCTCATTTAGACCACAACCAGCCTGAGGCATAGGCATCTTTATTTATATTGTACAGATAATAAAGCAGAAACTCAGAGAAGTAAGTAATTTAAAAACCGTGATCCTAGTAAGGGGCAGAACTGAGACTTGGCTGTGGATCTTCTCATTGCTGTGTTACAGTGGCCCAGAGAGAGCACAGGTGAGTTGTATTCTTTCCCTTCTCACCCATTGATTACTATTGAATTCATCCTTGTATCCTACAGACCACACGTGCCACCCTGGCCCATGTCTAGCTCAGAATGGGTAGTGAGCATCGCTGCACTTCCACTCCATGTCCTGCTCTGTCCTGAACATCTCTTTCCCCACCAGCTCCAAGGCTTAACGTTTCTATTAACCTAATTTAACAAGTGCCAATTCCCCAAGGCTCTCCAATCTTTCTAGTGACCCTTGTGCCCTTGAGTTTTCCCTTCACAATTAACCTCCATTTTTCTGCATTCTTCTAGTTTCGGCTACCCATTTCTCAAAGTACTTAGATTAATATTTGTGAGGTCCTGTAATACAAAAATTGATACATTAGGCTGCATGAGGAATACAAAGATGGAGAGATCTTTGTTTTTTTTGTAAATGACTGAAATATATTTTCATAGGCTTAAGCAACAAAGAAGTAATTACTTTATCTAATTGAAAATCTAGAGGTAGCACTAGCTACAGGGCTGGCTGGATCTGGGTGCTCAGCCAATGTTTTCAGGAATTTTCCTATCTCTCTTGCTCTTTGCCTGTCTTACTTCTGTTTCTCTCTGGATTGGCTTCATGTTTAGCCAGCTCCTTGGTTGCATTAATTTTCCATCATGGGGAAATCGTCCCAGAAAAAAAGAGAACACCTATTTCCTAACAACTCCAGCAAAATCTCTGGGGTGGATTTTGCTGGTCTGATTTTGTTCTCATCCCCAAACCAATTACTGTGGCCAGGAAGATGGAACCTTCTAATTGATCAAGCCTAGTCTAACCACACTGGCACCCAGGGAAGAACCTCACTGAATGACTTAGAGAGAGGGAATGATTCCCCCAAAGTAAAGAGATACAGAGACACAGAGCAGACCAAAGTAGTAGTTATGCCCAATGAAGAGAGCATGACAATAGTCTATGCAAAAAAAAAAAAAAAAAGGACAAAGGCCATGGTACTGGTAATTGAGAAAATAATCTGGCCTTCAATTTGGGAGGTAAGTACTACTATGTTGTCAATTTTGCACTGAGCTGCCTGCTCGCACTGTGTTTCTGCCATCTAAGCCAGCTCTTATTAAGGAGTTCCTGGAATCCTATTTCAACCAATAGGACTGAGGCTTTCCTCATCCAATTAGAGCTATTCAGGTATAATCTCCATTATCTTCTTTAAGGACCAATCAGAGCAGTTCCATTCTGACCAATCAGGACAGGATCTTTTGGACCAATCAAACTGCAAGGATTTGGAGTCCTTATTTGTATGAGGACAGACCAATTAGGAACCAGGACTGAGGACTTCTGTGTATATAAGCCACTCCCCTCTGGCTCCTGGCACCCTTTCCATAAATTAGTTAATGCTCAGTTGACCAAATTTGAATTTCTTACAAAGCAGTCAGATAGAAATGTGGAATTTTGCCCAAGAAATTGAGCTTCATAAGTTCGATTTATTTTTATTTATTATTCCAACAAAGATTTATTGAACATCCATTATATTCCATGTACCATTTTGTGCCTTTATATTTAATTCCACCTGATTGCCACAATATTGATGTTACACAAAATGTCTAATATAGTAGAAGCAAGGAAAACACATTTTTCCTTACATTAAACATTTTTTAAAGTTTTCAGAATGCTAGCCAAAAAAAAGAAAAAATGCAGTCAAAATCTACTAAAATTTGACATATTTATATGACATGCATTCAAGCCATTTAATCTGCTTTCTCAGTTCTAGCAACCTTCACCTTTTCATGCAGACTCAAATGCGGGTACAAAACAGTCTGATAAAATAATTGTTGCAAAGACCGAGAATATGACTCTAATGAGACCTGACTTTTTCGAAAATAGACTGTATTTGATCAAATTTAAACACAGATGAGACGTTCTACTTACACCTGACCTTTTTCAGTCCTGTGGGAAGAGAACAGCAGAGGCGACAGACAATAGTACAAAACAAGTGGCTGGTGTCACTGTCGAGGAGGCTGAGCCGCTCTAAAGCCCAGTGATAAACTGTGGTAAGAATCAATGACACAGAACCACCAACTCCATTGACAAGCCCCCAATTTTAAGGTGACTTTTGAGAACTGAAAAAACATCTTCAAAAGTATTGTAAAATCCAACTGAAAAATAGTTGGCCATAGATCACCAAATACGGCAAGGGTGCTGCATGTACCAAAGGCTGAACGTGAAGAGCAGTCTGGGAAAGAGAAATCAGGGAACTGTATGGTTGAAAGGTGAGGCAAAGAGAAGTAAAGAGCAGCCAGGTCAAAAGCCATCTTGCAGGAGGGAAATGGGGAGCCACTGAAGGTTTAAGCAGAGGAATGGCATGGTCAGATTTGTGTTTTGAAAACATGAAGGGCATTAGTGTGAGAGCAAAAAGGAAAGATGAGCCTCAAAGCTGCTACAAGGACATTTAAAAATAACAAAACTCAATTCACGAGGGCTAATGGCTTTGAGGAGGTGCCGGCTGTGGGAATGGAGAGAAGGTCACAGAGACATTTGGGAAGTTGAAGCCGTGTGACATGATGGTTGACAGGCTGTCAGGGGAGAGTTTGGTAGATGTGCCGAGAGCATTGCCTTGTGTCTCTTTAGGTTGGCAGTGAATATGTGAACGTGACAGGACGAGATACACTAGCGCAAGCTACACTTCATTGAATATATTTGTTTTTCTGATTTCACTGCCTTTATGAAGCTGCACAGAAAGTACTTAGAATTCCAGCTTCTGTCCCTGAAATTGTTGGGTCTGCATTTACTTTGAATGTTGATTGGCGTATTTGATTTGCACTGTCTACTTCCAACCTGGAACTTTAATAGCAGACCCAATATGTGTATAGATATGCAGAATATATGGAAATTGACATCTAAGCTTAACTTCAACTTTAATCTAATAGTCTTTTATGTAACAACTTATCTATAGGGTGCTGATATTTGATATGTTATTAAAAAGTTATTTTAAGGACTTGGAATTTTTCAAATTTGTTGTTTTTAGTTGAAAAATAGGCGGCTGGTGGCTAGAACCTGTATAATTGAATTCGCAGATAAATAATTTGATAAAATTAATAAAGAAACTTAATGTTCTCTAGGCAATTGTATGTTGCCAATGTGCTAAATCTTTCCCGTTAACTTATTAAATTATTGTTTTATGAATCTTCTACAGGACTATATCCAAATTGAATGTTTTGCCAATATTAATCCCCTACCGGTGGTTCTAACAAAGAGTTCTCTTTCAGGGACAGGTCTTTTTCCTTGGGGAAGTAAATAGAGTCAGTGATTTACTGATAAAGCCACCCAGTATATACATCATCTCCGTCCCATATATCAATGTCACGGGCAACAGCTTGCTTTACTAAGTGATTCTACAGTGTCTTCTCAAAGACTATTTTGTTTAGTAATCAGATCAAAGTGCCAACACGCCTACTTTTTTAGCATCATATGAATTGTTTTTATCTTTAATAGCACAATTAGTTCAGAGGCATTTTTATGGAATGGTTTCCACAGCTGAAACTTTATTCCACCATATTGGTACTTAAAAAAAAAATGTTAGTCTGTATGTCACTTGTGTGCACTTGAGCATGGATTATTTGCAACACACTTTGCATTTAAAACTGAAATGTTATTCTTGTTACCAATTAGGAGAATTCTCATATTTGTAGCTCCTCCTCACTGACCAGTTTTTAATTTGGTGTTAATTAAATGGTTTGGGAGACGAGACTGACTTTCTGTTTTGTGCTATTAAGTGGCATTAAACATTCCCTTCAAACCCTTGAACATGGATTGTGAAACTAGTAAGTGATGGCTTTGTGAAAATTTACATTGGGGTGAATAGAAAACCATAAAGAAAAAGGGCCCCTTTGATGATGACTGACAGATAATGACAGAGCTTCCCGTCTCGGTTTAAAAAAGAAGGTTTTACTGAGTGGGTAGTTCAGCTTAACATCTTTTGTAGGTTGATCCTGGGAAGGACTTTAGGAAGACAACTGGAAGGACACAGAATTTTCCTTAAATAAAACATTAAGATGAAGAAAAGTTTTTTTTAATGATATTTTAAAAACAAGTTATTGATTTTCTTCTCCTATTTGCGATGCAGACGTTTTAGTGAGTTCCATTCCAAACCATTTCTCTGTAGAAGCGTGTTATGCTATGTACATAATCTTTGCTGAGGAATTCTACTTGCAGCATATTTTTCTTCAAAGGCTTTGCATTTCTGCATAAAAAGCTTATTAATTATTTGTAGCTGCTTGTCATCGTGTTCTGATAATAGAAGGCTGGTCAAGGATAATAATTACCACTTCACCTTTTTGGATCATATATATCCACTATTTCCAGTGCAATATTACCCAAAGCATCTCTCCTCTCTCTGTACACAGGACCAAAAGTGCAGGCACATCATTTATTGATAAGACAAAAAGAATGTAATGAAATTATCAATGTTCTTGAATTAATTATGAACATGATTAAGAAAGCTAAAATCTCAGGAGCCAGGATCTCATTACCCATTCAGTCTTAGGGATTGCTTTCATTCAGCCAGGCAAAAAGGCTTTGAGCAGCCCCACAATCGCCTCTCTCTCATTTATTTGTGCGAGAATTAAGGTTTATTTGTTTTCTGTTTTCTCCTTCCTCAGATTGTTTCTCTGTCTTTCTCCATTTAACAAACGGTTTCCTCCTGCATCTCAGAAGGATGCGCCTATAGGGCCTACATCTCTGTCTGCAGTCTGCATACCTTCTTTTGAGTGCATTTCTCTCAACTCATTTTGCTGGAGCTCCTAAATATCTCTCAAGGTAAGTCTGAGAATGTAGCCAAAAAGTTCTTTCAGATTTATGTCTGCAGCTGTACAACAGTTCTGTCTGAAACCCATTCAGCCAGGAGTCCTAATGACATCATTATTACGCTGTCTGTACTGAGCTAGATTTTACTTGGAGCCTGCACTGTATTATTACTTATCTTCCTTTCTGGGTGAATGTGCAAATGATACTTGTTTAGGGTGGGGAAATGATTCAGAACTAAGGGGAAAAGACATTTCTTTCTCAAATCAAATTTCCAAGAGTGGTATAAGCAATAAGCAAAAAGTAAATCCATTTACAATGTATTTGGTATGCAGGTATCCTAACTGCTCCGAAATTTCTGCCCTCTCTTCCTCACTGTTTATGACTGAATTGAGGACAACAGTAATGCAATACCATACTTAGATTTCTTTAAAATTTTCCAAGTGCTCCTTTTGAAAGGGCCTTCTGCATGTCTGGGATTGTAATGTTTGATGTAGAGGAATATTGAATTGGTGTCTGTTATAAAATGTCTTGGAATTGTCTTCGTGGCAGCTCACTGACCAGATCTGTTTTTTGCAAAATTGGCCAAGGGTAGTTGGACAGCAAACTTCCCTGAAACGTGCTAATGGGTCATTTATGAGCAAGGTCATTGGCGCTGCAGGTAAACTGTTGTCAGACTGTGTTTTACAGTCATGTGCAGAGTGATTGCAAAGATCATCCAGTTGAATGTTATTTTCGGTTTAAATATATTAATAGAGGGTTTCTATTCTCGTACGAGAGAATTCAGTATTACGAGGGTAAGACAGGAGAGAAGAGCTGTAGCTTTAGGTCACTGAATAAATATGGTATATGTGATACTAAATCCATTGATCCTGGTTTTCTTTAAAGTGATGGTTTGATAAAATTGCTAAAACATCCAGGAATCTGAGTGCATAAAATCTTGAAAAGCCAAAGCATGCTGAAATGTTACATGACGAAGTGATTTGATTATGGCATACGAAACATAAAAATGCCCATCTCTTAAATCTTAGGAACAACCTTGACATTTGAAGATTTGTTAAAAAATGTGATCAAATAGCACAAAGGAAGAATGCTATTTGACTGTTTCTACAAACCTGCAGCCACTAGATAAAATATTTAGATAATTACTGTTACATGAAAAACATTTGTTTCATATTAAATGAATATCCAAGATATTAAAAGGATATTGCTGGAGCATTACATGCTTCATAAACATAGTATATTTTAAGTTGGGGGAACATTAAATATTTTAGTCTTTGTATGTTTTCTGCTGCATTTTTGAGTTTTATTAATTTGACAAGCCAATGTTATTGGTGCTCATGCTAACTAAATTCATCAAGATAGGTGATTTAATTTGAAAGGATAAAAGTACAAAAGGATACTGAATCTTATTTTCAGACATCAAACAAAAAGCAGTAAAAATAATTTTCTCACTTTATGAACCCAGAATACCAAAGGAAAAAAAAAGCATGTTTCTTAAGTAGAACCTCCTTGTACTTCCTCTCATTCTGAGAAAATGGAAATTTCTCTGAATTTCTTTTGATATTTCTTTCATATCTTATCAAAAAGGGAAAAAATGAATCATAAAATATCCTGCGTGCCGTTTCTACATGAAAAGAAGGAACAGAAGTCCCGCGGGGCTCTCTCCTGGGGAAGCCCATTATTGCGTTTCTCTAGGTGGTCGCCGGCACTTCAGCAATCGGACGTGGTCGGGTGAACGAGTTTGGAAGCTGAGAGAGACACAGATAGCCCAGGCTGAGGTGGAGAAGAAAGTGCATCTTTGGCAGAAAAGTTGGTGAAGAGCGTTTTCCTTTTTGGTTGGTTGGTGTCTAGGGTTCGACACGTTTCTAAACGACAAAGTACAAATAAAAAGATCAATTATCAGTGTCGCGGCAGGCCAGATGCAGTTAATTAATGAAATCTTTAATAAACTTAAAAAATTTGCATTAGTGAAAACCGTTTAAATGCTAGTCTCAGAAGAGCAAAAAAGAATGCTTCTGATTTACAAAGTAGCTGCTGGAAGCATGGTGATTCACATGTATTTATTAATTTCTATTGCAGCGAAATGAAATGACAATTCTGAGGGTCATCAGTAAGTTCACCTAGTTCGCAGCATTTGAAAACTAACAATGAAGGAACAGTGGAGGAGTTTGAATGTTTATTCCATTTTTTGAAAGCAAAATCATGTAGAGGAAAACCAGGCTGATGTTCAAAACCATGCATAGCTGCTACCGGATTTTGTGTTTCTGTATGTACTTGACTTTGACACTTCACATTCCTGATACTGAGTGAAAAGGTGAATGCATTCAAATCTAATTGATATGGAAATAATACATCAACCAAAAGTCAACATAAGTAATCTTAAATATTTAATACACGGCCACTGGTTTTGTTCAGAGCTTGAATTAATACTGAAATCCAGAAATTGCTAAAATCTCATATGTGTGTGGAGTTATACATATTCACAAAGACTTCTGTTTAAAAGCAGCAGGGTGTGCTAGAAAAACATTAGCAGGTATTAAGGAATTTTGAATCTGTCAACATCTAGTTGTGACCTTGGATAAGAAAGTTACTGAATCTCTCAAAGCCTCCGTTTTCTCTCTGTAAAATTAGTGGGGTAAGTTGATAATATTTAAGCCCCCCTCACACACTAAAATCTATTATTTTACATCTATGTGTGTGTAAATATATATGTTTATATATATATGTTTATATATATATATATATATATATTTGCCTGTGTAAATAAGCCTGAAATCTGTCCTTTTAGCATTTATTTATCCAAGCATTAAAGTATCCAAGAACATTTTTCATTTAGAACATATAAAACTCTAATATCACATGCTTATCTGACATCCCTGCTAACTTAATTCTTGAAATGCAAGGCTTAATTTGCTATTAAACATTCCTCCATTCACATTTATGCTGATCTGTGCCTATAAGCAGTGGGACTTGCTTCCCAGCAAATATGTCCTTAACGAAATTCCCCAAGTGTAGAAAGAAGGAGCTGTTTCATCCTCTCATTCCTCACAGCAAGTTGTTGGGGGTCTGAGCAAATTGCTTACAGGCTCATTAAGCTCCTGCTATGTCTATCTCTGGAGTGAACCCAGAATTGATCGTTAGAACTAAAATTGGACTTCAAGTTTTGGTCAGGAGCCTCCAGTCTACAGTCTCTCTCAGAGTGGTGAGATTTTTAAAAAGATGCTTGGTTTTGAGGACAAAAAGGGACGGTTTGCAGCGAATGTCTTCCCTGGGAGTTGGCAAACGAGCAGTATGGGGAAAGAGCGTGAGGGTCCTCTGCGGAGGGGGCAGGTCTGCTCTGAATGGGTTAAGGAGAACTACCTGCTTGGGATTGATTTAAATCAGTAATGCATCATCTCATAAAGCTGCTGTTACTAGATATTACCTCGCTATCTCCATCCTCTGATAGCTCAGATAAGAAGTGCTTACCGCAGAGGAGGCTCCTAGAGGACAGATACTGTTTCCCGTACCTCAGGGAGTAAAAAGCTATACTGCTGGATCAGTGACTTTTCCTACCAGCAAGTAAATTCAGGCCTTATCAAGTTACAGCACAAACTGCACTCATGTTTTATTATTCTCATTAGAGATTTAAGGACTAATTCCAGTTGTTAGCGCTTAGCAGTTTAATGTTTTCCATAGATAAGAATTAAGATACTTCTGGGGGATTTTTTTATTTGCTAAAGCTTGCAAAATATAATGTGGCGATGCACTTACTGTGATGTAATGTGGTAGATTTCTAAATGTCCTGAATGTTTTGAAGGCATACCTTTTAAAAATTTAAATCTCATAACTGAATTTTTCCAAGTTGGATGTGTACCCATTCCACCGAAACATGCCTCTCTTTGTCTGGGAATGCAACTCAGCTGTCCCTCCAGAAATATGGCCGAAGAGGCTGGACTTGACGCTTCTGTAGCTTGTCTTTAATTGCCGTGTCTTCACGCAGAATGAACTCACTTAATCAAGACTAAGTGTTGTGTCTGATTCAAAAGAAAACCTTGAACCACACCTATTTTGTAAGTAAACTTGGCTTTAAATTATTTCTTTGCAGTCAAGCTGGCTTTCCTTCCCAAACAGGTGGAGACAAGCTGTGACTATTGCGTACATTCTATTTCTGTTTTTTCAAAGAGATTACAAAGTTTGAGTTTAAAAATCAAAATCCAGGCTCACTCTCTGCTTGTATACTAACGGAGAACCAGTGTTTTAGTGACTTTTCAGTAATGTCTGTTGTTGCCCAAAGTTAGTCTTCCCAACATTCTTGAAGGGAAAAAAAAAAACATTTCGAAGAAGTTTAATCTAAGTTACAAGTGTGATAAAATTAGTACTGGAATTAAAGTTTAATGATTAATGTCAATTTGGGGGTTCTATTTATTGAAAATTACATGAAACACCTTTTTTAAACCTCTTGTTTTTCTTCAGTATACCTTCAGATTTTTCCCTACCTGTGGTCTGCGTTGGCTATACGGCACTTTCTGAGATAGCTGAATTTCAGTAGGGTCAGGGATGGATGCTGTAGTTGTTGAGTTTTGGGGTTGTTCAGAAGAAAGTGTGCTTTATACAAATGGAAGTTGTTGTCTTTAGAAGCATTCATTGGCTGACACTTTGATATCCTTTCTTGGAAAAACATTTTCCTAAGATAAAATAGTTCTAGCAGGCATGCTAGAAGCACAGTCTACCGCATGGCAGGTCAGGAATCCCGAATGTGTCTGCCACATAGGATTGATAATATAGAAATGATACACGATAGCTCCCATTTGTTGTGTGCTGGACACCATGATAGTCTTTTCAATGCATCCTTGCATAGCAATTGTTTTCAAGGAAATTCTCAATGTGTTCAAGTTCCCTTTTAAATTTTTTAAGACAGGGGGACCTAATTCTAGTTAATGTTTTGATTATTCCTGGCTTTGCAGGCTTTGCGCCTGTTTATGTCCCAGATTGTTTTTCCCTTTTAGCTGGTGATACGCTTGCTGCCAGAAAAATTTAACATGCTCGTCCCAGTTACGTTACTGGGTGCAATCCTCTCTTACACAGGAAATAAATTTATTATGAAGAACCCCCAGTAGAAGCCTTGGAAAACTTACACAGAGCTGCGCTGTGTCCAAAATGCTGTTCAGTAGGTTTTCCAAAGCGCCCAGGTAACAGCTGGTGCAGGCCATGTGCCAGCTCTGACAGCCCATATGCTCTCTTTAGTGCAGTAATTATCTCAACACAAAACTCTGATAGCCTGGCCTACTGGGTCCCGTTTCCCTAGGTTAAATTGACTCAGTGGCTTTGTTAGTAAGTTCCTTTGGCACAGTAAGAAGTTTATCAGGAGTTTAAGTATTGGGATAGGCTTCGAAGACCAATATGACTGCTACTTTCAAGACAGGTGGCTTATTAACCCTAAGAGATTCTAGGTGGCTGTTCGTTAGGCTGTCAGGCGGCAGCAGCACTCTAGTTAAAGGTCTGTCATTGTTTCTGTGAGAGACCCAGCTTAGGAATGGTGGTTAACTCATCTGTTTTGGTGATAGGCTAAGAGTTTAATTTTTGTATTTCAGTTCTGAGACAGGCACAAGGATTTCTTCTGTAGTTCAGTAGCGCTGTTGGAAGTCAGAGGGTTGAACTGAGGAACTGTAGAAACGGAGAGGAGATGAAGAAAAGTGAGCTGGGCCAATGTGGCTCTGTTGGTTGGGTGTACTCCCATAAAGCAAAAAGATGTTGGTTTGATTCCCGGTCAGGGCACATGCCTAGGTTGTGAGTTCCGTCCCCAGTCAGGGCCCTGGGAGAGGCAACCCATCGGTGTTTCTCTCTCACATTGAAGTTTTTCTCCCCTTTCTCCCTCCCTCCCCCTCTCACCCTAAAAAACAAAAGAAAAGTGAGCTGGATCGAAATGCGTGTAGGCCATTTCTCTTAGAGCATCATGGAGAAGACTGCTCTCTTTTTCTGTTCCCGTGCCCTCTGAGATGGTCACAGTTCCTCTGTGTGTGCACAGTTCACAGGTTAAAGCCCGGGAGCCTGTAGGCATGAGTGGTTTCCTTCCCTTCTTCTCTCCCTTTCCCTTCCCTTTCTTTTGATTTTTCCCCTTTCTTTCTTGTCTTCTGAGGAACACAGCCATCCAAAGGACCAATAGCAATAAAACTACATAGATACAAACATGCAGTTATAGTAAAGAAAAAACTTCCCATAAATTGAGCATCCAGGATCCTCAAAAGTGTTGCCTGATGTGGAATCATAGAATTCATCCACAAACTTTTGAAACTAAGTGAAGGTGATGTGATGCTGGCATTTCTGCTTCTTGCCTGTCTTCTGTTCTCAGCATATACCTTGAATGAGGACTGCTTAACATGACATGCATTGTATCAGGCACAAGTTCAACCTTTGCTTCTGGTCTGTTCTTATGACACTAGGCTCATAATTGCAGCAAGAAAGTTAAACTACTAGGTCTTTTGGCTAAGACCCACCTTCACTGTGCTGAGATTCTGGGAGTAACATGAATGGTGCTTTTCCAATAGACCCTTCATGGGAAAGTTTCAGATACACTCTCAGAGGGGGTATGGCATCCTATCCACATGAATCACTAAATGGCAA
The DNA here is from genome assembly GCA_004024845.1 of Tonatia bakeri. Classification (NCBI taxonomy): domain Eukaryota; kingdom Metazoa; phylum Chordata; class Mammalia; order Chiroptera; family Phyllostomidae; genus Tonatia; species Tonatia bakeri. Next base: position 27,523 of record PVIA01000599.1, on the reverse strand, counting down.
AAAGTAATTAGATGATCTCAGTTATTCCTGAACCACAAGGATTCAAGCAAGGGCTGTCTGCTTTGTCAGTAGAGCTGGAATTCTCGTCTTGAAGTGGAGTTCTGAGGTTGAGAGGCATGCTCCAAAATAAATGCAATGTAAGGTCCAAGAGGAACTGGGTCATACCTTATCGTTCTGGTTATTTGATTTGATTTCTTTCATTCTTTATCCCATAAAGGCTAGTCTAGGTCTGGCCAGACCTTGCCTTGTTCATTACTGTAACTTAAGAGGGTAGAGTAGTACCTGGAACATAGTTGATGCCCAGTAAACATCTGCCAACTAATTGAATAAATGATTTAAAGCTGGCTCTTTTCTTTATAGAAATGACTTCAGCTGTAAAAGGCAGCGAACATTCTGGGGTGGGTAGTGGCAATAGGGGAAATGTGTTCTTCCATGTTAGGTCATCTGGGTGGGAGAGGACATCTGACTCTATTGATGATAATTCTTCATTTTTAAAGGATCTTAGGGAAGTTCTGGGTACCCAAAGCCCTTTTTGCTGACCCAGGTGCAGGGGCAGGAGCATGACCAGGGTTGATTTATTTCAAGCTGGACTCTTGAAATTGGTTTATTACTAATGTAATGTCATTGCATTATTGTGTTTTCAATTTAATACAGCAAGCTATAACCCCAAAGAGCTTCTGTAGAAAGCTAGATCAGCTAGTTTATAAAAGCCCAAACATGGACCTTTGTTATTTAGTTTTCAACTACAGGTAGTTATACTTCTAAAGTCATTATTTATATGTTGTCAGGAGTACTCACCAAATTTATTGACTTGTACATTATTCTTTGCAAATAAGTTCTGGCTGCTCTCTGCATATTATAATTAAAACGACAGGGACTTTAATCATTTATGAAATTTTAAACTACATACTGAATATAAATGTATCATTCAATGTGATGGAATGAATTAAATTCATCACTGTCAAATAACTGTATAAAAGATGAAATATCTCTCATCCTACATCATTAACTTATGAAAAAAGAGCCAGATTTGCAAGCGTTGTAATAATACTTTTATGATCTTTTAAGGACACTTTGAAAACTAAGACATTTGGCATATACAAGAAAAGGACTTCTGACCAAAAAGTTGATTTCTAATTTCATCTGTAGAAGTTCTTTTTTAATTTTGTGGTGAAAAGTGACTTTTGCCTACATGGAATCAAATCAATGAACACTCTTTTATGGGAACAAAACACAGTTTTTAATCACCATGATATACCTAGGTATACATAGATAAAATAGAGTTTTGGCAATCTAAATTATTTAGGGAAAAATTCTCACTGTGAGTTAAAGGGTAATTGAAATATTTACCTGGTGCAGGTAGTAGCTGGCATGTGACCACTTCTCAACCAACCTTTGTGCATATCTAGACACCATGTCAATACCCAGAGCTCTAAGGAAAAGAAAATTAGACTTGGTAAGCAATGATTCTGATCATTATTTTCATTCTGTAGAAAGTTTGTTACTCTTGTGAATGGTTTTAGCTGATATCTATACTTGTTATATACTATAGGATTCAATTCAAAATAAATTTTACTAGATAATTTTATATCAGATTTTTTCCTAAAATGTGACAATCTCCATCATTTATTGATTTATTTCAGGAAAATATGGGATATAGACTTTTCAACCCTTCTTCCTCAATCAAACTAAGTATTCCCAAGTTTCAATTATTTTATCTGTTTCTTGATTTCCATCCTTTCTTGGGGAGGGATTTGTTAATCCACTGACTGATTTAACAAATAAACATTTTTTTTAAATTGAGCTCAGCAAGAGGGGGTTTGGTTTAGGGGCCAGATAAAAATCTGATGAACAGAATAAACTAACAAACAAAATAGAAACAGATACACAGATATAGGAGCCAACTGAAAGCTGTCAGAGGGTAGGGATGTTGGGGGGCTGGGTGCGAAAGGTGAAGGGATTAAGCAAAAACAAAACAAAACAAAAAAATCCCCACAGATACAGACAAAAGCATGGTGATTGCCTGTGGGAAAGGGGAGTGGGGGGCTGGTAGAAGAAGGTAAAAGGAGATAAGATGGTGAAGGAAGGAGACTTGACTTGGGGTGGTGAACACACAGTGTAATATACAGATGATATATATAGAATTACACACCTGAAACATATATAATTTTATTAATTAATCTCACCCCAATAAATTCGATAAACAAAAAATGTTTGTCCCTTGTCTCAAGGAATATTTGCCTAATGGAGTCTACACAAGCATTGGTAAAACCCCAAACAGTTAATACTTTCATAAGCCTATGAAATAATTAAATACTTAATTAATTAGTTTGGGGGAAGAAAAGTATCAAATAAATAAGGCACGAGAAACTACCTCTCCAGCTCCCAGTTGTATGACTGGGAATGAGTAGAAGGAAATAAGCCTTTTGGGGTGTTCCAAGTTATAGAGTATATTTCTATATAAATTAAAATAGGAAGAAAAATCTCAAACCCGGACAAGATATGTTATGGTGGAAACCAAATCTATGAGTTTCTACAATAATCAGTGTGATGACCAGTGATATTTTATCTTGTCAAGAATTTTAAATTGGGCGTTTTGAGAGTGTAATTAAATGATATTAAATTTCTAGTCTCTGGTTCATTGATCTCTTGTCACAGAACACCAAAAACCAAGAAAATCAACATAATTTAGAGTTTTATATGTTATCATATGAACTGTGGTTACTTCAGGGCTATTTTTGAAAAGTAAGAATTATCTGGGGGCGGGGCAGAGTGAGCAAGTGTGTCTAAGACTCAGGGAATTGGAGTAAAAACACATATTGCGGTATATAAATATTTCCTGCCCCAACAGAGACTGGAAAAAGCTGGTCAGAAACCAGTGCAGTAGCTTGGCTTTCTATATTATGAAATTAACTTCTATTTAACCAGTAAGAATGAATAACAACAAAACTGACTCTGGTAATTAAAAGGAAAACACACATACACAACCCGGAGAAAGGAATCAATAATTTAAAGAACTATTTTAGATGAGAAACAGTTGTTATGAAAGGTACTTTTGTTTATCACACTCTATTTTGCTCCCGAGAACATGGGTTCCTCTCTGTGAAATGTACTCCATAAGAATTTGGCCTGACTTTAAAAATGGCATTACTACTTTCCTTTTATTCTTTTTTTTGCTCACCCTTCTCATGTATGTCTCCCCCCACTCCCCAACACCAAAGCTGTGTTTTCTCATTAGCTTTCTTTGGGAACTGATAACCCTCATCATTGAGAACCTGGTATGAAAATCACCCGTCTGTCTGAAAGCAAGAAGCCTTGCTGCGGGGCTTCCCCAAGATTTCCAGCAGCGAGGAGCCAGCTACACCATGGACCTGTAACTGTAGACGGAGGTAGTTGGTGTGAAGTAACAAAACCCGGCCCGAGACAGAAAGATGCTGGCAATTGAAGCACCCCTTTCTAATAGCTTTATGATAGGACCCCTTCTACTGAGAGATTTTTATTAGGTTTGAAATATAATTTTCACCAAGTTGCCACAGAGTCAGAGTAAAGTGCATTTGCTAAACCCTTTATATTCCTTCCCCCCTGCTTCTCAGTATTGTTTCAGAATAGAAGGTGAAACTGTATTCCTTGGTGTGCAGTTTAAAGTCAAGAGCAGCAATATTTAGCACATGCTTGGGCAACCTTGTTTGAAATCCATGCAGCCCCTCTCTGGTGCTCTGATGTGCCTTTAGGGGATGCTTGCCTGTTTGTAGTTTGTTTTCTTTTGTTTAAGGTTCCAGCTACTGCATTGACTAATGATTATATAGCAGTAAACTCTCGTCCCTGCTAAATTCAGTAGTGATGCCTCAAAAGCATTTTTCCCCTGTGTGACATAAAACAATAAAAGAACTAGACAAAACCCCTTTTGAGGAAGAATAATCCTTTGTTTAAAGAAAAGAAAAGGCATCTCCTTGACGCCAGAGGGTAGAGAATTCAAATCAAAGGCTGAGCTAATTGATAAAAAAAATAAGACAAGTGTTAATTCTGACAATTTTTTGTAGTCAGTTATTTGTTGAAAATCATTACAAATGTAACATTTTATCTGTGCATAACCCCTTTATTGTTCTTTTTCTACAATATTTATTTAACACATTATTACTTGATTGACACCTTCTGCTCTTGAATATAAACTCTACGTAATCAATCTGTTTCTTCAGAATGCTGTTATCAGCATAATTTAGCAGTAGAATTTTGATCAGACATTTTATTTCTTTGAAGATAGCTAAATGTATCACTTCCCCTGCTCCCAGCATTTGTTCCTGAAAAAAGTTAAAACAGTTTGTTTAAAAATATAGTTTCTATACCCCAAATTTGGCTAAAAAAATGAAAACAACCAACAGATTTACATAATGCACATTCTTAGCCTTGAGATTTACTAACGCTAAGTCCAAAGAATTTGAACATGCCATTTAATTGTTCTCCCTGCAATTTTTTTAATGAGACTTGTGGCCATGATTCAGAGTGATAAATTCTTCTTGATTTGCCTCCAGTTGTCACTGGCTGAACCTTAGGGAATGAAAGATTAGTTACGGTTGCAAAAGACTTATTATTTTAAACTGGAGAATTTTTAATGTTCTTAACCCAATTAAGCAGAGAGTGAAGAATCTATCAATATTGTTGTCAGTTTATTAAAGACAAAAGTCTCCCAAATTTTAATTTAGCTGGTGATGCTGTTCAATTTCTGCCTTTAACTTAGACTACAGTAAGATTGTATTAAATTAGTAGTTGACCCTGGTGCCTAAATGTCACATCACTAACATAAGCAAATTGCCTTGTGATTTTTCGATCGATGAGCAGGATTTCGGCCTTCATCCAATTTTTAACAGCATTTGTCTTTTGTCACCCAAGATCTTGAGCAAAATAGCAAGCTGTACAACAATTTGCATTTGCCTGGCCTTGTAGTGTGGTTCATGTGTGTTCATAATTTTAATCCCCAATTTCAAAACTCCAAGGAAAAAAAAGTTCTCTTGTTTGTAAGTAATGAATCCAAGAGACCACATTCAGGCCACAAAATAGTCCGAGTTGGCCCCAAACACAGGTGCTCCCAGTTTGAACATCATGCTTGGCTTTTCTGCAGAGAAACAAAATGAGAAAGCAACTTCAAACGCAGGTGCAAAACCCCGCATCTGTGAGGGACAGCCCAAAACCACAGCTTTCGCCTGACCGTGTTCAGCTTGTAAACCTCATCCTCCATGGAGCACCTGTGTCAGAACCAATCAGAGATGTGTATAAATGTTATCAACACCTACACATCATTACTTATTCATCAACATCAGCACCAAATATCGATGCAAACACGCGAGGGTGTTTTTTTATTTTCCTGTGGAGTCGCTGTTTTCCAAAGCTCATGTCCATTTGCCCAATGGCTGATGGAAAGAAGTAAAATACACAGATTAAAAAAAAATTGGAATATGTCAGGCTTTACACCGGACAATCGTTAGTGTCGGTGTTACTTTTTAAATCTGGTTCCTTCGCTGGGAAAATGGAGTGTGCACAGAAGAGTCCACCACGTGGATTGCCGAAGGCTTCCACAGCAGTGACCCCACGATTTGTGGAGTGCTTTCACGGGGCACCTCCTCCCTGGTTGTCGGGGGACTTTTCGTTGTCTGAGTAGCACTCAGAGAACCCACATTTGAAGCTGTGTAAGATTTGGTTTTCCAACAGCAGCAGCAAGCAGCAAAAGCAGCAGGACCTGGCTTCCTGGCAAACTCCACAGGCATGTGGGTTAGTGGCTTTGCATTTGCCTCTGGGTCTCTCCTGCACAGGCCTGGGGAGGGGATATTGGGCTGTTAGAGGCTTTGGAAACCATTTCTTTTTTTTTGACAATTTAAATTTATGTGGTTTTTAATTGTCTGTAAACAAAGCCTTTTAAATCTAGCACTAAATGTCCATCCAGGTCAGCTGGCATCCAAAGGGATGGTTGTTGATTTATTTCAGAGACTTCTTTTCTTTTCCTAAAAAACCCTCTCAGTTTATTGTCCTCCAATAGAGATACACAAAACCCACAAATCACTTGGCCCCTCCCCCGCACTTTGAATGAATAGATAAAAATCCATCTGTTTTTTATCTGCCTGTTCTGAGCAGCCAAATTTGTGTCCTTTGTAAAAAATGGCCCCAGCGATACAATTTCCTAGCAAGCAGCTAGGAAGACTGACCAACAACTTGGGTTTTTAGTCAGTGATGGTTATAGTTGAGAAAGTTTCCATGTAGTTTGGCTCTAAATGGTCATTAAATGAAGATCATTTGTGCTGGGAGTAATTGAACTGAAGATGTAGCACAATAAATATGTATTGGTCATCATGGTTTACAGTAGACTATTGACTACATCACTTTCTTTATCCAATAAAAAACATATCATAAAAGATCGGAGGAAATGGATGGGGTAGCCCAAATGTTTGTTTTCCTATAGATTGTCATTCAACTGGCGATAGTCTTGAGAAACCATCATTTAAGACACATACAGACAAATGTCAGGCGGTAGGTGCCTGGCTCCTGGGAACTCCAGGAAACCACGGACGCCTGCTCTGATTGTATCGTGCCAAGCCCTGGCCCCAGCTGCTCTCCTGCCGGCCTCCAGCCTGCAGATTCTGGGCCGTGGTTGCCCCATTTCTCTGACAGCCAGCTCTCTCTGTCTCTGCCGCGAGAGAGAGAAAAAGAACCATCATAAATGAGGAGGGACATAGAACACTTAGGGAAAAAAGGAACATACAACCCACAGGGCAACTGTGTTCAAATAAAAGCTGTCACTGCGGAGTGGACGGGAGATTAAAACTCCGGCCCAGGGTTCCTGCTCTCAGCAGTCCTGGCTCTGCTTTTGAGACATAGAGGAGAGCTTTGGAATCTTCTCTTTGTCTCCTATGAGCCCTCAATTCCTGTTTTGAAAAAGAACCCTAAAACCAAAAGAATACTTTTTCCCCTAAATGTGTTTGTATAGGTGAGTTATCTCATAGGGAGGATTGATTTTTTTCATTCTATTTCTAGTTTTCAATGGTGACAGATAACAAAGAACTTGTCTGTGTTTTTAGAAGACAGCGGATATGATTCCTGACTCTGCTAGTTATATGTCCATGGACAAATTACTTAATTTTTCTGGTCACTTTTTCCTCATCTGTAAAATGGGAATAATAATGTCATGTGGGGTGGAAGTAAGGACTAAAACAACATAATTTAGAACAGAGTTTCTTCCAGTACTAGTATATATTTGCACCCAAAACATTGCAGACCAAAGGAATAATCTGAGAAGAAAACAATAAATGACAACCAGGAAGAAGAAATAAAAGGAAAAAAAAACCTAGCAAATAGAAAGAACATTGTGAATGAATTCCTAAAATACAAAATAATAAGAATTAAGTTAGGACTGTAAAAACTAAGTATTAAAATAAAAAAACTGCATATTATAAAACATCACTGGTTTAAATAAAGTGAAGAGAATTTGGTGCTTTGAACATGATTTATTATGGAGAGCAGACATCTGAAATGGAATAGAAAGATTGTCCCGCTGACGCAGGGACAAAGAAGTCTGAAACACAAAAATCACGACCAGAAGCTGTGCAGCCGGGCTCCGAGGACCCCACCAGCAGGTCTCCCGCAGGGCCTGGGGAAGGAGAGTGTAGCGGGGGAAGGCCCAGACTGCTCCGCGCTCTTCCCGCCAATGTCATCAGGCTTTCCTGGGGTTTGAGCAGCGGCATTGGTGGGTGAACAGCCCGACCAAAACGGCCACTGTTCATTGGTTCTGCAGGCCCATGGATTTGGTTGAACTGCTCTGTAATACAGTCACGTTGGTTGGAATTTCAAGTCCATTCAGGATGAAAATTTGGGGGAAGCCAAATTTCTACGCTCTTACCATCGTCAGGTCTCAATGCAACTTCAGTTGTTTATTGTTTGATCTTTCATTCATTCATTCAGCTAACTTTTTAACAAAATTATAGCAGCATACAAAATTATATTAGTTTCAGTATACAACATAACGATTCAGCGTTTATATATCTTACAATGTGATCACCACACTAAGTCTAGTAAGCATCTATTGCCATGCAAAGTTATCACAGTATTATTGATTATGTTTCCCCTCCTCACCTTTTCCACCTGTCCTTTTACCACTTGCCCCTCTGGCAACCATCTGTTCTTCTTTCCCATGAGTCTGTTTTCGTTTTGTTTGTTCATTCATTTCCTTTGAGTTTTTATTAAAAATCCCACATATAAGTGAAAACATACAGTATTTCTCTTTCTCTGTCTGAATTATTTCACTTAGCACAATAGCTTCTAGGTTCAATCATGTTATCACAAATGGCAAGATTTCATGATTTTTTTATTGTTGACTAATATTCCATTGTCTGTATATACAATACCACATGTGACTTTGGTTTAGTGTCTACTGACACTGAACTCTGGGAAAGAAATGGAAGTACAGAAACATGTTCCCTGGCATCTAAAGGATATAATGATTTAAGATGGTCTCACCCAAACCTGTCAGCACCCCTCCACTGTGCCTTGGAGCCCTAGGGTTTCCCAACTGATCAATATGTGCCCCACTCTGCCTCTTAACAAGGCTGAAGCAAACTAACGCCACCCAGGGATTTTCCATTAGGATGTTAGCTAAGTTTAGCTAGATCCTGAGGGAAGGAGATATCAAAAATAGGTGTCTAACCATTAAATAAAAATGAAATGGATTAGTGAATAAAAGAATGGGCAAACCAAATGTGAAACACACATTTTTGATTCTTGACTTCTTTCTTCCCTGATTGTAATCTTCCTTCCTGGTTTCACCCTATTCTAACCTGTTGGACTAGAATATTAATTCACTATTATTATTAATAATCACTAATAGTAAGCTAATCATGTTATAAAAGTATAAAATAAGCTATTAATTATTATTAATAAATAATAGCTAATGTCTAATCACAGCTTACGTGTCAGATACAGTGCTAAGTTTATCTCATTTAATTCTCCCCTCAGAGAGATGGAAATTATTATCACCATTGTGCAGATAAGAAAACCGAGCCACAGAGACGCTAGGTAGACCCTGCAAGGTCCCGCAGTGGTGGAGGCAATGGTGGTGCAGTCACGGCTCACGTCCAGGAGTTCGTCCCCTGGGCTGACATTCTCCTCTCCACGTTCAACCTCCTTCGCTCATCGGCCTCTCTCTAGTTGGCCGGAGTAGTTGGCAAATTGATTTTCATCTCTCGTGTTCTTGGTCTGGGATTCTCTCTGTCTTTTAGCTTTTTGTTAAAGAGAATTCCAAGCAAACAAAAGTAGAGACTATAGTGTAACAAACCCTGTATATGTATCATTCTTGGATTCCCTTTGTTTTCATCCCAGGTCCCAATCGGTCATATTTAATCTTAAAAGTAAACCTTAAATTTCTACTCTCCCTAGTGATTTGATGGTGTGATGGTGGCATTCTTGGTGGCCATGGTGGTTCAGAAGAATTTACTCAAAGAATTTTCTTTTTTTTACCCCAGCTTTATTGGGATTTAATTGACATACAACACTGTGTAAGTTTTAGATTTAAAAATATAATAATTTGATACACATATACATTGTGAAATAATTAACCCATTAAGAGCTCTTAACATATCCATCATTTTTTTGTGGTGAGAACATTTAAGATTTACTCTCAGAAATGTTCAAGTGTATAATAAAATATTGCCAACTATAGTCACCAGCTACATATACTGTGTCTCCAGAATGTGTCTTATTTAGCAAATTATATTATACTATATAATATCATATAATTTTATTATACAATTATTTAGCTAGTATTAGTAAATAACAGGTAATGTTGAATAATGGTTGACTATGGGCCAGATACTGTGCTAAATTCACCTCATCTAATTCTCACGTCAAAGAGATGTTCATGCCCTTTCACCAACATCTCCCCAGTTCCCTGCCTCCCATCCCCTGCAACCGCCATTCTACTCTCTAGGAATTTGGCTCTAAAAAGGACATTCTCTGTGTAAGTGAGAGCATACAGTTATTTGTCATTTTATGTCTTTCTTACTTCACTTATTATAATGCCCTCAACGTCCATTCATGTTGTAGATGCTAGGATTTTCTGTATTTCCTTCTTTTTATGTCTGAATTATATACAGGGCCCAGTAGAAGTAATGCCTGCTTTAGTGTGGTTGGTGAGGTAATAATATGGGTGTAATAATTTATAGCTTTAATTTAAACACTTCACCTAAAAAGTCATACAGTATGCTTGAGGGTAATATTGCTATGTTACAGAATTATATGCCTATGATGATGCAATAAAAAAGGGGTGTTATTTGTGCCAGACTGTATGTATCACACACATATAACATTTTCTTGATTCATTCATTTGTCTCTGGATGTTCAAATTGTATCCATGTCTTGGATATTGTGAATAATGCTGCAATGAACTTGGGGTACAGATATTTCTTCAGGATAGTGATTTCATTTCTTTCAGGTACATCCCCAGAGGTGGGATCCCCAGATCACATGGTAGTTCTATTTTTAATATTTTGGGGAACCTACATTCTGTTTTCTATAGAGGCTGTACCAACTTACTTTTCTACCAATAGTCACAAGGATTCCCTTTTCACCACATCCTTGCCAATATTTGTCCTCTCTTATCTTTTTAATGATAGTCATTCTAATAGGCGTGAGTTGGTAACTCCTTCTGATTTTGATTTTCATTTCCCTAATGATTAGTGATGTTGAGCATCTTTCAGTGTACCCGTGGGCCATTTGTATATCTTCTTTGGAAAAATGTATATTCAGGTCCTCTGTCCAATTTTAAATTGGATTACTTGGGGAAGGATTTTGCTATTATATGAGTTTCTTGTGTATTTTAGATACTAGTGCTTTATCAGATATATAGTTTGCAAATATTTTTTCCCATTTTATAGGTTGTTTTTTTCATTTTCCTGATTATTTCCTTTGTTATGCATAAGCTTTTTACTTTAATGTAATTCCACATGCTTGCTTTTTAACTTTATTTCTTGGATATTTTGTGTGTGTCATATTGAAAAAATTGTTTCCAAGACCAATGTCAAGGAGGTTTTTTTATCTATTTTTTCCTCTAGTTTTGTGGCTTCAGGTCTTACATTTACATCTTTAGTCCTCTTTGAATTAATTTTGTGAGTCGTGTAGGACAGAGAGGTCTAACTTCATTATCTTCAACGTGCATGTTGTTTCCCCAACACCACTTAATGATGGAACTATTGTTTTACATAGATAATTCTTGGTTCTACAGTCAAGTGTTAGTTAACTGTATATGTGTGGGCTTCTTACTCAGCCTGATTGATCTGTGTCAGTTTTTATGCCCTTACCATACTGTTTTGATCCCTATAGCTTTGTATATAATCTAAAATCAGAAAGTGTGATGCCTCCAGCTTTGTTCTTTTTCAGAATTGTTTTGACTGATTGTTATTTTTTTTGTGATTTCATATAAATTTTAGAGTTGTTTTTACTATATTCATGAAAAATGCGATTGGAATTTTGATAGGAATTGCATGAAATCAACAAATGGCATTGGGTAGTACGGACATTTTAACAATATCCTTCCAATTTATGAACATAGATAGCTTTCCATTTATTTGTGTTTTCCTCAGTTTCTTTCATCAATGTCTTTTAATTTTCAGTGTACAGATATTTTACCTCCTTGATTAAAGGAGGACGTTGGTTAAATTTAGTCCTAAATAATTTATTATTTTTAATGTTATTATAAGTAAGATTGTTTTCTTTATTTCTTTTTCAGATAATTTGTCATCAGGTATAAAAACACAACTGATTTTCATATGTGAATTTTGTATCCTGAAACATTACTAAATCTGTACATTAGTTCTGACAGTATTTTTGTGGTGTCTTTATATTTTCTATATATAAGATCACATGATCTGCAAACAGAGACAATTTTCCTCCTTCCTTTCTGAAATGGGTGCCTTTTATTTCTTTTTCTTGCCTAGTGTTTTGGCTAGGACTTCTAGTACTATGCTAAATAGGAGTGGTGAGCCAGGAATTTTTTATAACGCTTTAATCGCTTCCAAACCCAAAACTATCAATCATGTGATTTTAGAGCTTAAATTAGACAGATTACTATCTAGGGCTTCCTATCTGCCTGTGTCATGGCACACACAGATCATTGCAAAATGTAGATTTTTAATAAATGCTTTTTAATGAATTAGTTAAACTAAACAGGGTGCAGTATTTAAAAAATTCTAGCATGGGAAAAAAGGCATTGCATACTTTTAATTTTTCTGTTGGGGATAGAAGAGTTTGCACATTGTCCGAAATATTTTTCTTATCTTAAGGAGAGATAAAGTTGTTCATAATTTGTTCCTATAGAACTAATTCTCAGGAAGAGAATTTTTCATGGCACACTTGTTAAAATGTTGGTAAAGAAGGGTCAGGAAGGGTTCTACTAGACTCAGCCTGGGGAATAAAATTCTAGCAGGGGCCTATATGGGTAAAATACCACGGTAGGAATGGCCTTGCAAAAGCATTTCCTTTGAGGTAGCAGCCTCTTCCACTTTGTGGTTGGATACTGTCTGAAGCTTGGTGTTCCCTGAAGCTCTTTCCAAGACTCAGTTTTCTTCAGACTTTACACATTGGCCTTGAAATTCTTGTCCTCTACCAGGAAGTAGATTAACAAATATAAGGAGCTGATTCTTAAATATATAATCTTAACCCTAGACACATGAATCTAAGTACCTACTGGAAAGTGCCACAGATATGTCTCACACTTTCCTCAAACCTAAGATGTCTGAAATAGAATTCATCATCTTCCCATTAACCACTCCTTCCATTTTTTTCCTATAACACAAATGACACACCCCAGTTGCCTAACCCAAAACCTTGACTCATCATTGGCTCTTCTTCTGCACTTGCCATCAGTCACCATGTCATGTTGAATTAGCTTACTAAATATATCTGCAATCTGTCTCTCACTCCTGTAAGCCAAGCCTCCATCATCTCTAGACTAGAGTACTGTATGAGCCTCCTAATTATATTTCTTTTAGTCCTGTTACCCTCTAATTCACCTTCTTCCTTCCCACCAAAGTGCTTCATCTAAAGTGCACATGTGCCAGTATATGGCTAGCTCTGATTCAGACTCTTCAAAGGTTCCATGTTGCCCAAAGTTCAAACTTCTTAGCTTAGCAAACCTCTCCAGCCACCTTCCTTCTGCATCTCCTCTTGCACCCTGGATTTCAGACACACAATCTGTTTGTAGTTCCCAATATACACTGATTGTTCCCAGTTCTGTGTTTTTGCTCCCAATTTCCTTTCTCCTTATCCACACCCTCATTGATGACAGCCCACTTATTCTTCAAGAGTTTCCAGACTCACGAATTTCCTCCTCTGTAAAGCCTTTTCTGAACCACTCTCTAAATACAAGGGCAGAATTGACTATAAGCTCGTTTGTGTTTCTATGCACCCATTAGAATCTAAAATACAACACATCTGACTTTTAATTTCACTATCATTTTAACATATCTATCTTCTTTTTATATATTTTTTCTTTTTTAATTTTATTTTAATCATTGTTCAAGTACAGTTTTCTGTCCTTTACTTTCATCCCAGCCCACCCACCTCTCCCTCCCCACCTCCCTCCCATTTCCACATCCTCTAGTTTTTCTCCATGTGTCCTTTATATTTGTTCCTGTAAACCCTTCCCATTCTCCCCTGAAATTCCCTTGAAATTCCCTCCCCTCTCGTCACTTTCAGCCTGTTCTCTATTTCAGTGTCATATCCATCTTCTTTATGAACAGGTTTTTATTTCCTTATCACCTAGCACCAGTTTTTGGCATGCAGTATACTAAATATATTTTGGTTGTTTGCTTGATTGAAACAGTAAATGTATACCTCTGGAGAGTTTTTCTTATTACCACAAGTAGGTTTTTAGGTTTTGTTTCCTTTTCATTATCATAAAGCTTTTCTCTGTACTGCTAAATGTTGTTTAATGGAAGTAACACTTTACATGGAATAATGATCTTGTTTTATGTCAATATTTTTAAGCCCTGCTCCAGATTTATGTACTTTGTTACACAGATAACATTGCAATAATATTAGACTTTAAATGAATTTCTACAATCACTTTTAAAGGGATACTTATGGATTTTGCTATTATCATTTTTAAAATATCTTCTTTCACTTTTTAAGGCAACATTGCCTCTCGCTAAGAACAATAAATAAACATGTAGAGGGAGTCAACCCCTTACCACTTCTAATTTGATAATCTGATTTGGATCCTTTGGACAATGTCATTAGAAACTACCTGATATACAGTATCGATTTGATAGATTTGATTTGTTGTTTCAGGTGGAATCTTCTTTACTCCTTCCTTTGTAAATTTCCTTCAAAATGTATTGAGAAATTAGCCTTTTCCAGGCATATATTAGGTAGGAATATAAAGACAGTAGGCACGGCTGCTCACCTGTATAATACTGAAGGGAAATAAGGCAGTTGCATGGGGAGCTATCACATAAAGATTGGATAAGTGCTAGGAGAAGTATACAAAGTGCTGTGGGAACATAGAGGAGACACTTCCAGTAAGAAAAGGAATCTAAGGAAAGCTTCGTGGTAGAAGGGGACTTCTAAGTGGGGCTTTGAAAATGGGATAGAGTTTCAACAGATGAAGACTAGGAAGGACATCACACATGGAAGGACATGGGTAGTGAGTTGCGGTGGATAAAGTCCATGGTGTGTGGAGAAAAGGGAGTGAAGGAAGAGTCCAGAGTATAAAGAGGGTAGGGTGGTACTCCTAGATGATGTTGAAAACCAGGAAGGTAAGTTATCGTATCAATTAAGGAAGCCCCTGAATGCCTCACCAGCAATCAAGACCCACAGGAGGCTTTTGAGCCCTGCGAAGAAGCTTCTTCTCTTCTGCTATTATCTACCCACAGTAGCATATTATGTTCCCCTTATCTTTTATAGTCTGCATTTGCAGAGCAGGTGCCATGGTATCACTCCTGTTTGTAGACACCCTTCTCTGTTTTGAACTCCTGCTTACCCCCTCACCCCCGCACCCACCCCTCCTCAGTCTTTTGGAATAATGTGTTACTATTTGAACTTTCACCACATTTTTTCTTGGTCCCTTGGGGACATTGCTATTAGAAACTAACTGATATGGGGTATAAATTGTTCTATAATTATACTCACTGTAATAAAGAATTATCAAAATCTTCTAGCTAGCTCTCTGTCATTTGATTTAAATATTATAGTCCCCACTTAATATCAGTTGTGTCATATTAATGACGCACACTGAGAAAGGTTCTCTTGGGAAGGTAATATTACTTCTTTTATGCATTATTCTTTTTAAATTCAAAAATTCAGATTTCATCCCTTTTGGGGGGTGGGGTACACACAGTGTCAGAAATATATTGTAAATCTGTTCTCCCTGTGTGGGCTGCTCTTTCCTCTATCTTAAAGGTGTTTTGTTAAGGTTTTATTCCAGTATAGTTTATATACCATAAACTCACCCATTTTAACAGTCCAATTCTATGAATTTTAGTATATTTACAGAATTGTACAACTGTTACCACAATATAATTTTAGAACATTTCTATCACCTTGAAAACAAAACATACCTAATTACAGTCATTCCCCATCCCCAATGTCAGCCCTGCACACTGACTAATGTACTTTGTCTTTTTATATTTGACCTTTTTTTCTGACATTTTATATAAGTGACATTATACAATATGTGTTCTTTGGTGTCTGGCTTCTTTGGGGGCTTCAGTCATGTAGTAGCACATATCAGGACTTCTTTCATTTTTGTTGCCAACAGTACTCCAGTGTATGGAGACGCTGCATTTGTTTATCCATTTGCCTATTGATCTCTACTTGAGTTATTTCCACTCCAGGACTGGTATAAGAAAATATGTTCACTGTTATGAACATTGGTGCATAAGTTTTCATGTGCATGTGTTTTCATTTCTTAGGGGTAGATTCCCAGGGGTGCGATTGCTGGGTGGTGTGACACCTTTGTGATACCCTTTTAAGAAAGTATCAGCATGTTTCCCAAAGTGGCTGCTCCAGCTCACGTTGCCACCAGAAATGTGGACGGTTCCACTTCCTCTGGACTCTTGTGAACACTAGCTATCGTCTCACTTTGATTATAGACATTTTGGTGGGTGAGATGGATCTCATTATGATTTTAATTTCTGTTTCCTAAATGACTAATGATGTTGAGCATCTTTTTATAGGCTTATTGGCCGTTTCTATATCTTCTACAGATAAATACCTGTGTAAGTCATTTGTCCATTTTTCATTGTTATTTGTCTTTTTATTACTGAGTTGCAATGGCTTTTATATTAATCTAGATACAAATTCTTTATCAGATATATGATTTCCAAACATTTTCTCCCATTTTGTGAATTGTTTTATAATTTCTTCTGCCTTTTTACTTTCTTGATGGTGTCTTACAACACTCTAAAACTGTAAATTTTGACAAAACTCAATGATCAGCTGTTACTTTTATCTCTGGGCTTTCAATATTCATCCAATATTTTTAAGGTGTGGGTCACATTAATTATGGGAACTCTTTTGTTATGTTTATCATTAAATAACAAAAGAAGGCCTTTATTACCTTCTTTGCAATGTGTTTGGGCCTGCTTTCCCCTGAGGCATTCACTGATCTACTGTGGATTCCAGACATTACAGCAGTGAGTTAAAATTACTTTCAGCTTTGGAGGTTCACTGCCTTCACAAACTTCTCTTATTCCGCTCACCATCCTGACTTTAACTTTGAAGTAGGAGGGAATCTTTGTCCTGAAAGCTGCAGAGTATGTCATCCCCAGCTCCTGCAGGGTCCCTGGGTCACAGGAACCCACAGTCCATTCAAGGATGACTCCTGTGCCTGCTGGTGGGGACAGACTATCCAAGCTGGCTCTTTGTCCAGGCCTCCAAAACTCAAAGCAGCAACTAGGTGATGGAAGAATCTGAACTAGGACCCAGGAGACCTGGATTCTAGTCCTGAATCTGCCTCTTACTCGTTTCCCGTGACAGAATTACTTAATCCTACTGTAATTTAACATTCTGATTTTGAATTTCCAATGCTTTTTTCTTTACAACAGTGGTTCTCAGCATGTGTGGGGGGGGGAGGGGGAGTGGGGGATAGTGTCATCCTGCCTGCACCCGCTTCTCTCACAGACATTTGTGAGGCATTTTGGGTTCTAACAGTCCAGAAGCACTATTGCCTGTTTCGGGGAGAGGTCAGAGACGCTTCTAAGCATCTTGTGACACACAGGACAACTCCCACAACCAAAAGCCCCAGAAGCAACAGCGCCAAGCTTGAGAATTCCTGCCTCAGAGCATATTTTTATCAGCATTTTTAGAAAAATTCCCCTCTCTTGTTTTATCCAAAGACTTCCTTTCTTCCAAAGCAAAAGCTGCAAGGTGGAGCCTTCTTAGTTCATTCTAATCCATGATGATTATTTTTTCATTTTCAGAATCCCTGTGCTACTTGTTATTATATCACCATAAGCCTAGTACAATGAAAAATAAAACTATAACTGTAGACAATTTATCTTGTAAACATTGAGAAATCTATATTTATAAGCTAATCAATAAAAATATAATTTATGAGATTTTTGCATTTTGTCATCAAAGTAATTCTGGGTGTTATGAAACATTTTTATGAAATTTTTTTATTCCAGCTGATCTTCTTAAGATACCAGAAGCCTCCATTACTCACAGCTCATAGTAAATTTTACCAATTTACATGTTTGGGTTATTTGAGGATCTTTCTCAGGCCCAGTCCATTCCGGGCTCTTCACTGGGGGCTCAGTCCAGCAGAAAACGTCTCAATGGTTCCGTTCCGGAGGGCAGAGACCCTGCTCAGGCTCACTGAGGGGCAATCTTGTCAGCCACAGGAACGAGGGCGGGGCCTGGGTGGTGATTTCACAGCAGGGCCACTCCACGGTATACCCAGGGGATCTGTTCTCTAAAATAAATGTCCTGTTCTTTCCCTC
This sequence comes from Tonatia bakeri, assembly GCA_004024845.1. Classification (NCBI taxonomy): domain Eukaryota; kingdom Metazoa; phylum Chordata; class Mammalia; order Chiroptera; family Phyllostomidae; genus Tonatia; species Tonatia bakeri. Next base: position 9,548 of record PVIA01000599.1, on the reverse strand, counting down.
TGTGTCACCCTGGTTTAACATCGCTCCACCATAGGATGTCGATCACGAAACATTTTCTTGGCCGAACGATGAACCAGCTTAAGAAGCACATTCTAGAGCATGTCATTGGAGGCTCTCGTGGAAACATTAAACAGCACCAGGTGCAGAGCTGACCCCGGGAGGCCACTGCTCAATATGCCCCCAAGGCTGACATTTAACCATCGATGACTTCTGACTAGGGCCCTCTGACCAACAGCACATCAATCGATAGCGTTCTTCCAACCCTGCATTCCCAGAATCACTTCTGCTTAGAGCTGACCTCATTTATTCTCATTAGTTCCTTGAGTCGGATAGTAGAGCTAAAATGTAAAGACAACTGCAAATGACATAAAGATTATAGACTCAATCGTGTGGCAGGCATCAGTTGGCTAGCGAACATAAAAATGCAATGATTTTTCAGCTTTCATTTTACCTTAACAGGTGACTAAGAATCTCTGTGCTCCTTTTTTCATGAAGTCTGCTTTCCTAATTGTCCTCACTGAGCCTTAATTTGACCATATGGACTCTATTGGTGTGTGTATGTGTGAGCGTTTGTCTATGCGTGCATGCAGAGGGGTTAATCTGCTCAATTGGCATTGGAATTTACCTGATACTGTCTCTGTGGAGTATCCATGGTAAATTTTAAAATTTTACTAAATAAATCCAACCAATAATTTTCCACTTCATTCATTTATTTAATTGGAATTTGGTAAAAGATTTTTAGGAATCGTTATTTATTAGAGCAATTTTAGATTGAAAGCAGAACTGAGCAAAAAGTACAAAGAGTTGTTACATGCTCCCCATTGCTTCCTTATATGCTCCCTTATAACTGATGAGTCGATACTGATACATTATTATTAACTAAAGCCCATAGTTTACGTTAGGGTTCACTCTTTGAGTTGTACAGTTATACGGGTTTTGTCAATGCATTATTTTTTGTATCCATCATTACAGGCATCAAACAGAATAATTTCTCTACCTTAAAAATCCACTGTGGTCCACCCATCCATCCCTCTTGCTCCCCACCACCTCCCTCATGCCCTGGTCACCACTGGTAATCTTTCTACTGTCTCCACAGTCTTGTCTTTACCAGTTGTCGTATAGTGGAGATCATGGGGTATATATAGCCTTTTTCAGATGGACTTCTTTCACTTTGCAATACACATTTAAGTCTCTTATCTTTCTTCTCGAGAGTTCATTTCTCTATTCGCATCGTATAGCTGTACCACCCTTTGTTTATCCAATTCACCTATTGAATAGTATGTTGATTGCTTCCAACTTTTGCAATTATAAGTCAAGCTGCTATAAACACTGTTGTGCAGATTTTGTGGGGACAAAAGTTTTCAACTCACTTGGGTACATGCCTAGGAGTACAATAGCTGGATCACACAGTAAGTACATGTTTAGTTTTGTAGAAAATTTCCCAAGCATCTTTCAAAGCGTGTATCATTTGGTATACCCACCAGAAATGAATAAGGATTCTTCATACTTCACATCAACTATAGCATTTGGCAACGTCAGTATTTTGGATTTTAGCCATTCTAACAGATGTGTAGTTCTATCTCATTGTTTTAATTTGCGATTCCATAACAACACCATGATGTTGAACTTTTTATATGCTTATTTGTTATCTGCTTATATTCTTTGGTGAGGTGTTTCTTCAGATCATTTACCCCTCTTTGCATTGGATTGTTTTCTTCTTAAGAATTCTTTGTGTATTTTTGGATATATTTTTTATCAGATATGTAATTTTTACAAATATCATTCCCCAGTCTGTGATGTTTTTTCATTCTTTTAAAAGCATTAGCAGAGCAAGAGTTTTTAAGTTTAAGAAGTACCTGGTCACCAAACTGAGGATCAACTAGATTTTCTCCTATGCTGTTTTCTAGTTTTATCATTTTGCATTTAGATCCATGACCCCTTTTGAGTTAGTATTTGTGAAGCGTGTAAGATGAATGTCTAGATTTTATTTGCTCATGTGGATGTCCTGTTACTCTAGGACCATTTGTTAAAGACGCCATCATTTTTCCATTGGTTTGCCTTTGCTTCTTCGTCAAACATCAGTTGATTATTTTTGTGTGAATCTATATCTGAGCTCTCTATATTCTGTTCCATTGATTTACATGTTTTTTCTTTCACCGATACCACACTTTCTTGATTATTATAGCTTTTTGGTAAACTCAAAGTAGGGTAGTGTTAGTTCTCTGACTTAGTTCTTCTACTTCAATAGTGTGCTAGCTCTGTTAATTTTTTATGCCTCTCTGTATAAACTTTAGAATCACTTTGTGGACATCTACCAAGTAACTTGCTGAGATTTTGATTTTGACTACATTTAATCTATGTATCAAGTTGGGAAGAATTGACATCTTAACAATATTGATTCTTCCTATCTGTGAACATGGAAGATCTTTCCATTCACTTAGATCTTTGATTTTATCCATCAGAGATGTGTAGTTCTCTTCATATATATCATATACATATTTTGTTAGATTCAGACTTAAGTAATTAATTTAGTGCTAATGTAAATAGTGTTGTGTTTTTAATTCCAAAATTCAATTGTTCACTGCTGGTATATTTAAAAAGTGATTTGATTTGTGTATTGGTCTTTTATTTTGCAACCCTGGCTATCTATAACTGCTTATTAGTTGCAGGAGTTATTTTTAATTCTTTGGGATTTTCTACATAGATTATCATGCCATTTGTGAACTAAGAAAATTGTATTGCCTCCTTACCAATATATAGACCTTTTATTATTTTTCCAAGGAAAATTTTTTTCATTAATAGCATTTACTAGCAATTTTAGTACGATGTTTAAAAACAGTGGTAAGAGGAGACATCCTTGTTTATTCCCAATCTTAGCAGGAAAGCATCCAGTTTCACACCATTAAGTATGGTATTGCCTGTAGGACTTTAAAAAATATTTTTGTCAAGTTGAGGAAGTTTTCCTTCATAGCTTGCTGAGATTTTTTTTTATTATGAATGGGTTTTGAGTTTTGTCAAATGCTTTTTGTGCACCCATTGATATGATCATATGATTTTTCTTCTTTAGCCTGTTACTGTGATGAATGACATTAATTATTTTTGAATGTCGAACCAGCCTTGCATGGCTAAAATAAATTCCAACAAATTATGGTCTGTAATTTGTTCATACATTTTTGGATTTGATTTGCTAATATTTTGAGTTTTTTGTGTGTCTATGACAGTATTGGTCTATTGTTTTCTTTCCTTATAATGTTTTTGTCAGTTTTCTATTTCATTCAGTTCTACCTAATATAGCATCAAAATGAACCACCAATGATCAATAGTTATTGATAGAATTATTTTCATTCCACAATTCAAAAGTTATCCAAGTTGAATTAGATTAAGTTAACTAGTTCTCAAAACCTTAACTAATAAAAAATTTTCTCCCCAACATTATTTAGATCAAGAGCTTCCTTTTATTATAGATATAGTCAATCAATTATATGGAAGTAATTTGCCAAGTTTAAGATCATTGGTCTGATAGAAATTTTGTTTCATACTCATCAAAGAAAATATGGCTGAGAAATATGGCTGAGAAAAACTATGCAAACACAAAATTACAATTTAAAACTCAATATCATAAAGATTAGAGGATTGGAGTGAATGATAATTTCACTTACTTATTAGTTGGTATTTTGAAGATGATTTACACAATGAAAAAAATAAGAGACCTGGTGAGTTTAAAGGTATATATCTATTAAGAAGAATCGTGAATGCTTGATAGGACATGATTAGGACCTAAATTATTATATTATGTTTATATTTGATTTGTCTTGAGGGATATATATATATCTACATTTGCAAATGACATACAAAAGCATAATGAAAATTACATAGAACTTAAGCAAATAACTTATTTTTATGTTCATTATTTATTTTCTTGTTTGTATCCATGGTCTACCCAGTATTTCATTTAAGAGTTACATGATTAAGAGCTTGGTATCTTGGTCACCGCCCCCCCCCCACACACACAAATGCCCACACTCGGAATAATAACCCCACAATCTTGTTATGCTCCTTCCTGTTAATTTTAAAAGTGATGGTAAGAGTAATTAATAGAATGCTACAGTGTGCCAGGTGCTAATATATTATAGGCATTAATTCATTAAATTATTACAACAACCCTATGAGGCAGGTACTAATATTTTCCCTTATTTTATGCGTGAAGTACCTGAGACACAGAGCCATTGCAGAATGTGTACAAGGTCACCCAGCTAGTAGTTGGTGCAACTGATACTTAAACCAGCTGGTATAAATTTAGAACGTCCTTCTATCTACTGCGCTATACTGACTTCCAATTAAAGACAAGCAAATACCTCCAACTCTCCTTAAATAAGTTCTGCTTTTCTTCTGTTTGGAATCTTATAGACTCTTTAGACAGAATATAGAAAGAAAATAATTTTATTTTTACCCCTTTGTAGTAATCTTTATATTTTATTATTAATTTAACCCAATTTAATTATTTAAACCTCCAAAGCGTATTTATTAACTCCCCTAACTGGGAAATCGGTGAGTACTTCTTAACTTCAGGCATAGTTGGATCCAGAAACTCAAGGCCTATTCTTAGATTGGTCTTTTTCTACAACTCTCAGGTACATTTTATTCATGAGATGGACCAAATATTCTCTAGTAGTTATATCCCGGCAGCTTAACAAGCACAATGGAATAATTATGTTTTTTTTAAAGATTTTTTTTATTTATTTTTAGAGAGGGAAGGGAGGGGGAAAGAGAGAGAGAGAGAGAAACATCAATGTGTGATTGCTGGGGGACATGGCCTGCAATCTAGGCATGTGCCCTGACTGGGAATCGAACCTGCGATGCCTGGTTCACAGCCTGCACTCAATCCACTGAGCTACACCCACCAGGGCGGAATAATTATGTTTTTATTAAGAACAGTGTTCTTTTAATTTTTTTATAAGAGCTTATGATTTTGCTCAGGCCTATATTACCTTCAAGCCTAGAAGATGGCCTCTATGCTACCATAAGTTACAGAGACTTTTAGAGTTTTTTGGCCTTTTTTTGATGTTTACCCTTAGCTGAGTGTAAAATATCTTATTAACATTGCTCATACCTCACACTAATTCATTTTTATGGAATTAAATTAAAACATTTATATAAAGATGCCCATCCTGATCTAGCTTCTTTAATACACTGTCCTCAATTCTTATTGTTCATTTTCTGATTCTGACTCTCAGGTGGGAGAGGAATGAAAACTCCCCAAAGTGTTAAAACACTGAACTGGATATGAGTAAAGTCACTAACATGGGTAGACTCAACAAAAGCTGACTGACAATATCTTCAGATTGAGTTTCCTTCCTTATAGCCCTGGCCTTCAGCGCTATTCCCAGCTGCTGACAATGTAATGAAGGTTATGACCAGCTTTCCCTCTATTGGATATCATTACTCTCTGAAACTTGAGCGTGCCCTATCTAATCTCCAAGATATACATAAGAGCTTGGCTCTCCCCTGGGCATCCGGGTGTCCTAGCTCTTCCCTAGGGTTTATGAGTGCTTCCAGAAAGAGCAGAGACATCCCCTCAAAAGGCAGATAAGATAAATTGTTGTGCAAAGATTCAAGGCATAACCAGGTTCATGGCCCTCCCTGACCCCACAATAATTTTCCCATTCATATGGATGATTGGCAGGTGGGATGTGGCAATGCAGCTGGCCTTTGCAAGTTTTCTCCTACAAGAAGGGCTGGACTTGGCCTCTGGTCCAATACAGTGCTTGTACACTGGAACAGTACTTTTTATAGTGGTCTCTTTCCTGGTCTACTTCCTGGTACTTTCCTGAGACATATGCACTCTGAGACCATGCTCTGGGGTGGGGCTTTACTTAGGCATTCCCAACTTGAAAGGGAGTGAGCCTTCTTGCCTGGTCTTCCTTCCTTCTCCCAACCTCTCTGAGCCTCAACTCACTGCTCTGGTTCATCTCACACAAAAGCCTTGCCATGTTCCTTTTCTCCCACAGTGGGGCTTGGTGGCCACTAATTCAGAGTTCCAAGCAAGACTCTTTCAGAATACTAAAAGCCTTTACCAGGATAACTATTCTCAGAAGATTGGTTTTCTTTCTACTATGGGGAATTACTCTCATCATAAGAGTAAATCAAATGGTTTCAAAGTCAGTAAGAGTAAAAACAATTGAGCTTCTGTATTAAACACATGAGTTGAACTCTTCGTGTCTCGCCTGTTTTCTGCTACGTAGTCAGTCAATCTGTGCAGCTTAAGGATTCACCAGTTCCTTGTCTGCTCCTTTCTCAGGATCGAGCAGAAATGCAAATGGCACTTTAATTGTGTCTTCCTTCTGGGTAGGTCATTCTTGCCTTATCACCGTTCCATGAATTCTTTGCAACGATGGAGATGTACCGTATCTGTTATAAACACTTGATATGTAGCTGTTATCACTGAGAAACTGAATTTGTAATTTTTAAAAGTCTAATAAATATAAATTTAAATAGCAACATGCAAGTAATGGCCCCTCATTTTGGATAAGAAAAGTTTAGATTTTCTGAAAAGCAACTTAATAACATATATCAAGAATTCAAAAATGCTGATATATATTTGTTAACATTGATCAACAAAAATGTTGATCCTATCAATATTTACATATTGAATGTTGATCATATCAATATTTATATATTGATCAATATATAAATATTGATAATCATATCATATATACTGATATGATCAATATATATTTTTATGTTGATAAAAATGTTGATATTTTATATTTAATGTAAATATTGATATTTACTGTGAACATTTTAAAGTTCACAGTAAAATTGAGAGGAAGGTACAGAGAGTTCCCATATACTGCCTGACACCACTTAATGTGTTTTTTATTTTAAGTACTATATTTCAAGGCAAAATAGTCAGTAAAAGATTCATATATAAGAAAGTTTATCATAATGCTTATGTTCAAAATAAATTGGGAAGAGACGTAAATTATGGTACATGCCTTTACTGTGAATATTTTAGTTTAAAAGAAGATTTAAATACATGGTCTCATGATTATGTTATGGTATTAAATAAATATACATGGATTTAAACTTTCTATTTAATGCTATCCAAATTCAAATATATATGCATAACATACTTATATAACTGCAGGAAATAAACTAAACTATTAATGAGTTTAATTTTGAATAATGAGTATATAAGTGATTTTAGTTTTCTGTTTATATTTTACTTGTGATTTAAGATGTTTATCCAATGAATAGAGATCACTTCTTAAATAAGAAAATCTTAAGAAAACACTTAAAAATGGTTGTAAAAATTATAGAAGTCATGGAAAACAGTAATTGAGAAAAGAACATTGGGTTTGACAAGCAGAAGGTCAGTGATGGAGTTTGAAAGAGCAGACTGAGGTAGGCGGTGCCAGAAGAGGTCAAAGGGGACCGGAGTGAGATGGGAACAGAAATGCACAGGCATCAGGCTCTGCCTGCCCTCTGGGAAGTCTGGCTGTGAAATGAAAGAGGAGTGTATGTCATAATCATGTCATCTCCTGAGTGTCAAATAGGTATCATACTTAATTTTTACATTTAACTGAAAAAAATAAACATCATACCCATTATAATAAGAAAACTGAGACTCAGAGAAACTAACTTGGCTTACATAAACAAAGCAATGACACTCAAATATGTTGATTTTCCACCATGCAGCATGATTTTCTACCATATAGAATGGTAAGTAAGGACAGGGGAATGGTGTGTTTTATTTGTTTTTATTTTTATTTTATATTTTATTTTAGTCTCAGCTGGTGATGACCCACCTGGGTAAGAAGGCAAGAATCACAGAGCACTGTACTCTCCCTTGTATGTAGTTTCCTTGACAGTTGAGTGGCAGCTAAAGTATGAGTTTGGACTCAGGACGGCCTGGATTCAAATCTCTGTTCACCTGTTCCTCTCTGCATGACCTTGGTACACCACTTAGCCTTTCCAGCCTCAGTTTTTGTTTTTTTAATCTAGCGGAGATAATAGCATCAACCTCACAGAGTTGTTATGAAGATTTGGAGGATAATACATGTAAGAGTACCTAGTAAAATGCCCAACACAAAATAGTCTTCTTATAAGATTGATTTGGTTGTTAATACTATTTTTGTACTAATAGAATTATCTTTTATTTCTTTGAGGTGGTAGAGGGCAGATCTTTATCCCGTTATATATTTGGAAATAGTCTATATTTTAATGTGAAAGGTGAAGAAAATTTTAGTCATTGACTGATTCATTCCCTTAACAAACCTCTTTACTGCCAGCCATGTGCTCAGCACAGCACTAGGAAGGAAAGACGGAAGAAGGAGGTAGACAGGGGCTCTCTGCTAAGAAGCAAGTGGAGAGACGCTCGTGTAAAGTGGTTATTATAATGCAATTAATAACTCTCTGAGTTGAACCTAATTAACACAACAAGCAAGAAAGCAAAATATAACCAAAGACATTGAAACTAAGAACAAGTTGACAGTAACCAGGGGGCGGGGGAGAGGAAGAAGCGTTGTCAGGAACATGTATAAAGGACAGATGGACAAAACCAAAGTGGGGCAGGGGAAAAATGGAGACAACTGTGCTTGAACAACAATGAAAAATGTGGAAAAAGAGAAAAATTAGGGAGGGTATATATAACAACTATGTTTAAATAATTAAAAAAATAAAAGCCATAATAGAAACCATAAAAAAATAACTTCTCTGACAGAGAGATAAGCTGAGTGCTAGGGAAGCCTGGGGGAGGGAGCCCTCTGTCTGGAGCAGGTGCAAAAGGCATCAAAGAAGAGGTGACTTTTTACAGTAATAATAACTAATTCCATCTTTTAGGGTCCAGAACTGTCGTACGAGTTTTGTATACTTTTGTTGCATTTGCTCTTCATTATGTTACCCTGCCTCCTACCTCATAACCCTCCAGAGAAATTGCAATATTAGCGAATTCCCTAGCATATCACCCAGAAAAAGTGAAGGTACAGAGCTTTCCGTGTGTTTTCTATGGGAAGCTCCCCTTCACAGATGTGATCATAAAAGGATTTCACAGTCAAATCGCTTTGAGAAATGAGTCATGCTTTTGTGTTCTTGGAGTTTGCAATGTACAGTCATATTTTACAGGTTCTAAGAAGATGTTGAGATTTTTAAACTCGGACTTCTCCAAATGCAAGCACAATTTATGTAAAAAAAATAGCAACTATAAACACTTAAGGAACTAGGCTTTGTGGAATTCTGTGGAAATGCTGATTTAGGCTACCTTCCATCTAAGCAAATATCTGTATGTTTTCTGGAGCACCCTTTTTAAAAATTTTTATTAACAGGGAGAGGCATTGGAGGGATGGCGACTTCTGTTACATATTTTAAGATATTTCTAATGAAAATGGCGCAGGTGCGGCATAAGGGCAAATAGTAGTAGGAAAAGTTGGGAAGCAGCATAAAAGACACAACCAGGAAATGGCAAAGCTGTGGCAGAGACCATGCTGCTTAGAAGAGGGTAACTTTCTAAAATGTAGGTTAGGACCTTGAGAAATTTCAGGCAGGTGATG